>NTHP01000063.1:916457-936315 GCA_003416845.1 Oplegnathus fasciatus
AAACAAACAAACAAACAAACAAACAAACAAAGAAGAAAGAAAGAATTAAAAACAGGGATTACAATAACATTGTATCATACCTCATGTACATAATACTGTTCTCCATCAATATGTATAGAAGATCAACAGATCTGGTGTGACCGCAATGGATCTGTTTCTGTCTGTGACCACTTGAGGGCAGTAAACACACACTGAAAGTCGCGTATCCTGCTTGGAGCGGAACGTCAACAACACACAGGACTACACTTCCCAGCACGCCCATCGGCCAACCAACATGGTTGCACACAGCACCAGCTGCAGAGGACTGTGTACTTTAATAAACCATTTGCAGCGATGCTGACTTTCTCCGTTGTTTTTTTGCTCTTTACAGGTCACGTGTCTGCCTCGGAGCCGAAAGGTGAGCTTACCGGACATTTAAACAGAGCAGGAAACGAGCTTTACGTGAAGCTTCAGCTGAGGTTGGTGACATTGTTAGCTAGCACGTATTGTTAGCCTGTCACCCGCCTTTTATTGGCTGCAGGTGGAGTAAGGTTTAGGGTTTAATCCTGTTGTCCTGCTGCTGCTTCAGGATCAGGCATGCGCTGCATTTGTAAACGTAGCGAAGTTGGCTCACCTGTATTAGTCCCATCACCTGTCTGAGAACAGAGGACTCACTTGGGTGTCTTCTCTCCCTCCAGTCTCTCAGGATGTCCACAGTCCCAGTGAGAGCTACTTCATGTCCATATGGCACAACAGGCTGTACCTGTACTCAGCTGCTGCTCTGGTCTTTGGGGTCTGGTTCTCTCTGAAGGTGGTGCTGAAGAAGGTGAGCTGTCTCACCTTCACTTATGTGTGGTAGTGGATAAATCGTCCTGTATTTCAGTTGAAGTGTTTCAGCACTGCTCATGTTTCCAAACACTTAAAGATCTTTGTTCTTGCATTGCATGTCCACCTGTTATTTATTTGGCTTTTGCATCAGTTGTCTTCCTCTGTATGATTTTAGAAAAGCTTCCCCGGCTCGCTGGTCTACAAAGCTGTGAAGAACAATGACAGAGAGTCTGTGGTTCACGTGTCCGGAGTTAAAATCCTCTACGGCTCCCAAACTGGAACAGCAAAGGTACAGACACTGTTCACTGAAAACCTAAACATCCTCTCTGGCCTGCGATGTTAACAGACAGACAAGTCGGTGCTATAATATCATGTAAAATCCAGGGATACAGACCGGCAGTGTTCATGATGTCCCCACCACTGTCTGTAAAATACCAGAAACACAAAAAGTAGTAAAAGTGTCACAACCCCACTAAACGTGGCCTCCAAAATGACCGCATAGTTCAATCTCTGATACAGTGCCAGTTTCACAAAACTAGGGTGTAATTCAGGGTGATACAGTAAAACTAGTGAACCATAACCGTGTGCAAACCAACATTTCACACTTAATTAAAAGGCTAGGCAGACTGGAAGCTCACACATGATAATAAATGTACCATTCTGGGATGTCTGATACGCATCAGCTGAGACTCTCCGTTTGTTCAGGGCTTTGCAAAAGAGCTGTCAGAGGAGGTGAGGACTCTGGGTATACCTGCGGAGGTGATTGACATGAAAGACTACGATCCAGATGATCAGCTTGCTGATGAGGTAAGCCGTGTCCATATACTGCACTAAGAAGTTTAGAGCTGCAACCAACGATTAATCAATTAGTTGTCAACTATTAAATTAATCATCAACTTTTTTTGATCATCGGTTAATCGTTTTGAGTAATTAATAAGAAATAATAAGAAAAGGTGCCCAAATTCTCTGATCTCGGCTTCTCAAATGTGAATATTTTCTGGTTTCTTTAGTCCTCTGTGACAGTAAACTGAATATCTTCGGGTTGTGGACAAAACAAGACATTTGAGGACGTCGCCTTGGGCTTTGGGAAACAGTGATCAACATTTTTCACCGTTTTCTGACATTTTATGGAGCAGACAGCTAATCGATTAATCGAGAAAATGATCGACAGATGAATCGATAATGAAAAAAAATCATTAGTTGCAGCCCTAGTGTTAATTAAATCTCTAAAATGTAACTTCCAGCACGTGAGACCTGGCAACGAACAGAATTAATCAAAGTAAAATAAATCATAATTGTCTTTTTATTGAAAGCTTGACAACAAACGTTACAATAAGCCTCAAGTTCTGTAATGTTCCAGCTCAGACTTTCCTTCATTTTTCACTGATTCGATTTCTCAAACGGCTGGCGCAGAGGACAAATGTGCCACACAGATCCTGCTCAGCTGAATAAAGATGGATTATTTTCATCAGTGTTCCCCTTTTTATTTTGTGGGCACAGGCAGCGTGGAGTGCATTGAGAGATGAATAGGAGATTGGTTGGCTGGTACACAGCAGGAGAGAAAATGGCTATTTATTCAATAGGACAGTGATACAGTTTTTTCAGTAATGGAAAATCTCCACAAGAGAAATGACCGCGGGCACCGGTCGCTCCTTAGATGCTGCTGATCCTCAGTGTACTGACTCACTGGCCAACCGTCAGTCAAGAAGACAGTATTCGTCTGGCAGTTTAAACCCTGTTAGACAAGAGACCCACTCCTGAAGTTTCCTGTTTATTCACACGGGGCCAAGGAGACGATGTGCGCTTCCTTTAGATTTAATCTACACTGATTGTCTGCCGTCCCTTGCATGAAATTTTAGTCTTGGAGGTGAGTCAGCAGAATCAATTGTGTGTAATCTTTCATCACATAATTTCCGTAAGTAATATTTGCTGAAAACGTGCATTTTGGCATGTCGTGTTGTTCATGGTGCTTTGCTTGGCTCTGACGTACAGAAGGTGTGCAGGTTTTCTCTCAGGTTCTTTTTGGTGTCTCCGTTCTGCTCCGTAGTTTTCAGAAATCGATTATTACATTATTTAATATTGTTCCTCAAGTCCAAATTAACAATAGTGTTTAATATTATTGTTCAGAGTATCCAAGAAAATGCCTTGGATCAAGAAACGTACATTTACCTCCCTCCCTCCCTCTCTTTGTGTTTCATGAAACGCTCTTACTTCACTGTTTCACTGTCTTTATTGTGTTTATCTCTCCATTCAGTGCACCAACAAGTCCGTCTGCGTGTTTCTCGTGGCCACCTACACTGATGGACGGCCCACAGAGAACGCTGAGTGGTTCTGCAAGTGGTTGGAGGAGGCGTCGACTGACTTCAGATACGGGAAGACCTACCTCAAAGGCCTCAGATATGCAGTGTTTGGTCTTGGCAACTCTGTCTATGTTGGTCACTATAATACGGTAAGAAATGGTTTCCATATTAAGTTCTATCAGACTAATAATACTGCTTGATAATGTGCTTTATCAGTTATTCAAGAATATCCAAAGCTACGAGCTTGAAAGCTGTAGCTCATTAGTGGGAAACATTCCAGGACCAAACTTAACTCAACATGCAGCTCACCAAAATATCAACTTGGTCAGCAGTCCGTAACTATTACAAAAGCCAAGAACAGCCAGACTTTACTTGTTTAACCCACTTTTCTGTTTTGCCTCACCAGGTGGGTAAAAACGTGGATAAGTGGCTTTGGATGCTGAGTGGCATGCGAATCATGACCAGGGGAGAGGGCGACTGTAACGTGGTGAAGAGCCGTAATGGCAGCGTCCAGGCAGACTTCTTGGCCTGGAAGGTCAAGTTCCTGAACCGCCTGCAGGCCCTGGCCAAGGGTGAGAAGAAGAGCTGCAGAGGGAACTGTAAGACTGGAGGCTCCTGTAAGAACAAGAGGAAGGACGGACAGGAGGAGGAGGAGGAGGAGAAGGCAGCTCCGCAGAATAACCACTCTGAGGTAATGGCAGAAAAACAGAGGTTATATCAGTATTGCGTTTTTAATGGCACACTGTGAACATTCTTAGTTTTGGGGCAGTAGGTTGACCTGGTGGTTAAAAAAGCTCCTTTAGGTTGAACGACAAGGGTTCAGCCCCCTAGCCAAATGCCTACCAGCAGCAGTGTTCTGGCTTATGACAACGATGATGATGTCTTCAAAATGGGGCACTTTTGATCTGGCTAGCTGCCCATTGCCTATCACACATCATATCTCAGTTGATGAATTAGGCATTGCTCATATAGTTTAACTAAACTAGAAAACCTCGTGACGCTGAAGATGTCTGTGAGTTGTCTGTCCACGTTATTCTTGGACAAAGAACCTGTTTAAAACAGGTGACTGAGGTTGTAATGATTCACAAAAATGAATTTAAAATTTCTGCAATCTGATATTTAAAAAACTTTAAAACTCTAAAATTGATTAATTCATCTTAAACATGCACCATCATGCATATGATGCAACAGATATGTGCCGCCTTACTTCTGCCCAGAGCAGTGTTGGAGTCCATCTTGTCCCTCTTGAGCCAGAATACAAGTCACAATAATTGGTGAATATAAGACGAAGAGGAGAGGCTGAGAATGTGTGTAGCTGATGTCTAATTAGGAGAACGTCCTCTGGCTTATGATGATGTCTTTCAACATTACAAGGGCACCATAGATATCAAAGCATCTCTTATTACAGGAGGCTAAAGTGGACTGGCTGGGCTAACCGCCTCATGTTGCACTCAGATTCAGATCTGATAAAGACTCAGCGTTGAAGTTTGCCATCACTGTCGACGCTGTCCGTCATGTCAAAATATGAAAATAGCACTTTTATTCCAACAATCACTGAAATTACACTTCTCACAAGAAGGCAAGTGCAAACGCAGACATATTATATCGACACACACACACTAACAGCTTTCATACGCATCACAGCACACACAGATGACCAGTTGTCATGGTAGCAGGCACCTCAGAGCCAACTCTCGCTGAGATTTCTTCCCCTCTGTCTGCAACACTCAGGGCACTCAGCAGAGCTGACATTCAACCGGAACCAAGTGTAGCTGAGAACTGCGGCGAGGGGACCATCATCGTGATTTATCTACACACTGTACCGCTCATGCACTTAATCCTGCCGCCGCACATGTGGGCAGAAGCTTCGACACCGGGCGCGCATTGTGATAAATCTTCTGAAACGTGATAAACATGCATATGGTTTTCTTATTTAATCAGGCAACCCAAGAGGAGATTACGATGTGGAATAAATGTGTTCCATATGGGCTCCCTCGCTTAATCATGAACAAGTTTTTAATTGGTTATGGGTTGGAACGTGTGTGAATCTCTCTACGCTGGAGGATCATTTACATCATGTCCTTGACCCTTTTTTTTTTGTTAAAAACTGTCTGTTTTTTTAACCATGTTTTGGGGGTTCGGTTCTCTCCTTTTTTTGTTTCAGGAGGATCTGATAGAGTCCAGCAGTGATGAGGAGGAGTCTGGCCTGCAAGATGAGAAGAAATCTGCTTCAGTGGTTGACATGGAGGATTTGGGCAACATCATGAACAGTGCCAAGAAAGCAAAGGTCAGACTCTGTCCACCAGCACAGTGACACCACTTTTAGTAATGTGTCTTTTTCAGTACACCGCATAAGTGCACAGTTTTCCCCTACAGCTAAGTTAGCTGATGATATTGTACAAAAGCAGCTTAGAATGACTTCATTCCACCTTTCCCCAGCTTCACAAAACCACTACCATTCAGGCAACCCCACAGAAAGAAGTAAAATAATGGAAATGAGCTTTCAGAAATGTAGACTATACTTAGATCTACAGTACTTAGCTGCTTGGTTGTTGAATCATTTTAAACTGGAGCTCCAGTCATTATCCAACAGGCTTATTTTCAGCGTTTCCGCGTTAAGGTCTAATAGTGGGCACCATTGTGGCGTTAAGCTTCCACCACCTTAGTCCAATCTAAGTGTGTTGAGTAAGGAGAAAGAGTGGTGCCATTGAAGGAGAAGTGGCAGATGGGTTGATAGACACCAGACCCCGGCAGGCGAGAAGCGGAGGCTTGCGTAAGAGCGAGGACGCCCACTTCACAGACTTGTGAGGAACGAGTGACTCAAGAAAAGCAGGAAAAAAATGAGAAGGAAGAGGCATTATCAGTCTTCTTATAGGCTGTAGTGTGAGGACTGTGGCAAAGTGAGCCGTGAGAGTGAGGGGGGAATGGAAGGAAGAGAAATGTAGGTAACCATTGAACCTGTGCTTTTGAGTGGCAGATCATCGTGGGGAAGTCCTCTTGTGCTGAAAATCAGAGCGAAAACCTCTGAAATTGGCTGCTCACTAGCTTCATGTAGCATACAAAAATCAAACAAACCAATCAATTAAAACACCCATGGGTGCCCTGGCCTTCCAGAGAGAAAGCCTGTGGTTTTTACTGCTGTCTGGTTTATACTACAGGCTCGCTGACTAATCTAGCAAGGAAAAAAACCAAAAAACTTAAAATTTTGATGTTCTTAAAGCGAATTACATTTTTATTTCTGCTCCTTACTGTAAAACTTGTATGTATAATAGTAATTGTAGCAGTGTAACAGTGAGATTGAAGAAAAAGCCTTGCCCGTCCACATCTATCCACTGGACACTTTTAAATGATCTCTACCTGCATTATGTCCAGCTCCAAACTCCTCCCTCAGCTGGAAATGTCACATCATAACAACAAGATATGATTTTATATTGTGGCTGCAACAAAAATATGAACTTCTATCAAGGTCGACTTTACATCCCAGCTTTTGACCTCAAACGAAACTTTTAAGGAGGAGTTGCCTCCTGTTAGTCTCGTTTTTTGGCTCTTAAGACACAAGTGAGTGAACGCGTTATCTTCTGCTCCTATGTTTTGTTCTCATGAAAGCATAATGCCTTATGACAAAGTTAATGTTGTGCTACCAGTGCTGGATTGCAGTAGGAGTGTCCATGTCTCACGCAGACGAGGAGCGTGACTTTAAGGCTCGTCCCTTCTCCTGTGACATAAATATTTCAGTATATTGTGTGTCAGCTCTGTGAGGCTTGGACAGGCCTCGTTGTAAGAATGTTAAAGAGACAGCCATCAGTTGATGACTTGAGGAGCCTGGGAAGCTCAGTACTTTTCAGTTATGTCTGCCATAGTGGAAGGAACCAGACTTCTTTTTAAAAATTTCATGAAATGCTTTAATTTCGTGTTTATGAGGAGGCCGTTCTTTTCCCTGAGGGTGTTCCCATTTATTGTTGTGATGGCCAAACATAAACACGGACACTGATTTCCATTTCAGCTGCTGCAAATGTATTCTAACAGTATTTAGTCTAACTTGTCTTGTAACATTTAAGGGTGATTATTTGCTGTGATGACTCGTATCATCACACTTGGATGTCAGGATGACAATTTTGCTGCGCGTCTGTGGTAACAGATTAGTGTTGTTTTTGCATAATTTGGTCGCACAGAGCAAGCAGTGCAAGATGTAATTAGTTTGTACTCTAAACATTTGCTATTGCCAAGAGACGACAAGTATTTGGCCAAGCTGCAAATTAAGTGTGAACAAGGAAATTCCCAACTGGAATATGTTAGTGAGCTAATTTACAGTGTAGAGCCAGCTGAGGTTCTGAAGCTTAATATCTGTTTTATATGACTCCCTATTAATATTCTGAATGTTGTGGAATATGTTGTAGGATTTTTAAACTTGAGTCTCGGGTTATGAAGGCTGAATAAAATTTACTGCAAGTGTTATTTTAAAAAAAAGGAGCCAGAGATCAACCTCTCACCAGAACTGCAGGTGGAAGCTCACTTTGGCTGTGTTTGACCACTAGGTGATGGCAGAGACTCTCAGTTGCAGCTACCTCAAATCTCTGAGTGAACATTGCATTTAACACCACGCTGTCATTTCACCCCCGAAGCTATTTGAATTCATTCTCCGTGCACGTCAGCAAGAAAGGCGATTTTTATTACACTCTCATCCTTTTTGTAACCAAACTGAAGCTAAACCTCACTGATTTACTGAGTCTGGATTCAAGTGCTTTGAGTCAGGGATGGTAAATGTTTTTAAGTGAACTGTCCAGGATTATGTCCAGGTGATTTACTAACACCAGGTACTATGTGCTCACCTATGTGGCTGCTCTCAAGACATTTTGATATAATAGGCTGATCAGTTTTCAAATTCAGTATTTTGCAAGTTGGTACTGTTTCTTGCTGCTCATGGCAATGTTTGAACATACTTGTTTACTCCCATTTAAACAAATATTTATTACACAACTACGGTATAACCCCCTGGGACTGCACAAAATTAAAACTCTTAGAATTCAGTCCAAAAATGTGTCCAAGGGAGGATTCATTGTATAAATATTGTTAGATTAGATTGAGGATCCATTTTTAAGGGTTTTGTATTCCAGACGGAGAACACAAATTTCTTTCTTTTGGGGAAAAAAGATTTTCATACACAATACTGATCAGCCAGTCTGTTTTTGTACTGGGCCGTCCAGAGATTAATGCTGTTTTCACTCACTAATGAGTTTCACTGGTTGTGGCATTTCATGCGCTCAAACCCATCACAGTCAAATAAACATCTGTCTCTCGTTGATTATGATCTTACAATCACTGAAATAAAGTGTCAGTAGCTGTCCACTTTCCTCACGAATCATCTCTCACTTGGATAAGCAAGTTACCTCATCCAACCCTGAATGTTTTTTTATTTTTGCCTGTTTGTTGAGGCCAACCCATGAAGAAAGACTGTCAAGCTAAATATGACACAGATGGATTTGTCTGTATTGATGTCAGTGGTGCTTGTAGCCAGGCAGGTTTTACGATGACTGTATCACTGCTAAGCTTGATGATGATACATATTTCCCACAACTGTTTCTCTTCAAATATACCCAGGCATGCTGTGATTGGCTGCCAGAGTGCAGAGCTCATATTTCCCAACTTTAGTCTATATCAGTCTTTGGCTGTAGTTCTATTTGTATTCTGCCAAGTGCCAGCTTCATTTCCATTGTTTCTATAATTGTTTTTGCACAAATATCCATTGCATCTAAACTTTGTCCTAGGAGGTTTCTGTTTCCGCCAGAGTGGTCCATTTCATATTGCGGGACTGTTGCCAGATAGCAGTTAGTGTGGAGCGGAACATTAACCTGAGGGGCTGCTTTCTGGGCTGGGTTTTGATGTTTTCAGCTCGGTGTCTGGAGAGAGAATTGACTTAGCCCGTCTTTCGTATTCCAGATATGTGTCGATTATGTTGTCAGTCAGGTTACATACTCATAATTTATTTCTTTATATAGACCAGACCGGCAACGCGTCATCAAGCGTCGATCGCCAAGGCCGTGTCACCTCTTGGAGGAAAGAATCACGCTTTCACGTAACGAGAGAAACAGGAAAATGCCGAAAAGCTGTTGTGTAGAGGTTGTAAAACATACGAATCCAGATCTCCGGTTCCCCATCCTTCCTGGAAGGGAAAGGGATCCCAAAAGGAGAGCTTTATTGCTTCAAGCATAAATATGAATTAGCTTCTGTCATTTAAATTATGCCGAATAAGAAACTAGAAACAACCGTATTAATAACCAAAGCTTTCGCACTAAGATTTGAGGCACTTAAGATACATAAATATTCACTGTCAGCTGGTAAAAAGCTAAATGATGCTGCTGACAGTTACTACTGATGGATAGCTTGCTTGAATGGTTGGTTTTTGATGTTTTATGTATTTATTTTGTTCCCAAGTCTTCTTTCTCTCTTTTTTTTTTGTTTTGTTTTACTCTTTTGTGCTCTCGCCCCCCACATGTACCTTTATGTTTGTCCCCTGATCACCTGCTTGCTCTGTGTGTTGTCGCTGTACTGTCCGTCTGCATCAGCCCCATGTTGTGTCATGGTTCCAGAGCACAACACGGTGCTGTGAGATGTCCCAGTTCTGTTAGTCCAGACAGGCCTGGGCATGACTGGATGTCTGCGAGCTCTCAAGTGAGGGTGAAAGCTGAGCAGTGGGAACCAGAGACTGGGGCCAGATGAATCGCTAGGGCTGCATGCAAACGCCACGGGGACAGATTGTTGCACTGTTGGCTACGTGTTGCGTATGCTGTCAGAATTTTGCATAGATGCAGTAAGTGAAGGTGGACATTTGTGCTAGCTGAGAGTGTCAAACTAGTCTTTTCCCATTTTAGGATTTAAATTGCAGGGCTACAGAATTTTCACCCCCAGTTTAGATATCTGGCGAACTTAAACAGTTATTTTATCCACATCCTCCTGATGATTGTAGCTCGGGGTGGCTGATGCTATCCCAGATTGACTGTTTGTGTGAGTTACTGTACACCTGCACTGATAACTGGAATAGAGCATGGCGTACAGCATCCTTTAAACCACCCAAAGTTAAGTAGCACCCCACATAATTTGCAGAGAGATAAATTAAGTTTCCAAATGTCATCCAGCACAACACTAAATCCTTTTCCACCTTCGAACGAGATTTGGGAGGATTTTGACACAGCATGATGGCTTACTTATTCACAGCATCCCCTGTCAACAAAGGAGCTGCTCATCTGAGGGACCGCTGCTGCTGTCATGAGTGTGGAACCTTTACCGTACTTGGGGGCCGAGGCAGGTTAATGGCGGGCACACATGTCCTCAGCTGCACAGAGTAGATAGAGCTGCTGGATGGCTACGTGGGCTTAGATTCTTCCAGGTGGAAGTTGAATGTAGGTTTGTCAGCAGAAACAGATGGGCTCTAAACACCTGAGGTCATGCTGAGACGCCCAATACATGGGCTGCGTATTTACACAGCTCATGTTAGAGCCTGTTTTTTCTTATTTTGATAAAATTGCTGCGACTATGATTATTTTTATTATCAGTTAATCTGACAATCATTTTCTCAATTAACCAATTTATCATTTGGTCTATGAAATGTAAGACAATTCTCATCTCATTGTCCCAAAGGCGATGTCTTACTGTGGCTTGTTTTTAAATGGTAAATGGACTGCACTTATATAGCGCCTTTCTAGTCTTCCGACCACTCAAGGTGCTTTACACTACGTGTCATTCACCCATTCACACACACACAATCACGCACTGATGGCGGTGGCTTCTGTGCAAGGTGCCAACCTGGATAGGATCTAATCTAACCTAATCATTCACACGCACGCACCGATGGCACAGCCTTCGGGAGCAATTTGGGGTTCAGTAGCTTGCCCAAGGCCACTTCTACATGCGGACTGGGGGAGCCGAGGATCGAACCGCCGACCTTCTAATTAGTGGACGACCTGCTCTGCCTCTTGAGAAACAGACGTTCTGATAGTGTCGTTTTCAGCTGCACAAGGAAACTGTTTTCAGTGATAAAGCTCTAAAAATCCACCGTACGCTACCTGCTCAGCACCGAACAGCGGGCAGACACATTTGGCAACTATCTGGTCGACATAGTGAAGCATTTAGCAGCTAAAGAGCCAGATATTTCTCTTGGCTGAAGCACATAGAGCTTGTTCCCCAGTGTTCTTGGAGCCATTATTAAGACTGTGGCACATGTCTGTAGCATTTAGAGCTGTATGGCCAGTGAACAAGGGTTAGCGTCCTTCAGTGAGCTGCACAGGAACCAGTGAACTGTCTCAGTTCTTCAGGAATGCACACATGCGAACATTCGTCAACGTTTGCTGACAGAGTATCAGCCCCTTATGAGCACTGCTGTGCTGAGAAGATGACATATAGACCCCTATAGACAAGCCGAAAGCAGTGGCAGCAGTACAGTAATTGGGTGGAGCTGTCACTTAACATGGTTAATCTCAAAGGCACCTCGTCCATCACGCCTCTCTGAAAGTTAATACCTGTTCCCATGCACTGGGCAACTTTCCTAGCAGGACATAATCAGTCTTCTGTTGTACCTGCAAACAGCATATCTGTAAGATATTTAGATTTACATACAAATGCTGTACACTGCAATAATGTAATCCTGGCCTGAGGGAAGTTGTTAATCTTTCAAACGAATAGGCTGCAGCAGCTTTATCGTCAGAAGAGACAGGCTAACAATTGTCTTGTTACGCTGTAGACCTTTCGTTGCATTTCACTGGGCCCTTGAAGGGCCTTAAACCAAGCTTACCCTGTACTGTCTGGACAGGATGATGCCCCTTTATTCAAAAATGATCATGTCATGCAGTGGTTAATGGTTATGTCACACACAAAGTCATGCAAGGACTGTAGAATCCCAACCCTTGATCTTCAGTCCTGTACAACATCAAACACTTTGGAGGAGCTCTTTGGAACGTCTTGCCTTTAATTTATTTCCTTAAAGTGGTAAGCATCAAATCGTGTGGCAAGCAGCTACCACATATTCACACGGGCTTTTTAAGCTTTTCTGGATGCTGTTTCCTGCTGTTGGAGTCTGGTAAAAAAAAGAAGACGAAGAAGAGAAAAAAAAAAAGATCATTGTACAACGCAGTTTCTGTTGAACTCTCCTCATTGCATTGACCTTCTGTTGTTGAAGTTCTAACATTTCAGAACTTTTATTTTGCATCCTGCAGCAGTTTTAATTAGTCAGCATTTCAGAACTTCAAGTGTATTGCAATTACAGGTGATTCATGGGCAGGTTGCAGAGCAATGTCCTAACACAAGTCTCCATTTGTCAGCATTCTTCTGCAGAGAACGTAAAAGCTTCTTAGTTAATGTCACCCTCAGTGACTCGTTGCTAACCTGAATGGTTCTTGACTAAGTTAACAGACGAATAGTAATGCCACCCAGGTCTGCCCGCATGAACCTGCAAAGCCTTAACTCCTAACAAGTGCCAGTGTTGTGACAGGTGATGGCTGCGTGGTTAAATAGACACTTTTACTCTTTAATAACTCTTATACCTTAGTGTTGCAGTGTGAAATGTCATACGTCTTCAGTGTTGTGTTTGCATGTCTGTTCATTTGTTGCTAAAGGGGAGAGAACAGAGATGCACAATTGACTCTTAAATGTATTTCCTACACTTGACAAAGCTGGAAAAGATAGCGACTCTGAATGCATCTCAGTGAATTGGTGTAATCTTCCATATTCAAAGCTGGCATTCAAAGCTGGCTTTGGATATTACTCACTTTCAAGCCTGCAAGTCTTACTGTGTCTATTTGTTCCGTTCTTCATTGATTCATTTGAAAAAGTACATCTTTAGGGGGTTGTTCCCAAGTGTCCCTGTGAAGTAAATTATTGGCATCTGGTTGATCTATGATTTTTTTGAATAAATTGTATTTATTGTTTTCCGAAACACTTTGGTTTTTAGTGATAACTTTTTCTACAAGAGTAGCTCAATTCATTTTCCTCAACATAAAATGTATAACACTGAACAACAGCTTTTAATAGATACAATCATGGTTATAAATGATATAACTCACTCTGAGTTTTGTGTCTACCGCAGAGCAAAGAGGAGGGCCAAGGAGATGGCCAGATGGTGAAGCTCTCCAAGTTGAACGGAGTGAAGAAGATTGAAGATGAAGAGGAAAGAAGAGAGATGATCACCCCTGCCCTTAGAGACGCACTGACAAAGCAAGGTGAGGAAAAAGGGGATTTGGATTCAATTAAAAAAATAAATAAATTATAGATTAGACAGCTTACACAAAATACAACAAATTAGAACCAAAGATGAAGAGAACATCAATGTGGTCTATAACTGACACTGCTTCAGGTGGTGGTGGGATTTTATGAATCTTTGACTCGTGTAAAACTGTGTAGCCATTTCTAAAAGAACATCTGCTGGGTGTCACTGGTGACTTTGGATAATATATTCATATTATCTAGCTGCGCTGCTTTGCAATAAAAAAAAATCACATTACAGGCCGAGCACACCAGCTGCTTGTCAGCATATCTTTAACCTTGCTCTTTCCACAAGGGCAGCAAAGTTGTAATTCACTTTTAAAACATGAATTATGAGTCATGCCATTTTTTTTTAAATTTCAGCAGTAAATCTAACAAACATGCACAAATTGCCAGCGGAGAAAAGTATTCACCCCTGAAGAAAAATTCACTGATAGAGGGGTCCCTTCTCAAACTCAATTTACCTCAGGTACCTAAAGATGCTTTTTGTAATTCATGAAGTATTCTGTTCACTGGCCTCAAATTCTAATTACTTTGGCATACCGCACAGAAAGAAGTAATATGTTGGAACCTCCGGTTGGATTATGTGAAAATTAATCGGCTGCTGAAATTGCATTCTGTGTTCCAACCTTTGTTATAATATCCTGACAGACAAATCAGTTAAAGCTGGTCAGAAGGGCCACATGAGGAGATGGGGAGCTGGGGAATGTGTGTTGTCTAATGGCACTTAATGATCTAATGATGCATTGCACTCCAATTACCTGCTGTGCCTCCTCCTGTCCTCAGGGTGCAGTCTTCAAAGAGTTTCACACATCTCTCCTCCCACACCAAAACCTCAACAAAACTACTCCTACCTGGTGTCAGCATGGTAGTGTTCATAACACTAAACACTTTGAATTTAAGTTAATGTAAATCTGAAGTTGGGCTGTGTCTGAATACTTAGCATTGAGTGTGGCTCAATATTTATGATGTTGCACCCTGTGTTTTGGTAAACGAAGCAACCTGTAATGTATCCATATGCTCTGTGTGTAGGTGTTTGCCTCTCATAAAGCCTCAGAGTCTTGCGTGTTGACTCATTAGCTCTGTCTGAAACATTTTACTATCTCTCCTCGATTTAGTCCATTCACTAGTATTACACATGCCTGTCATTTCAAGCCAGTAACACCCCCCCCCCNCCCCCCCTACTGTTAGCTTACACAACACTCTATTAATAGGACTCTGTGAGCAAGACTTCACTTCATTTGACCAAATGTTGACCTATTTCATGGTGTTTATGTTGGCAACGGTCTGTCCCGGTGGCCAGTTTGTTTTATTTGCAATAAAAGAGTGAAGGATGAAAGTTCTGGCATTGTTTTAAAGATATTGGACCTTGGAAGGGTGTATTTCCTGTATAGCCTTTTTCTGGCATGGCACTGATGCGAAAGTCACACATCTATTGAAACTCTTGTGTATGCCTGTACCTAAAATCTGTTACTTTTTAAATTTGTATTTGTGGTGGTAAACAGCAAACATAGTGGGCAGACATCCATTTGAAATTGTTGTTCTAATGGGTTAGGGCACATGTATCTTGCCAACAGTAAAACAATAGTAAAAGCTATATTTTCTTGGCACCGGCACATCTGCTGCAACAATTTGATTATGTGAGTTTTAAATTAAGTAATATCTAAGTTAATAAGCTTTCACAAGAGAACGTGGCACTAAACATCGGAAAAACGTTCTTTCTCATTAGAATATCCACTCTAACATAACAGATAGTGAAGTTTCAATATTTAAAATACATTGTCTTTTTGATTAATTCTTGGAAAAGTAGTACCTGTGAGAGCCTGGATAAAAAGAAACAGCAGACCTCTCCAAACAAATTAGGCAGATTTTCCAACTCTTTGATTAAACACATCCTCTCCCTGCTCATTTTATTTCTCTCAAGTGGCTCAGAGTGGAGGACAGAGTATCACAGATCAAACTATAAATTGTTTGCAGAATTGTCGATAATGTCTTACCCATATCGCCTGGGCACCACTGAATTTGTGCTATACAGAAAAAGCCTTCTGGTTAAGGACTTGTTTCTCTTCAGCAGCTACTTGTAGCAGCAGGCTACCTGTAAGCCTTCAGTTGATTAGTTCTGGTGACAAATTTAAGGCCTCTTTAAAGAGTTGTTCGAGAAGCAGGTGGTCACTAAAATAATCATAGAAACAGATGTTTGAGTGACAGATCTGTTTAGTTTTGTTTTACGTGTTTTGTTAATGTAAGTTTAATTTTTACATTTCCAACCAGAGTGATGTTGTCTCATGAAGAAGAATGTAAGACGTCAGTGTATTGAGAATTTATCATGTACTATACGTATTTTAGTATTGTACATTTTGAATGAGTAAATCTTTGCCTGACAGGCATTGCACAGGAACATAAACAATCAAATGCATGTATGTGCCCAATACCTGTGCATGTGCTCATGTTTCAGGCTTTATTGTTGTTGTTATGATGCCGCCTGGCGAAGCTATTGGTTATTTTCCACTTCTCATGTATCGATGCCTCGCACATCGAAGTACAATTATTCATAGCACATGTTGTACTTTTTCAGCAGATGCTGTTTCTCAGAGATAACAGAGGAAGGGAAGTAGAAAGACCTTTCTTTCTTCTCTCCATCCACCTCCCCCTCACTTTGACTTGATCCTCTCCACTGACGCATTAAAGGGTATGCAGGCATTGGAAATCGATTTCGCTAACAAACACAAGGGGAAACATTGCTTACATTAAGATCATTAATAGTTAAATAAACTGCCAGCAGGTCCAATTCCTTACTGTGGTTTCCACAGGCTCGTTGGCCTGGGAATATATATTTTTATGTGTCTTGCAGTTGCTAGGAGCAAGGTTAGAGGAGGACATGTGCTCTCAAGGTATTTTCAGGTGGAAAAACAATTTGATGCTGGTCAGCAAGTTTTTGCCCCAATGAGAAAAAGGCACAGCAAACATTAGGTGTTTGAGCAAAAAAGAAATTTAATTCTGTGTGTGTGCGCTTTTTGTGTTTGTGCGTTTATAGTTGGAGTGATTTTTTTACTTATCAAAAGAACACCCTTGATCAGTGGCAAGCTGTTTCGTTCAGGTGGTAAATCAAAAATGAGTATTTTCACCATTCAAATATACTCTAAACGGCCTTGATGAGTAACATTTGTAAATGACTCATCTAGCATCAAACTTGGGATCTTTTGGAAGCAGTGAGAGCTCACACACACCCTGACACAAATTTCCTGCTGTGTTTTAATTAGATATTTCAGCTACAAGGATTCAGTAGCAAAACTCATGTAAGGTTCCAAATAAAGTTACCACCTGAATTTCACATCAGGCTGCTCTGCCGCTGCACGGCTTAACTAGAAAGTCTCTTTAAACGTTGGCTCTTTTTAAAGTGAGCCCTTCTTGATTCCCCTAGAAGCAATCCCAATATCGTGTTCTGGTATTTCTTGAGCAGATTAAGTGATACAGAGAAAAGTATTCTCTTTGACAGACATCACAGAGGAGGATGTGTAAAGAAACAGAGAAGCCTGCAAGGACTCACCCAAACGTGGCCATTTGTAGCCAGTGGTATTAGGCCGTGGTAATATAAGAGGATAGAGAGGCAGACTTGTGAAGAAAGTGAATTTGAAACACTTTATCCTCCTTTTGTGCTGAAAGGGAATTTGAAACGCTATCTCCTCCCTCCCTCCTATCGCTGACGTGGCCTTGAGCCACTGGTAGTCGCTTTATTGGAGACGTTCAGTAGCCTAGCAAAGGACTATGAATGAATATGACTTCTGATCTACCACTCAGCACAAAATGTAGTCTTCAATTTTCTATGTGTTAATTATCTGCTGAACTTGGCTCGCGTGGTTTTGTGTTAAAGAGGTGTTTCCTGATTGAGAGCCTTATTTTCATGTTGTTCTTTCTCTTTCTGCGCAGGTTACAAACTAATTGGAAGTCACTCGGGAGTGAAGCTTTGTCGATGGACCAAGGTAATGGAATTTACTCTTCTCAATAAAGCATTAGACTTTTTGACAAACTTGACGCATGAATCACATTAAATGTGTTGTTTTTGTTTGTTAGTCCATGTTGCGAGGGAGAGGAGGCTGTTACAAACACACTTTCTATGGTATTGAATCCCACCGGTGCATGGAGACTACCCCCAGCCTTGCCTGTGCTAACAAGTGTGTCTTCTGCTGGAGGTATGTACCTGAAGAATAAAGCCACCGCAAAGTTCAGGGGCCAGTGTCACAGAGATAGACTTTGACTACGGCTTAGATCAAACTAATAGTCAGACTTCAGAGGGTCCCTCCCTCACTCCAGCAGGAAATGTTTGCCTTCTGGAAGAATTCAACAGTTGCAAGGACGGTTTATTGGGAAAGCAAAGAGTGTGACAGTGGAAAACGCTTCCAGTAGCGTAAAATGTCATCGCAGTACAGACCTGTAGAAGAGCTGCGATGCTGTGACTTCTTAATGTAGCGGGGCTAAGTACTTGTGCTAACTCATCGGTCAGGCTCAGGATAGTTTCCAAAAACAACTGATGCTGTAGATTTAGTTTACTGTGACACAGTTTACTGTGCTCTCTAAAACTCTCTCCCCTCTCATGGCTCGTTGCACAACGTTGTTAGCAAACCACAAATTATGAGCCATGTTTTTCTTTTTTTGTCCTTTGGTGCCACTAGTCAGCAGGGGTCACTGATTGTTCCCATGGAAACATGGCTCTTAATTATGAGTAAGCCTGGGGGTAGAGTGGCTTACCTTTTTAGGCTTAAAATAAGTCAGTTTTTATTTTTTTTTTAAACTGTCTTAACTTGCATTAGACTAATCTAAGAGCAAAATTAAGACCGGCCTAACACTACAGACCAGTCTAAAATATCTTTGTGAAACTGGTTTCAAGTACTAGAAAACTTGTTGGCTGCTTTTGGTCCTTCTCAACTTCCTCTCTGTCAGGTCGCCAGTAGTGACATCATTAAGGAGAATCTTGGGAAATTCAGATCAACCAACCAGAGGCTGCCCATCCCTCAAAATGCCCATTGCTGCGAATGATCACTCTATGACTTAATTTTGGGTCAGCACAGACTTACCCCTAACATTTTGGTATTTATTGGTATCCATTTGGCTATATTCCTTTACTGATTTTATAAACACTTAAAATAATTTTAAGTATGCTGCTGTCATATTACCTAAAACTTTTATTTGTTAGAGATTATGTTTTTCAAGAGTGTAACATATGGCTACAAGTAGGTAGGGTATATATTTCTCCTTGTCCAAACCAAACTTGTTTACCTTGTTAGTCAAGACTACTCCCTTTCATTGAGCGATGATCTCTTTGTGGCAAACAAATTAATGATTTTACTTGCAGAAGACTAATGGCCAGCATAACTGCGAGGCCTAAAGGTGGACACTGATGCATCATGACATTGGCGAGAGACTGGGCCTTTTACTCCATTCAAGCTCCATTTGTAAAGGTGACTGTGTTGAGCACTGAAAGGTCGCTGTCAGAATGTGCTGCAGTGAACTGCCTCCCTGTCACCACAGATATGTCAGTCTCTCTTAAGGCAGCTATGTGGGATGACAGGAGATAAGCAATTTCAGGACACAGATGTATTGTTGCAGCTGTCCTCACCATCTTTGTAGGAACAGGTGGAATTGGATTTGATGTGCAAGGCCAGCATGTGTGATGTGAGTGTGTGCATATGCATGCAACAGACTGTCTGCAATTTGTGATGCCTCAGGATTTGTTGTTGCACCTACACATCACACATAGACAGTCAGAAGGTGTTATTAACACCCAGAGGAGGCGCAATTTTTTACAGTAGGATGCATTCTTTCACTTTACGTTTTTGTAGGGTGAGAATACGCACGGTCCTCATAATTCACTTTCAGTTTGTGAATAAACCTCTTCCATCTTGATATTTGTCACCTTGTTAGAGGGATGCTCTTCTCAATCTAGTGAAATGTTTTTAACTCTGTTTGTGTCAAATGACCCCAGTCTAATGGCCTAAATCTATCTAAATCAGAATAATGCAGGGAGCAATACTGGCTCTCAGTTGATACTCCAACAGGCAGTGAACGAGTGGTATAGTATTCCTAACTGAGTGGGTTACAGTATGTTTGCTGTTATCCATTATCTGTTTATCTGTGTGCCCCACCAACAGACATCACACCAACCCTGTGGGCACAGAGTGGCGCTGGAAGATGGACCCTGCTGAGAAAATCCTGCAGGATGCCGTGGAGAAGCACCAGAACATGATTCGACAGTTCAGAGGTTGGCCCTTCAGCAGGTCACACATGCAAACATGAGTGTTCTTTCCTCTTCCACCTCTTCGTATAACTCTAGCAGTCTGCATGGCTATTTGTTTATCTGTCCATCAGCTACTCTGTTGAGTGCACATCATAAATTTGAATCCTTCTTGTAGAAATAAACACGAACACAATAGCACACACAGCACAACGTCCTCGTCATGCACACTTTGCCTCCTTACTATCCTCAATTCACTGCTCATGACCAC
>NTHP01000063.1:936378-983380 GCA_003416845.1 Oplegnathus fasciatus
CACTGTGTCTTATTTGTCACAACTTCACTCTCTTAGTTTTCTCAAAACTTATCAACATTTGAGCTGTAACCTCACTTTGGGTTCTACAGATGACAAGCTTAATTGAACTTACAGTATGTAATGGGTTGTAGTAGCAGAATTATAGCTCTGTACCCACATTTTTGGGCTCTATTTGTACTACTTGCACTAATACTATTGGCATTTGGGACTTGTTTTCTCTGGCTGCTACCAGCATTGGCTGAGGATGGCTGGTTGAACGCCCAAAGCTCAGTCAAAACAGAATTTAGTGATCATCCTGTCAGTATTCCCGAAGCAGATTTTCTTTGACAGGTCTTGAGAAATGTTGTCAAAACACAGTGGTGACACATTTATCAGACATTTATTAGTACTGATTGGAAGATTGTTTGTATTCCAGATGGATTCAAAGGTTTTCACTGCAACTATTATTATTATTCTTATCAATTAAACAATTAATCATTTCATCTATAAAATGTCAAAAAATTGTGAGAAATCCCCAGCACAGTTTCCCAAAGCCTGACATTGCTTGTTTTGTCTGACCAACAGTCAAAAAGCCAAAGACATTCAATTTACAGTGATATAAAAAAGAAAAGCAACAAGCAAACAACAAATCCTCACAATTGCAAAGCTGTAACATGCAAATGTTTGGCATTTTGCCTCATTATTTCAGGACTGAATGGTTTGTTCTTCACTGAAGTGTTTGTTGTTTGCATTTTGTTGTTTTTGTGAACCTGCAAAAAAGGGTTATTGATATTTTATTACCATATTTTAAAAGACAGAATTAAGAAACGCACACTCACGAACAGCATAAAGTGAAAGAAGCTCAAAATACAACACTGCTGAGAAGGAGAAATTTTCCTTCTCAGCAGTGTCGTATTTTGAGCTTCCTTCACTCGAGCACAGCAGTGAGCTCTTGCATTGCCCCAGTCCAAACTACATCCTGTTCATTATTTCACAGGTATGCTGCAAAGTTAACACTTGGTTTTTGTGACATGACTGTGGCTGTGCAGCCCCTTGAGACTCGGAATTAATTTAGCCTGCAGACCCCTGTCCGCACAGCCACAGCCCCATCCACTCACACGCAAACAAACATACCCGAAGACCACCTACACTTTCCTTTGTGATCTACAGTCCTCTCTGGCTCGTGCTGTGGCCTATTTTTTTAAAAAAAAATCTATAATGCACAGCCTTAATAAAAATAAATTAAAATATATAGTACATTGACATCAAAGATTGCTTAGCCGACATGTATGACTGCACCTCCAGCCAAAGTATTCTTAAGGCCTGGCTTGATCCTGCGACCCTACAGTCAGAATGCTGCCTCTCTAACCTCAAAGCCACTGCTGATCCCATTATAAAACAGAGAAGCAATTGTACTCGGGAAATGATATAGATGCCAAATGCTAAAAGCTTTTGAGACATATCTTCTTCAAAGGGCTACTTTATAGCTAATATTATTCTCAGAGCAGTCATTCATGAGGTATTATAATGCATGTCATCATAGAAAATGTAATTTCCTGATGTGATTATAATGGAACAATAGCGCATATAAGCTTATATTGACAGTAAGCTGCTTCTCAGTTCACTTAGAGAAAAAAAACTACAAAAGTCACAAAAGGATTACAGTCACGATATTTTGTGCAGAAAATAAAGAAAAGCACATTTTCAGATGCTTGAACAAAGCAAAGCTTTGCAATTCTAATTAGAAACATACCAGAGCAAAGTGCAAGACTATATTGTCATTATCATCCATAATTGTCTTTCCAGTTGCACTATAAAATCACATTAGGCAGCCTTCAACACCATTTACCATTGACAGTGATACATTTTATGATGTCTAGCACAATGAACTATCCAGACAATGCTTCTGAAAACCACAGTGTGATTAAACAGGTTACTTTCTGCTCTGAAAAATGGAAAAAAAGCAGTTTTTTTGCCCTGCCAGCTGTCACTTAAAGGAGCAGTATGTACGATTTGGTGGCATCTAGCGCTGAGGTTGCAACCAGCTGAATACCCCTGCCCTCACCCCTCCCTTTCCAACCATGTAGGAGAACCTATTTGGATTTGGATTGTGATATTAAAGATAAGATAATAATGTTAAACTCCGCGCAAGAGGACCCGCTCCCTATGTAGACGTGAAGGGCTCATTTTAAGCTAACGATTCTCAGTTTCAGGTGATTATACACTAATGAAAACATAGTTATGAATATTATATTCCATTTCTACCAATAGATCCCCCTAAATCTTACATACTGCTCCTTTAAGTTTTGTTAGTCAGGCCTTTCTCCCTGTAAAAACTGTAGTGTGATCTTGTTGACTGAAACTAGTAATAAACATCTGAATCCTGCTACGTGAGTGTAGGAATCCAGTCCATATAGTTTGGGCTCAAAATGCATAGATAATTCAACGGAGTGTTTTGCCAAAGGATATTCTTGTCCATGTTCACTGTTAACTTGAAAGACCCCATGAAATGCTATTATCCTTAGTGTGATTTAATTCCCGTTGACTCAGGATGTTGTGGCGGGATATAACATTGTTAGGGATCATTTTAACTGTGAACCAATAGAACATTGGTTAAGGAGAGATTCACTTTTCCAGGAAGTTAAAATATGCGTTTCATTGGGTTTTGAAGATGTAGTGAAATCGCCTCAGTGTGGTTTTAGGGGCTTGGACGTGCCTTTTTATGGAAGCGCTGTGGTGGTTGATTGAGTTTTTGGCTGATAGTTTGTTTTATTCGTTTGTTATATATAATACAGTAAATGCTCTTTGACGGTACTTGGCTCTAAATGTCCTGCATGAGTGTGTGCTCTAGGCAATATGGTAAAATTCACATGAGCATGAGCCTACTTTATGTCACTGTGCAGGACATTTGCATATCAGGAAGTAGCTTGGTGATGTTCTAACTTTTGCTGGTAAGTCAACGCATTAATTAAATATTTTGTTCTGTTAGTTCTGTTATTCTCTTAGCTGCAACAGCACAGCACTTTTAATTTTTAAAACGACTCTACACGACAGACACCAAACAATGCCCCGGGAAGTGTTCAGTTTGTTTCCTAAATCAGACTTCAAGAAGAAGTCTGCAAACCAGAGGATAATGACTTCTTAGCCATCTTCTGTGAGTGTTGGTGTCGAGCCAAAGATAATGCAGGTCAGGTCCAGGGGACATCGAAGGTCTTTGATAATAGTAATACACATAGTAAAACACTTGAATCAATTCTGCGTCTTCTAATTCAGTAACCATCATTACACAACTTGTAATAGAGCCTCAGGACCTCGCTGATGGACTTAATTTTTATCTGAGTGATCCACTTCAGAAAGAGAGAGTACCCCCATCCCCGAGGATCTCAAGGGAGGGAATTATGTGAGAATGTAATGGAATTTCACATTACTAATGCCATAAGATATATACATTTAATGAGGTTTCACACATGCACCATCCTCGACAGCTGGTTGTTATCAACAGAGTTAAGTGGGATTTCTCCTGGGGGACAGTTTGTTGTTTGATGTCTTTTCAGCTGTTGCAAGATGTGATTTGTCCTTGGAAGGTAGCACAGAAACACTTGGTTTCTGTGGTTCAACCGTAGAAAATGTTGCAAACTTATCAATAATTCATAAACAGTTTTATAAAGCATATGAAGGCAACAGTCCAAAGTTTTATTTCATTAAGATTCACAGCATGTACTCTTAAATTAAATGGCATCTGCTGTAGCTACAGCAATATCACATTAAATCCCCATGACAGACTTTGAAACTTTTTTCCCTTTAAGCTTTTAATATTTGTTTATTCACTGTTTCCATCAAATTCTTACCATGTCATACAGCACTTAATACTTTCTATTGTCTGCAGAAAGCAGGCTTATATGATGCTGCTGCATTTATGTTACTTTACTTGATACCCTTTACCTCCCCACCCCCTGCAAATCCCAAAAGCTGACCTGATCAAAATCACAGATTCTATATATCTACATACTCAAATAAAGACTCACATTATCCCTCCTGCTCTTTTTCAGCGCCATGTCCCAGGCGGTTGGGCTGATTCATCCAGTTTGTATACATTTTGATGTAAATTCTGTGGCCTATGGTCGTGATCCAAATTTGGACTTTCCTCGATTGGACACTCATAACTTCCCTTGGCGTAACTATATCTAATGGAAACCGAGACTTGATTCCTCACTTTTAAAGTGATTTTAATGGGTCAGGAAATTGATCTAATTTACAGCAACATTTGATGCTTACGGCCAAGGTTTGTACTGTGTGTAATGCTTCTTAGTTGTCTTTTCAACTTCTGTTTCGATAAATAAATTGTTTTCTATTTTTATTTAGTAATCTTAAAGTTTAATAGCAATAGTCAATTAAACTTTATAACATTCATCCCTCAGACTCAAGGACTTATGCTGAGCCTATTTTTACAGCACCCTGTAGTCTGAACATTGGGAGAGTCCAAGACCACCCAGAGGAAAGAAAGGGAGAGGGAGTGGAGGAGAGCTCTGGCTCTGGGCCCGACTCTCAAAGCTCAAACTTTTACTGTCCCTCCTCTCCTCTCCTCTCCTTTACTTTCCTCATTTTTCATGAGCACCACACATGTCTCTTGTGCCTATTTGATTTTATGTAATTACTCAGTTTGACCTCACTTCAAAGCCTGACCTCATGCTGTTATTTCCCACAGTTCTTTTTTTAGCCAAGTAGTGCTTTGATATATGTTTCCACATGTGAGGACCCTCATTTTATTGTGGGGAGACATCGATTAAGTCAAAGGTGGAATCGACTTCAAAACCTCTCTCCCTCCAGGTGTCCCAGGAGTGAAGCCCGAGCGGTACGAAGAGGGCTTGGCAGTTAAGCACTGTGCCCTCTCCCTGGTGGGTGAGCCGATCATGTATCCCGAAATCAACACCTTCATCCGCCTCCTCCACTCCCACCACATCTCCAGCTTCCTGGTCACCAATGCGCAGTTCCCACAGGAAATTAGGTAGGGGCAAAACGGACACGCACGCCTTGTTTGTGTCTGGTGCCACTGTTTCTTTCTTACTTTCAGAATATCCATTTCAGCCAATCTGTTTCGGCTTATTATGTTTCTGCAGTATATTTTTATTTTCTGCCTTCGCAGGCTCTTTTCTTTGAAGTCTGTGAGGATGAATTGGAAAGTAGGGAGCATGAGTGTGTCTTAGCAGTTAGATTGTTCCCCAGCAGGAAGGATCAAAGGTTCAGTCTCCACAATTATCTTCTAAGGAGGGTACAGTACAATGATTTTGAATGGAGTTGTTTGTTGTGCTGAAAACATTAAAAAAATCAGCAATACATGTCAAATTAAACTTTCAGTGCTTTGAGCAGCACAAACACAATTCTATTGACTTCAATTGTATTAGGGTGGCATCAGAAGTTTCAGAGGTGGACATGCCAAAACCTTTGCACTTNAACTTCTTTCAAAAAATAAAAAGCTTTTTCCACAAGAAGTTAGGTCTCAGTAGTTCACCTGTAGGGCGATGCTGCAGATGCTACACCAGCATGACTTCTCTGAAATGCTGCATTGCAAATCTCAACCCAGCTACAAGAAAACAGGTCTCCAGGTTCTGCATCCATGTTTCTTTGACAGAGGAGTTCACCGCAGGCACAGTTCCTAGAGTCACGTACTTTATGCACCTACAAGTAACTGTATGAAAAATTCATAAAAGACAATACCACCTCAGATGGCTTCATGTGCCACAGATATACAATTCACAAACACACACGCCTGTCTTTGCTTTTCTACTTTAGATGCAGGAGGGTTTGTGAACATCGACATGAAAAGTTTTGTGTCTGAGGAGGAAACCTTGACCTCAGAGTGTCATTATTCCCAGCCCTATGTCTTCTACTCAGTTGAATATCTCTAATGACTGGTTTATTTTCAAAAGATCAACAGTTACAGACTGAAATTTTCTGTGCTTTTAATTTATTGAACCAGTGATTCAATTCCACATACACGAGGAAATTATCTGACTTCTGATGTTTGGGATCCAGTTGCAAAGTGTATCTTATCTAGTAGCCACTTTAGCTGGACTTACTAACTATATTATAAATAATAGATTTGCTTGATACAGGAAAAAAAAAAGTGAAAATACAACTATCTGGGAGAAATTGTAGTTCCATACATTAAAGTTGTAAATATTATATGGAAGACTGGAAGTATATTTATGTCAAAAGATTTGAGAGAGCACTAAACAAATTCTGAACGCTGCTCAGTCTACAAGTCAACATTTGAGAGCACGCCCGCACGGATTCATAAGAGCAGAATCAGATTTGAGCCTGCAAACCCAATCATGCGCATGCTTGTTTCTTGAGTCTGCTCTCTCAATTTTCGCCAGCTGTTTTGCAGCTTCGGAGCTTCGGAGCTCTTGAGATTGCAAGAGGTCATGTCTTTTTCAAAGTTAAAGTCCGTACAAGGTAAAAAGTCTTGTCTTGAATATATTGCCCCTCTGTAAAGAGCGATACACCTTTGTCGTTCCCAGCGGATAAATTCTGTTGTTGGAGCAGTACAAGGACATAAATAAATACAGGCAAGTATAGAGGCAAGTATAGAAAGTATATGAAAGAAATGAAAAAGAGGTACATACACTTAAGTAAGAAGAGAATAAAAAATAGAAACTATACAAGAGCAGTAGGAGGCAAAATTTTTGACTACTTACTATTTAGAACAACAAATTATTTACATATTTTATGCCTATATGCCTTATTGTTACCCTACAATTTCAGCTATTGTGGAGGCGTGTGGATCTGCACTGGAGATCCAACTGATCCCCTTACTGTCGGCTAGTTTATTCGTACCAGTATGTCGGATTTGCGCCACATCTGTTCTGAAAATGCTGTTATTCTGTTATAATTATTTTTTGTTCAAACTATTAGTTTGTTGAATCCCACCTTGAGTTGGAGCACCCCATAATCAGGCTCATGAGATTTCTGAGGATAACATTTCACTCAGAAGTGACTCTGAGCCTCATTCATAAATGTTTTTCTTGTAATGGTTCTAATAGTTTTCTCTGTTTAAAATAATTCCTAAAAACAGAAAAATAAGCAAACCCCACATCTGGTTCAGAAAATGACACTAGAAATAGAGGTTAATATGAAGCTAACGTGGCCATGTCTATTGCTGGCTCAAATGTAGTTACACGATTCATTTTGCGTGCTCAAATCGTCTGTTCAGCTCACGTTTCTGTCCTCCCTCGTTCACAAATCTAATTCTGGTCTTACAAATCCGTGCCTGTGCACTCTCAAATGACTTGCAGGCTGAGTAGCATTCAAATTTGTTTTGTGCTCTGTCAAAATATTTGCCGTCAATATTCCTCCATAAAATTACAGGATGGAGTTTGTTGCCAACCTCGAGGATGCGTGTCACTTGACTTGTTTGAAACATGTTTCATGTTCAGATGTTCACCCTGGTCTCTGTCACTCTACATGTCCTTTGACCTCAAATCCTGAGACGCCACTCTGTCCAGAAGCCTCTCAGGTCGTCGCCATGACATACACTGACATAGCCGATATGTCCGCTAACTTGCCTGTCACAGACTGACTTATCATATAGTCATCGAGCAGGTTGAAGGCAAGGACAGCAGCCGTCAGACATTTTTTTTCCTGTCTGCCAGAGCCACCTGGTTGGAGATGAGCTGTTGCAATTTATTGAGTTTCTCTTCCAGTACTGTTTCGATAAGGGGGGGGGGTACTGAGATTTACCAGAAGTAAAGAGAGCTGAATTTCCAGACTTTCTGTCTTTTGCTCAGTTGGCTAATTGGTTATTTCTGCATCTTTACATAATTCCCTCTGTTGCACAGCAGATATTTTTACCTCCTACCTAAAAAACACATGAAAGCGCAGTGCTCTTCTTGTTTCAGTTGTGTGAATCTTTTACACTTTTCTGGTTCCGTTTACTACTCTGGTGCGTCCTCCTGCTTTTACAGATTGTTCCAGAGTGCAGCTATGTGCAAATAAGTTAGCGTCTTTCCTTATTTAATATTGATGAGAAGCAGCTTTTTCGCGGCTTCCTCCTTCTCCGCCCCCTCTTTCTGCCGTTGTTTGCCTATGCTGCATTTAGCACAACTACATAGAGTGTTTGACTTCATGTTGTTGCATGTATATTATTGAATCAAGATGGGAGATGAAAGGTATACTGAGTGGAGCTGAGCGACAGATCTGTGTTCAGCCCAAATGTTTTCTGTCTTGTCTCAGACTGAAGGACTACAACTGCCCGCGTCAGAGAGTACGCTCATGTGTTTTTAAGAGTATGTAAAGGTTTGATGACACTGAGGGAGACTGAGACTGAAGAAAAAATTGATTTGATTTCAATTGAATTTGAAATGTTTTCCTTTTGTTTCCCTTTCATCCTTTTTTTTTTTTNTGCAAATGCTCCCTGGGTTTTGTACTACCTTTCTTATCAGACTATCTTTCTCCCAAACTGGATCATTCTCATCCTCTTTTCTCCTCCATGTTTTCCATCATTTCCAGGAGCCTGGTGCCAGTTACCCAGTTGTATGTTAGTGTGGATGCCAGCACCAAAGACAGTCTGAAGAAGATCGACCGGCCGCTTTTCAAGGACTTCTGGCCCCGCTTCCTGGACAGCCTCAGGGCCCTGGGAGAGAAGGTAAGCTGCCCACTGAGCTAGTTTGGTTTCCAGCTGGGAGGTCAGAGAGGTGAGCTTTTGAACAAGAGGTTGAACTGTATTATACTGTCTGGTACGGTGCTGCTCAAAAAAAAATACACCTGCTCATTCAAATGTAACTGTAATTGCTGTACAGTTACAAAATGCCCGAACCATGCTGAGTGTTATTGAATGTTCTGTATGGGGTGGATATATTCACTCTTTGTGATTACACATCCACATGTTAACTTGCCCGTTTGATTTTGTCACCTCTCTCACTGTGAAGCACACTTACATAACAATTTTCCTGAATGGAGGTTATGCCACTTTTACATTCTGTACAATTGAAGTACAATTGAACATTAACATCACTGTAAATAAGAACTTGGATGGGATTGTTTTAGTGCCCATGAAGCACTTACCGTTGTGTTCTCCAGGTCAAAATAGCTTATTACCTCCAGCTTGATGAAGTCTATTTAATTACCTCGCCTTAGAAATTCTACATCACAAGAACACAAATTGCATTGAATGGTGATACTTGAAATATTTATTGGGTCTGTAATTAAGTGTGGAACTAATTGTCCCCTGGAAATTTTTCGGCTGCTTCATTACTTGCATGAATTATATTTTATTAATTTTGGAGGTGTTTTCCTACTATTATCTTCTCACTGTTTGTGCCCAAGTTATCTTCAGAATCGGCATATCTGTTAAAGATAAGCTTTCAAAAAACTGGTCCAGTAAATATGTCTGATCACATGATTGCTGTCAGTGAACTGTGAATTTTTGAAGAGATTAAAGAATTCCAGTGTCTTTTGTGTTGTTTTGAGCTAAACCAGATGAATAAATGAGAATGGCTCTGCAGACACGGCAGCTTCTGACGGCAGAAAGTTTCATCGACGGAGGAGCCACATGGCATCCTGGGAGTTTTCCTGCCAATCAAAGGTGGTGCAGGAATGCCAATCCTCACCATCTTCTGTCATTCACTTTTCTTCAAACTGAGAGGAAAGCAAGTTTTGACACCCATGTTCATATTCAGCTGCATCGCACATTGTTAATCTTGCTAAAGCCACTTGAGGCAAATTGTGATTTGTGATACTGGGCTACATAAATGAAACTGACTTGACTTGTTATATCGTGAGAAGAGATGTAAAGCCTGCAAAAGTACACATATTGATATCCTAGCAATCTTGTTATTGTAATTTCCTTGACACCTGAGGATGTGGTAGAGGGCTTGGGGTGCAATATTAGTGACCCTTCAGTGGCACAAAGTGAGAAAACAAGCCAGAACGTCACCTTTTTATGCAAGAAGTTCTGAAAGCAACTGGAAAGCATCATCTTGATATTTTTTGTCTTTTCTTCTCACGAATGGTCTGTTTTTGCCTTGTTCTCTCAGCTCACAGAGAAATGCTGGCTTTGTTTGAGAGATCGTATTGTCCATGGTTGTTGTTAAACAGATGAGAGATGCTGCTCAGCACTAGAGTATCTTATTTAAATGCGTGGAGTGTGTACCTTTATCTCTGATAAAAGCAACAAAATCCGACTCAAATCGATTTTGGGGATTGGTGTCAGCTAATGTTTTTGATGCGATTAAACCTTTGAACAGACAAGAAACTTTGTCTGTAGTGCAATCCACTTTTAAACTGTTCTGTCTCACCCTGCCCTGAAAATGTCCTGAAGCTCTATAACAAGTGAAGATCTTGACAACACAATTTCATTTCTTGAAAAACTGTGAATAAGAATACGCTGTTGTAGTGATTTTAACAAAAGCTGTCTCTTATCTCCAACTCACTGTCAGACTGTTGGAAGTGGCAGATTCTTACCTCCTGTGCAGACTCATCTTTTTTGTTTTGAATGAATCAGAGCAGCTGATGAAAACTGTAGCCTGACTGAGTCCTCTCAGAAACCACAGATTCAGATGTCCTCTATATTTACCAAATTCCTATGCAATGGCAGCAAGATGCCAATAAATAATAGAGAGCACTTCAGACCTTTTAACACTTTACTCAAGTGGGGAAGGGTGGCTTTTTATTGATCTTTGAAACTTTGAACAGTTTGACTTTATCCGAGTTGATAATGCCACTGCCACCACAGTAAGAATGAAAACATCCAGAGGTGTACACTTCTGTTAAGTGTGCGATCTGTGTCGACAGATACCCGTTTAGAAAAGTGCATCCAGTAAGCTTGCGTGCCTTTGCATCATTCGTGAGCAGAGGGAAAGTCCATTATCACAGCCTGCATCAAGCCACCAGACCCCTTGTGTAAATCGATTTTCCCTGTTAGTGTGTTTCCTAAAAAGCCAAAGTGAGGAAAAAAATGGTGCTTGGGTACACCGGCAAAACGGCCTTGAGAAAGATGTCGGCTGTAAAGTCTCTCAGAGGGAGCCTCTATTACACCTATCTGTAATGGGCCGGCTTCCTCTTGTTTAATGCTTTAGCAAACAATGGACAAATTTATTACCACTCAGCTTGAGGTGTTAGTGACTGCACGGCTCGAGGCAAATCACTGGCGATGGATCATTGCACTCTGATTGCATCTCGATCCTCATTTTCACCACATGCCAACGAGCAAATATCAACGTGAGGTAACTGCAGGGGTGGGTAAAATATCAGGAACATCTTAGAATTAAATGAATCATAGCCTCGCAATAACTCCTACCATTGTGAAGTTAAGATCTTTGATTTCTGTCAGCACTATGTTAAGTCTGTGTTCATTTTTAAGGTCATTGCAGTAAGGGATCCAGTCATCAACACATTTTATAGACCCTGAACATACAGCCTCCTCAATCTGGACTATAATTACTGTATATGATATCTAGTGACATTTTTAAACACTAAATAAATGCAGAGCCAACGCATTTATAGTGTTTAGCATTCTTTTAACTTCAACTTCTCTATCTGGCCATTTATGAAAAAAACCTACATTTTAATAACCTGTGAACATTAAACACATCTAATGTAGGATGCTGGTAATTATGGGTATCATCACTGTTTTCCCGCCATCTAAGTGACGAAAGGTTAATCCAGTTTAGGGCAGATGGGACAGCAAAGTCCTGCTGGACCAGATACTGACACTTTTACCTGCTGGCACATCCCCTGTAATCTCATTATTTTGACAGTCAGGCAGTCAGAGGAGCCTTCAATCTAAAGAATTACCTTTGAACTTGGTGTCAAACAAATGTCTGATTATATCAAGGTTTCCTGGCTCAGCATTCTCATGTGCATACCACATGATGACACGACTCTGTATTGCGAAAATATCAGCAACAACCGTCGTATGTGCAGATCTCAGTCATGTACTATATGGAAGTGTTATGCAGCTTCTTTTTTCCAAAATCGATTTCTTGACCCTTGGCATATTCGAGCATGGATGAAATAAAGCAGAGACCACTTGATGTGTATAGTGCATATTTTAGAAATGCTTTAAATATTGTATTATAAAGATAAAATTTGCATAACAAACCTTTGAGCCTTGAATGTTTTGCATTGACACTATGAAAACACAACACCACACCAGGGACGTTTGTGCATATATGGTTATTTAGCATTATGTATTAATATGATTTTTATTTGCCCCGGAGGGTTGTGTGTGTACTTGTGTGTTTGCACACGTACACCTCAGTGTGACAATATGGTTTGTCTGTGTGCAGCTTCCCAGTTTCCAAAAATAAACTCTCTTTCTGTCCCCCCCCACCCCCGACTCCCTGTCTCAGCTCCACATTCCTAAGTCTCCATTTCATGGTGGGCTCTATCTCCATCCCTCCCGAGCGCTTATCCCTCTCTGTTCTCCGTTTGACAGCTCTCCTCCGCCTGGCCTCCCTGACAGTGCACTGGGGGATTGATAGAGTTGTGCCCCAGTGTCAGATTTGGAATAGAGGCAGCTTGAAATACCTCACCTCCCTGCTTCCGCTGGCCAATTATCCCCTTCCCCACTGGGCTGAAAGAACTTTGTGTTATAGATAACCTTCCAGTGAGAGAGCGAGGAAATGAGGGAAAGAGTGCTCTTTCCTCTCCCATTGTCATTTACTTGTTTCTTTGTGTTATCAATTTCTCATGTCCTCTGTCCTCACCAATCCCCTTCTTTCATCTCCTCTACTTGCCTTTCCTGGCCTTTCTTCCTCTCCATCACATTCGCAATAATCCTCTTTCTCCTGCTATACAGAAATGACAATAGCCTGAAACTACACCATTGAACTGCGAGCAGGGCTTTTTTCAGGGCTTTTATTTACCCCGGGAAAGTTAACTGAGCACGTATAAGAGTGATGTCCAGACCAGGTTTTTTTGGCCTTGACCTTGATCCAAATCTGTAGATATCAAGTATCTGAACAATGCAAAGTAGGCATACATTCAAATTTTTAAACCTACTGACACTTGATTAAAAGTGCATTGAGAAATTATAGCCTAGGGTCCTATAATGTTTGTGCCAGTGTGGACCTATTGTGGCAGCAAAGATAGAATAATATGGATAGCCTCTCTTTTCCCGGTCCTGCTCACATACCTAACACATCTTTACTTGAATGTGCTGGCTGCTCTTTATTTATTTTGTGCAATTCACGGTTCCTTCCCTGTTCACTTGCTGACAATGCTGTGGAGTTCCAGTATTTTGCTGATGCACAATTGGACAGCTTTGTTTTGACAGCTGTTGTACCAAGAGTAAACAAAGTATTGGAAATGTCAATGGAGAAAGTGTTACATAGTAGATACTGTTCCATGAAAAAAAGCCTAGATTGGCCTTGATCTTCATCCTTCAGATCTGCTTGGAAAATCCTTAACATATGCAGTTCTGTTGCAACACAGCAGTTGTTAGAGTAGTAAACATGCAAACTTTCCCCTGACTGCTCTGTTATAATTCAGGCAGAAAGTAGGTGGTTGACATGACATCTGTGAGCTGCTGTGTTGCCTGTGGAGGACAGATGTTGGTGACAACAGCAGTACCATGGCCATTGATTTAAAATGAAAGACAAGTGGATAAGTGCAGGAATTTAAGTTTGAATTTAAAATAAATCATCAGCATAACTGTGTGATTACTTGTGATTTTATACTAATGTGTGCCAGAGGATAGCAACCTATGCTTGTCTTCCCAGATTTGATAAGATGTACAGCACATGTCCATGTCAAAGAGGTCAAATTAACCTTTTTTCATTTACAAACAAAACTACAGTTTGAGCTCCAATTAAGTGTGTTATAAAGTTTTTTTCTTTGCTTTGGTTGGTGAGTTGTCACATTTGATTGGCTGATTGGACCACCTCATCCAAAACAGCAAACACCTAGTTTATGGCAGCACTCACTGTTATAACACCTAATCTAATTCTGGTTTATACCAGTGCCCAAGAAAGTGTGTGAATTCAATTATAAAGATGAGGCTTTTTTCTAAAGTAGAGGTTTAAATCTATACGAGAGTGTTGCACAAATGTGTTGTTGCCTCAGAATCTGCAAAGCAACACCAAGATGTTGAGCACTACTTGCGTTAGGTTTGTTATGTTCCCACTTATGATATGTGAACAATTTGATTAATAAATTAAATGTCTTTATTGAATGTGGTTGTTTAAGAAGAGGAATATAGAAAAAGTAGACCTATAATAGATCAAATATGCAACACACTACAACAATATCATGTTTATGCCCTCACCTTTCGACCCTTTCCATCAATCCCCAACCCCTGTCTGTCCATCCAGAGACAGAGGACAGTGTACAGACTGACGCTGGTGAAGGCCTGGAATGTGGAGGAGATGCAGGCCTATTCGGAGCTCATTGCTTTGGGCCAGCCGGACTTCATCGAGGTCAAGGTAGGGTTCAGCAGCATGTACATATATCTGCTTGTGTTTTCTTTCCTTCCCCTCTCAGTTAATGTCTTATTCATCAACAATTATCACAGTGTATCAATTGTTTTCATCCTTGCACCGAATTTCAGTCTTTTATTTCTCTATTGGTGTCACTGTTTTCACATTATTTTTCTGTACTAAGCTTTGACGTGTGTCTGGAGTAAACCCTCTTAATAGCAAACCTGATGCATGTGCTCCTCATTAATGAGTTTTCTAAAAGCAATTGAGCTAGCAACACTGGCCTCCCAGCTGGTTTTTACAGCAGTGATTATTTTAAGAGAAAATCTTAGTGTATGATATCACATACTACGTAGATATCATCTGAAATTCCTTAAATCTACCAAGTTGTTAGTATTATATACGTAAGGGCAGTAATGTCTCAGATATATAGTCTTGCTGTATTCCCCAGCTGAAGGGAGAAGTAGAATTAAATGACAATTTAATGGGCAACATTTGTATAGAATTAGTTCAACAGCTCCAGACGTACCTAAATATTTCAAATGAAAGCGAATCATCTCGAATTCCTCACTTGTCTTTCTGGCACTCCACCAGTTTATACATCAAGGGAACGGGCTGAACAAACAACCTGATATTCAAACTCAAAGCTGAACTTTCTTGAAGTTTTTTATCATTTCTAATTTATGTCTTATCTAAAATGAAAAAGCCACAACAAATCGTTACTCTCACTCAAGAGCCAAAAAGACTTTTTAGTTATTTGAAGCCTTTACTACTTTTATTATTGAAGCTATTATTATTAGAACCTCAGGCTCCTTTTGAATGCAAGCAAATTTATGTTTGTCTAACTTTATGATTTATTGACTTTGTCAGTAAATTACTCAACTGGTCCATGAGTGTCACTGAGTTTCTGGGTGCCTGTGTTGGTGAGGGAGTTATGGTGCGTTCCATTCACCTCGGAACTCGGAGCTGGGAATGACGGTCACACCCGAGTTGACCACGTTCCTGTGCGACAAGTCGGAAAACCTTTATTTCACGGGGTGGGGGAAATGGGGTCTGCTCTAGCCAGGTTAGCCATTGTTAGCAATACCAGTTGATAACAACGCATTACGCGGTATTTTGCGGATACAAACACCGTGTCCACAGATAGAAGTGGGACAGTACTGTGTGTAATGAGACACAAATAAGACAGAAGTGCTAAAAACAGCATATTACTACAGCTTTCATGTATGTTGATGCACGGAACAGCCATCTTGGATTTTGAGGTCTGGGTTGGGTTCGGGTTCCCAACTTTCTGAGTCGGAAATCCAACCTCAGGGGGCGTTCCAGTTGAAATTTCTGACTGGGAACTCGGAACTTCCCAGTTCAAATAGAACACACCATTAGTTTGTGAGCTTGCCATTGAGCTAGTTAGATTGTGAGCGACAGAGCTAACCCTACAAAAGAAGTTCAAACCTGTATATTTAGCTCTGTAACAGAAAGGTAGTTGCAGTGTTGGATAAATATTTTTGTTGCCGTCGGATGAAACTGACAAAAAGAAACCGATCAGGAAGACGTCTTAATGCCATCTACAGTAATTCTGTGCCAAACACCAACACTGCTGTTATGCTAACACCCTGCGGGATTTATGTAGTCAGAATTTGTGTCCGTATAGATGTCGCTAGGTAAGTGTCATAATTCACTGGAATGGTGGGCTGTGTACTGCATAGACCTTATCCCGGTCATTTGGCGGACATGGTATTAATAGTATGGGAAGGGGCACCTGGTGGCAGTCTGAGCTGTGGTTGTCATAGTGACAAACTTGCCTGAGTCTGTGAGCATGTGACTATTCAGAGCATCACATCAAGGTAGGGTCCCAGTAATAATAACAGGAGCAGCAGTAGTAGTTGTAGTAGTAACAGCTGCAGCAGCAGTAGCAGACCCAGTCCTCCCTCTTCCTGTCTGTAAGTGACAGAACCATCTATTCACGGAGATTTTTTAAGGCAGTACTTATTTCGTTCTATTAGTCTCTGATTAGTCTCTGGGGGAGGGGGGGGCTGCGTTTCTCCCAGATTTTTCGAGCACAGTGTCTTGATTATACCCGAACGAGAGGGCACGTAACCTGCCATTCTCATTAAGAAGGATAAAGGTTTTGGGGGATTACTTGATAGTTGTGCAAGTAAGCGGTATGCCTGACATGATGCATGAAAATAGGGAATCAAGTGCACAGCAGAACACGTCTACGGCAGCACCTGCATAACAAAAGGCCTTCTCTCAGCTAGTGATCTACAGCCAGTAGAAGTTTATGTTATTGTAAAAGGGTTTTATAGTAACACTAATCCTGATCTTTTGTGTCTATCTATATTAACATCGGAATTTGACCTGACTTGGTTGTCCAAAATGCCACAGAGTGACATTATGGTCATGGGTGGCTCAAGTGGAAAATGACCATTTAACCTCTGCAAGTTCTTAAATTTGAGGTTAAGTGAGTCACAGAGGTATTTTAATTAGTTGTTGAAACATTAAATTCTTTTATTTTAAAATATAATTCACATTGCAATGCCTTGTGCTCTAATCTCCATCACCTTTCAAACTGTTATCGCCCAGCTTACTACTTTGCATCTGTCACCGTACCGCAGTGGCCCTCTGTTTAGGTCATGTTATATTCATTTCTATTTTCACCTCACACATGTGCTTCTGCGGCTTAGTTGCCAGTTCATGTGTTGCATGAAATAGATTCCCCAAAAACACAAAGATCAAATTTAAGCACCTATGTTGTGTAGTGGCTTCATATCTGAAAATAATAGGCAATGTTTGCTTCTCTGCCTGGTGTGACTGCTGCCTTATGATTTCATTGTTTCTATTCTATGTCTATGATATCTAAATGAGCTGTGGGCATCAAGGCACTCAGCAGTGCATTTCTTCCTATATAGCTGCTAAGTCTGTCAATATATGAACTTATTCTTTTAAAGCACTTTGTTTCAGGTGCTGTTCCTTATTATTGCATATAGTACACTTCCAAAGGCCTCCTTGTTAGTTTATGTTGCCTTTGAGGATAAAAAACTGTACTCATAGGGAAATAGTTAGACTAGGAACTTTTGTTCTTTGTTTTGATAATGTTTTCTGCCTCCTCACAGTAAAAATTGTGCTTGAATTTGCTGTCTGGTGCAGTTATCCTCTGCTCCTTTTAAACAGTGCCTAGACTCTATAAAAATTAGGCCAGCACAATTAATTGTCTCCACCTCAGATAGCAGAGATAAGAGAGAGCCCTGACCTTTGAAGTCAACTTAAGTTGAGGTTCACTTGTATTCTATTTTCATTCCACTGCAGGGGTGCGAGCTAATTGGTTTAAACAGGAGATCTGCTCGTTTGTCGTGCCTCCCCACACACAAACATTGATACACACACCAAAGACACACCTCGTCCATCCCCTTGTGTGTCCCATTACATGCATCCCTCATCCTAAACGTCCTGCTATAAAGGCAAAAGAACAGGTCAAAGGCTTCCCACAGACAAAGTTAGCATTCAGGAAACACCTCTTCCCACATGGAGCCCCCACGTGGAAACACCTCCCCGAATCCTCTCATTCATAATCCAGAGCACATCTCATTCCTGCGCTACCTGGTAGCAGAGTTCCACCACTTGGCCACTCTCCGCTGGGATCTCACTGCTCCCAGCTATTACTTTCTTTAACCTTCATTTTTCCAGGCAAGGTTTACTGAGCTGAGTGGTCTTTTTCAGCAGCCTGCTCACAGTTACACAGAATCACACCAGGGAACTGCCCAGTACAAGCAAGAGTCGTCTGTCGACCAGCAGCAGATAGGAGCATTTGGGAGTTACGTGCCTTTTTCAAGGACACCTGAACAGTAGGTAATGAGGGAGATACCTAGAGTCCAAATGAAACATCAGTGTGGCCTATATACTTAAATCAGATACAAGATTATTTATCAACTGTAAAATAATCCACATCACAAATAAAAATTTAATTTTTGATTTAAAAAAAAAAAGTTTCTTCATGTTATGTGTTTATGTTAAAAATATATATATATTGGTGATATATGACTCAAATATTGGCATCAGCCATCGGTTGGACTCTAGAGATAGGATAGCTCTAGACTATGCCTTGTTTAACCCTCTTCCTACCTGGTAAGGTACATTCTGTACAGGTGTCCTGTAGCTATATAACATGTGAAAGCAGGAGCTGGGGCAGGACTGTTGATAGCCTTACAAAGACATTGAGAATTTGTCCGTTTTGCTGTCTCCATGCACCTCTTTGACATCTGCGCTGGGTGAAGTGCCATCATTTCTGAGAAAGAGAGAGAGAGAGAGAGAATAATAATGACATTTAATTTAATTCACAAAAGAACACAGTTTTATTAAAACTTTTAATCAGGCAACAGTTTTTTGTGTCAAGCAGAAGAAGCAACTTGTTTACGTCCTCTCTCTTTCTATGGTCTTTGCCTCTGGTGTTGCATCGTGGTGCTGATGGTGCAGAAATAAGAGCACACCAGAATTAGTTGTGACCCAAATTACTTTGTTGAAAATGTGCAACGCATACAAGACCGGCAGTGACTGCAAGTAATAATGTTGTAGCCTCGAGCAGCCTATTGATTCAGCTGTTCACACCGGACTCTTTAGCACTATCTGTAGGTTATCAGTTAGCCAACATTGCAGCATTGTAAACAGAAGGGCAGACCAGTGAAGATAAAACACACTCACCTCAAGCTAGCGATGCCCACTTGAGCTCACAGTTCACACTGATAGAAATTAAAAAAGCATCAGAGCGGAGTTTTCTTCATTTTTAATCAGAACGGGAAAAGATGTTTAAACTACTGTTATGTAACTGAAAAAAACCTTACAGGACAGACATTTTAATAACATTTGGTGGGTATATGTATACACCTGCTTGATTGCCAATCACTGTGTTTTTGTAATGCAGCTCCACATGCAAATGACACATTTCAAAACATTTTCTATAATTAAAACAACTAATTAGGAGGACTGTGGACTGTGTAGCCTGGGTTTGTACTGAGAATGAAAATGCATCCTTCATTTGATTTGATTTCATGACAAACGTTTGACCGACAGGCACAAAAGCTGAACATATCAGCCAGCTGATCGCAGTGCAAACAGAGACTGACAGCTACAGTCACACTAACATTCATATAACTTTTACTACAAGAACACTATTGAACTTTCAGCACTGTCAGAAAACTGCAGCAGTATCCAAGTTTTCTACTCAAAATAATGAGATGAGGGAGCCGGTGCTGTAATGAGGGGTTCCTGCAGTCGGAGGGTCGAAGCATGTGGTGTGGAAACCGAAAAAAACGTTCTGAAGGGCCAACAGGCAGCAAGTGTGTGTGTGTGTGTGTGTGTGTGTGTTTGGTTGTGTGAGAAGGTGCTTTTCATTTTTCCCTTAATGAAGTGTTTTTGGGAATCTTGCTGGCCTGATAGTATATTCTCGTATTAAAACTAAAAAGCTCACACTCTTCCCATCAGTCACCCCCCTAGTGCCTCTTGTGTGTGCGGAGACGCACCGTGTTTGTCTTGTCACTTTCCGTCCATTGTCCATCCAGTGAAATATCTTTTCACCCATTCATGATCCGCACACAAAATGGAAAGCAGAATGTGACAGTTCGAGCTGGAATTATGCTTCTGGGAGATACTCATAAACATCTTGCAAACCTATGCGGAGGTTTGCCTACATGCAGCCTGGAGAAGCATAAATCCAGCTGTAGGGTTCTGGCTCAGACGCTGGTGACACAGGATGTCTGTGACCTAAACTGAGCCTTACAGGTCTAAAGCGCTCTGTTGCTGGATAATTCTGCAGTTGTTGTAAGCGAGAGGCAAGCTGGCAACTAAAATAAAATTTAAACGCATGTCTTGATGTTTTTGTGATTTTGAGTTTGGGGTGGGCAGACTGACAAATGGTGGGGTTAGCATCAGGCTTGTTTAGGAACTGGTTGGGTGATTCATGTTTGGTTAGAGCATTCATTTCAGGCCTGTTGAGAGCACTAAGTAAAAACCACGTTCGTTGAGTTATCAGTGTGGATACAAGCATACAAACCATAGAAATCATACAGTATGTAGGCTCAGAAACACAGAGGATTGTGCAGATGTCAAATTCACACTGCCAGCAGATAGAGGAGTTCATCCTTGTCAGGCCTGAAGCACATCCAGTTCAATCTCTCCAAAGAGTTTGCTTTCTCTTAGTAATTTCTCATTTTAATTCCTTATCCTTTATTCTTTAATTTATGGTACCTGGTCCCTGTCTCTTATGTCTATACTGTACCCTGTTGTGTAGTGACGCACCCGAACTCACCTCCTTTTACTTCCCTGTATGTTTTTCCTTCTGCCTCTTTCAATCCTGTTCATTGTGCACTCAAATTTGTCATGTAGTAAATGTCAAAGCAATTTTTTTGCCATCTGTGCAAAAATTAATTCGACCAGCTGTGTGACAATTAAAGGATCCCCATCTCTATCTCCTTACTTTCTTTCCTCTACATCAAGCTAATATTGCCTACTTACATGCTGTGTTTTATTGCTACTTAAGTAATCAGCAACTTGCTTCAAGCACGTCTTGGCTTCATGATGGGGTTTATGATGTGCTGTTAATGGGTGAAAAACACACACTTCTGAATCTAAGTTGTTCCCCGAGACTTGGCTGGCTTTTCTATTAAAGGTTTCTCGTAGGAGTGTGTGTATTGATCCACCACTACATGACATTTCACTATATCAGAGAGAGCACAAAACTAACAAGACAGCAGGGAGCATTGGATTGGACAGTTAATCAGAGATACCCATCAAATGTGGCTGTGTGGTGAGTACAGTACACACAGACTTTACACAGGAACTGAGATGTTAGTATAATTAAGCTCCGCTCAAATTTTCCACTTTGTTCATGCACCGCTTCCTCTTAGCAAAGAAAAAGAAGCAACACATATAAATTCTTGGCATTTTTTTATGCTGTGGAGGGGATGAAGATGGGTACCAATAAGCATACACACAAAAAGAACTTGTCACATCACATAGATAACTCTATTGTCAATCAGTAGATTAAACAACAATTATGATAATCAACTAAGTGCAGGTCATATATCAGTGCCGAAGATTCTCTGGTTCCATCCTCTCTGATGTAAAAGCTTGTTGCTGCCTTGTTTTTACATCTTTGAACTGAATATTTCTTGGGTTCGGACTGTTGGTCAGACAAAACTAATTTGAGGACTTTTTTCACTATTTTTTTGACATTTCATGGACTAAACGATTAGTCGAAAAAGAACTGAAAGGACATTAACATTAACATTTGTTTCAGCACTGCTCCCTCACAAACATATGATCAGTTGGTAGAGGTTTTTGCCGGCGTATTTCATTTTCATACTTCATACCCACCTTTGACCTGGCATTTGTCCAATACCCAGGTCTACAGTTGGTAATGATTAATCACCATGTCTTTATAAATTGCTTTAATTGTTTCATTACCTCAAAGTATGACCTTCAGGACAGTGAAAATCACTGTAAAATCTTCCCCTAATCCTGACAATCCATTATTTAACTGGTCTCACTGGCGCAGGTAAAGGGTCACTTTCAGGGTGAACTCTTTCTCATTTCTTTCTTGTCTTTGGTCTCTAAATTATCTCTTATCTCTCTACCTCTCTCTCCCCACTTCCTCCTGCCTATGAGTAGTATATCGTCCTTTACTGAACAGCTGCTGAGCTTTGGGAAAGCAATCGACTTCAGCGTCATGAGCCCAGTAATTAGTGCATCCCAGGATGAACTGATGACAGTGTGATGGAGCGAGTTGCTCCATCATATCACCAGCTCTCAAGTTAGCCCTCACTACTGACTGATGGGAGAATGTTAAGCTTTAGGTCTGTGGAATAGTAATACAGTGGAAGCAGTTTAAAGTGATCACGGTTACAGTGATCAACCGCTTATATGGATCAAAAAGCTTGGGACAGAATCACTCCTATATCAATGCTGTTTAAATAATTTGCTTATAGTAATCAAGTAGTCCGCTTACAGCGTTCATTTTGGGTCTTTTCATACATGACAACACATGGGAAAAAATGTAAAACTACGGTAATTAAATTTTTTTCACTGTATTCTCATGATACTTCGTGGTAACCCATCTGCTCCCAGCTGGCTACCTGAGGCCGGTGCGGCCTGCACATTGAAATCATGACAGGAAAAAGAAAGTCGTTTTCTCTCAATGAAAAACGTAGTCTCTTCGAAACTTATGACCAACTGCCAAAAACGAGCCAACGAGATGCAGCAGCGAAACTTGGTGTTCATCAGGCTGCCTTGTGTAGTCTACTCCAACAACGAGAAACAGTTATGGCTGCTAGCGATGGAGACAGAAAATGAATGTGCACGAGGAAAGCACCTGTGGTTGAGGCCGCCCTCGTCAAGTGGATTGATAATGCCCCGTCACGTGATGCCCCCTAAATAGCGTACCCCAGTAAATAGCGAAGCTGGACTTTTCATTACTTTATATTGATGTAATAAATATTCAAATGTCAGTTAGATGGTAATCTGCATGAGAAATAAAGAAAAACAAAAACAGTTCAGTTATAATAATCATCTGCTCATAGTGATCAATTTGACCCGGACAGACGTGATCACTACAAGAGGTTTCCACTGTAATAGTAATAATAATGCAGACTTTTATATATATATTTTAAAAAGTACTATATAATGGGAGTAACAAAGTGCTTCAAAGACACAAAAGAATGATGACCATGATCAGACACCTTAAACAATACAGCAGTTAGAAAATAGGTAGGAATTTAAGCTTGGATTATTCCAGATATTTGGGTCTGAAACTGCAAATTCACTGACACCTTTTGGTCTTTTAGTCCAAGTTTAGGACTCTAAGGAAAAAACAGTTTTGTGAGACATCAACCACCAGGTAGGAGATTCTATGCACCTAGCATAGAAGCTCTGTAATTTCAGTGGAAGTGGACAAATACATGTTTCTAAAGTTATTAGTACGATTTTAAAAACAATTTGAAAATCCCCCTGGTGCTAATGCGGGAATGCTAAATTCCTCCTTGTATACTGTGTGTGTGTATGTATGTGTATATATATAAAATGTAGACAATGTAAAATTGATGTATGGGTGTGTGTGTCCACCGTCGCCAGCAGAAAGATCGTTGTTGTTGACCCATTAATTATTAGTCCATCATCTTATATGGCGCAACACATTCTGCCTGCACAATTTACCATCCAGTGTCCAATAGTTGTCCAGTGTGTGATTTATCATCATTGCATCAATACCACTTACCTGCTACTGGTCCCTCACTTGCCCAGGAAGGAAATGGATTAGAGGGAGACGGAATTGGGCGAGATCGTAAATGTACAGAGATAAATATGGTAAAATGCGCACAGCTGTGTGTTGGGCACAGTGAGGGGGGCCTTGAGGATGATTTCCATTAAAGGCGGAAAACATAGGTTATTTGTGAACAGGTGAAGGGCTCTTATTCTTTCACTCTGTCTCTCCCACACTCAGAACTTATCAATGATATGGGTCATTCCCGCTGTATATCTCAAAGATCTTTTCCCATCTCCTCCCATCGCTCCCTCCTCCTGCCTAGCCCATTCTTGGTGATTTATACTGAGTCCCGGATAGTTGATCTTTATTCAGCGGGCCTCCAGGCAAGGCTGATAACACCAAGGTCCCTCATCAATTCTGTCCAGCGCCCATGCCCTGCCTTGCCCCCAGCCGCACCCTATCTCTAAACTCAACCCTTAAAGATACAGTTCACTTTCTGTTTGGGTTAGTTTTCTCTGTGCGGTGAATTCACAAGCAGCCCTACAAGAAATGTGGATAAATTACTGAAGAAATGGCTGTAATTTACAACTGGAGACAGAGACGAATGCTGAGTGGACAGGCTCAAATAGCTGGGCCAATGGGAGAAAGAGATCAGTTGTAAGAACGTTTCTTGTGTAGTCTGCCACCCCAAAAGGGGGGAGTGAGGTTTCTGTTTCCTTGGACAAACCACTTTTTTCATGGGTGTAAATTCTGCTTTTTGGATTTAGGGTGTTGGTCTTAGTCATCAGATTGGGGGAATTTTTATGTCTGGCTCCTGTGACATGGTGAAACATCTGGTATTTCATCCCTCCTGGGCATGTCATTTTTTCAGTGGTCAGAACTGTTAAAGCTCCCAGAGTTCAGAGTCATAGAGATTATTTTCACAAGTCAGAATATTACTCAGGAAGAGGTGAGAAGCCCACAGGGGCTTTTTCATTAGCTCTAACTAAACAATGCAAAACAGTTTTAATTCAAGGTTTTCATAATTAAGCACCACTTAATGTTAATGAAAATAATGTAAAATTTACACTGCATATTATATCTTCAAAGATGGAAAATTGCACAGTAAATCTGCTCAGTTAGTCTTCTCAGCTGGTCTCAGTCCTGTCCAGTTATGATTTTCCCTGTGCAGCAGACATTCACATACATGAGAGGTTTACAGGTGTACAGCAGGGGTGGATTATGCATGGCTGCCTTGAACAATGGGCTCATGCAGGTATCTTTACATTTATAGTACAGAGCTTTTTGTTTGCTGCTGTTTTTTGGAGATTATACAGTTACCAGAAAGACAGAAAGGAGAATGCCTAGATGCTTGACTTCAATATTAACATGCTCCCAAACATTTTCTTCCTCAAACATGCAGCCATACGCATAAACACACACACACACAGACGGTTGCTCTTGTTTTTCTTCCATGAGATACCTGGGTGAGGATCAGACAGTGCTCCTGGCCAACGGATCAGAGAAGTACGGTAGCACAGCTGCTGCCTTGGCTCTATTACAGCACGCTGACACACAGGTTGTGTGTGTGTGTGTGTTTGTGTGAGTGTGCGCACACATTTGCGTATAAAGATAGAAACTTGGTAAGAAGTGTTGAAGTGAGCGCGTACAGCAGTCATGTTGTGCACCTAAGGGATGTAGTAGCACAGTGTAACTAAGAATCCCAAACAAAACATTGTACTTGTGTATGATTTGGCGCCGCAGTTAGAAAAACAACTGCAATGCTGCCTGGTCTACAAGCACACACTATATTCCTATTATGTAGGCAGCCTGAAGAACGGCAACTATAATTATATACTATAATTTAAAGCAGTAACTATTACAGAAAGCGCTGTACATGAACAACCTCAGTAAACATTGAAGTACACAACAATTTGACCTATGTGATTATTCAGGGACTGAAATTTGTAATTGAATCCATGTTCAGGCCCAGCTACAAACAGTGATGATGAATGCTGATGCAGGTCTTGTATTTTAGGGTACTGGTTTGGAGCCTGCTGCAGATTCCTTCAGTTCGTACAAAATGGGCATCAAAGGCACATTCCCTCCATTGCTCCCTCGCACCTTTCTGCTCTCAGCCTAACTCGTCGATAGTTTGCCTCCTCCAAAGGGAGCTGTTGATCTCCTCTCGGTGTCTCTCCCTCCTCATCACTTGTAACCGCAGCACAGATTTGCCACTATTGATCAGAAAACACTCAGCGTCCAGCCTGCTGTTTTGATTGATTTTTTGAGGCCAAAGCCAGATGGTTTTTCACTTCCTACTCCATTTCTCTCACCCGCTCAATGGGAAATTACATGTCAGCTCCCAAGTTTTGCTGGCGATAATCAGCAGTTGTTGCTGTGTATGAAGCTTTTTTGCCAATCATACACTCCAGACTACCAAAATATTTTTTTAAAGTAGATGTAGCTCTTTTATTTCATTAATTGAATTATCTTGGACACATGAAAGCTTTAGTTGCCCTGATGATTTTCATCATTTCATCTGCTAATCTGTAAACCTTTTACCCCCATCATGCTGCAGTACAAGATGCTTTGTTTCTGGCCTGTTTCTAGCCTTCCACAATTGTTTATGGCATGTTATGTCAGATTGCATGCAGCCCAAATAATCACCATGCTTAACTATTTCTGTGTGAGCTGTTATTGACTACCAAGAGCAGTGAAGTGCAATATGACTCGCTGTCAGTTATTTTCCTGATCTTCATTCATTGGGTAGATTTTGTGGGGCAATCTGGGATTCAAATCAACAACCTATTGTTTTAGAAGCCAATTGGCTGACCTCAGAGCCTTGGTTTCCCTTAAAGTCGTTTGAAACATACAGAGTAAAGCCCAACTAAAATTTAAAACAACAGGAGACTCCATCATTTGTCAGATTTCTAGATTTCAGATCACTTTGATTGATGCTCTGTCAAAACAACATAGTTTATTCTTTGAAGTCACAGCCCATGATCAGATGGTGTCCACTGATCACGCGTGATACCAGCTGAGGATTGTAAATTGAGCTGGCTATTACCGGATTATCAAAAGTATGTTTGTATCAGTGTATAAAGTGGCAGATATTCAAAGAAGCTGATGTTCATAAATGTTTAAATTAATTTTTTCTTGAATCAATACTGATGCATTTAAGTTTTCAATTAAGTTTGATTCAAAATGTGCCATTATGTTTTACTGTCATCTTTGATACTAAAAGTTAATTGACAAAGTCAGTATCCTGCCTCAGTACAAATCTGTCACAAGTCTTTAATAACGTGATTCAAAGGGTTTCTTGGAAAAGGTTTTCATGTCAAAATTATAGTAATGTGTTCTTGTAAAAACCAAATATAGGCCAGTAGATCATTTTTAAAGTGCAAAAGCATATAGAAGGAGATTTTCATCTTGTACTTGCAGAGTTGCTCTTTTCTATGGATTAATAAATTGTAAAGCCCGGTCTCTTCTGTGCTTTGCTTCTAATCGTGTGCTTATGTGTGTGCAGGGAGTGACATACTGTGGGGAAAGCTCTGCCAGCAGTCTGACCATGGCTAACGTCCCCTGGCACCAGGAAGTGGTCGCCTTCGTCCAGCAGCTGGCTGACATGTTGCCACAGTATGAGATCGCCTGCGAACACGAGCACTCCAACTGTTTGCTCATCGCACACACCAAGGTAAGAACTCGGCTTCGGAGGGTCATACATAACTTAACATACCATATCTGCAGCCTACACCAATTTAACACAGTGAGCCCTGAAATTGTAGCTACTGCACCGACCGAAAATAGAAATAGTTGAAACACGAAGGTCACATCGTAGAACTTTGACATTCCTCTCTTGGATGTTAAGTCTATAAAATATTCCTTGGCGTCAAGCATTAGTTTATTAAATTTCAAGATGTTTCTAGTCCAGCACATTTCACATCAGCTGCATAAAATGTAAAACACTGACTAATGAATAATCAATCTACCATCTTAGCTAGACGGTAGATTGCTGGTGTTTTTTTCCAACTTGGCAGTGTGAGGAGCATAGATGAATCAGTCAGCAGAAAATTGATTAACTATTTTGATTGATCCTCTTTTTTGTTTTTCAGAAGTGCCACAGAAGTTTACAGCTTCTCAAATGGGAATATTTTCTGGTTTGCTTAGTCCTCTATGCTCTTTTGAGCTTTAGTCTGTTGAAGTTGTCATATTGGACTCTTTTGTGGACTGGACACTATTGAAAATAGTGAAAAATGCAGATCACTATTTCTCACTTTTTATAGGCCAAATCATTAATTCAGACACAAGAAATGTATTTTTAGGAAATAAGTTATTGGTCATAGAAGAATAAATTCATACTTTCAGGGTAAATATACAGGTTAGTGGTGTCTTTACCCTCTACTCGTTAAGGTGAACCAGAAAACGCACAGCGTAACTAAATCAAAAGATAGCTTCTGTGGACACCCTAATTTGACACATACATGTTCAATAGGTGCAACAATCTCCTGGATATTTATTAGGCGCAGCTTACTGGCTACTGCTGTTTTTGCACATTAGTTTCAGTTATCAGCGTTATCAGTGGACCCAGACAGTGGATACTGCATTAGCATCTCATCACACGTAATAATGAATAATGGGTACCTGGTGATCCGCTTACATCTGTTATGATTCTGCAGCAGTTCTTTTCAGACGCAAACACGCACATCCTTTATCTCCATTTTCTTTCAAAGTAGTTTTCCAGACAGCTCACAAACTCACTGCAGGTTCGTAGTTTTTAAATTGGTGTTTTGATTGAGTCTTGTTTTATTATTTACATAATTTAGTCTCCTGTCTGCCTTCCTTTCGAAATATGCAACCATAAGAGTGGTCTATCCTGGCTCACCCGCCCCAGAAAGTATCAGTCAGTCAGTCGGTGGTTCTGCCAAGGAAACTGTCCGTCAATAATTAATGAATGATGATTAATTGCCGTCGTGGCTCTCTCTGACGGAGTAGAAATTCAAAGCAGCTAGCTAGGCACCCACACCTCCCTGTCACACACACACAAACACATATAAACATAAACGGTGTGCTCAGTGTGTTATCACAGTTTATTTAAGCAACCAAACTCCTGATCCTCCTTTGTTTTTATTTACTGGAGCTTTATTTTCATGCCACTGCTTACAGATTTATTTACCTCTGTGGTGTCTGTAGGCTCTTTCTGGGCCCTTAATGCCTGGAGGGATAACGGGAGAGAGAAAGAAGGCACATATTGTGAATGCCACAAGTTTTCTACCACACCGTGAAATGCTTATTTCATACTTTCATGTGAAATGCTGCACAAGTTACCTTTCTGAGAAGCAAAAGAATTACTGGTTTTAAAGAAACCACAGTTCAGTAGCATCCTGCTTCTGTAATTCAAGTCTTATGAAGTTGCAGGTGTCATATGATGGCTGGGACAGAGGGAAGTTGTTTCAAGCAATCGGGATCTGAATTTTCATTTTGCAACAACTACGAAGTCACTACTAAAAACAACATACAGACAAAAATACATATATTTGGTGTTTAATGTTTATTACATAGATATACGTATGTTTCAAGTTGGAAAATTGGCTAACTGACTATGCCTATTGCCTCCTGTCCAAAATCTAAAAATGTGGACTGTTTATAATGCATGACTCCTTATGATTTGAATGTAGGCTTGAATGAATTTGGTTCTTGCAGCTAACAGTATGCTGTTTACATTGTACTGTACATGTACTGTATGTCTCAAGATTTGTGATGAACTTTTATGAAAGGCAGTGTCGGTCGGTCAGGCTGTCGGTGGTCCACCCTTTTGGTCCAGACTGAAATATCTCTACCACTACTGGATGGATTGGCACAGAATTTGGTAAAGGCATCCATGGCTACCAGACGATGAATCCTGATGGCTTTGGTGATCCCCTGACTTTTTGTCTAGTGCCGCCATGAGATTCCCATTTATGGTTTTGAGTGAAACTATTGGATGATTGCCATGAAATTTGGTACACACATTTGTGTCCCTCCCACTTTGCATCCAGCGCCATCATCAGGTCAAAATTTTAATTTGTTCAGTAGTTGTTCAGTACAACTGGGCGGCTGTGGCTCAGGAGGTAGAGCGGGTCATCCACTAATCGGAAGGTCGATGGTTCGATCCCCGGCTCCTCCAGTCCGCATGTCGAAGTGGCCTTGGGCAAGCTACTGAACCCCAAATTGCCCCCAAAGGCTGTGCCATCGGCGTGTATGTGAATGTGATTACATTACCATGATGAGGTGGCATGGCATGGCAGCCTCCCCCATCAGTGTATGATTGTGTGTGTGGATGGGGTGAATGGTGCCTGTAGTGTGTAAAGCACCTTGAGTGGTCGGAAGACTAGAAAGGCGCTATATAAGTACAGTCCATTTACCATTTACCATATCTGGTTTATGACCAAATACCTGCAGAACTAATGACATTCGCATTCGCTTTGCTTTATGTTTAGTACTAATCAGCAAATGTTGTGTTGATTTTGGCGGTCCCTGTGGACAAAGGCGGTAGTGTTTCACCTAACGTTAGGTTACATGTTCCCTCCGTTTCACTCCCCACTGCAAGGAGACTGCTTCTCTGGGAGGAGAGCGGGCAGCAGCTCTGGAGACAGACCTTCAGTCAGCGGCTGAAGCAACTCGAATTCAGCCAGAGCAAACCCCAGGGCCGTTTCGTCTGATATCACGGAAAACCCAGACCCAGTGGCAGGCATTAAGAGTAACTATTAGAAACTTAATAGAAATAGCCAATCTTCCCGCTGTAGGTCTCGTTTGGTTATGTAGGTCATATAGAGGCATCGGTATTAAATTGTAGACTGTTTCATAACCACTTAAAAACTCCATAGAGTACTTTTAAGAAAACACATGCAAATTACAAAACACAAGAAAATTAAGAAAACACCTTCACCAATTTGAGAAAACTTGCACTGCATTTGGAAAAATGCTGCAAAGTGAGAAAACACAAGCAAATACAGAAACGTGCTGCACAGACAATGGAAGCTGTTTCCAGAGCACTCTAAAAAGCTGTCCATAAGTGGTGTTGGAAAATGAGCTAATATGTACGCTTTTATTTCTGTGGTTGTTTGTGCCGTTTGAATTGGCAGCGTGTGTCTGTATTTGGTTGTGTTTTCTCACTTTGCAGCATTTTTTCTAAATGTTGCGCTTGTATTTTCAAATTGGTGAAGATGTTTTCTTAATTTGCTTGTGTTTGTCTTGAGCTGCAGTGCGTTGAGCTCTCAAGGCCACCATGGATGACACACACACACACACTCACCTGAGACAAAAAAGGTGTTAAATAACCTGTCGTGTGATTTTCTTCTTTTCATTCACTTCTCTCTCTCTTTCCTCTTCCATCTCTTTTTTTCATCTCTCTATCATTCTCTCACCAACTCGAATTTAACAACGGTCACTTTTACCACTGCTTTAGACCCCTTAATTAGTTTGCGCCTCCTCGCCTTCCTGCTTCCAGTCACGCAGATTGCAGCATTGGTGCGTGATGCTCTGAAGCAGGATTTATCTGCCTGTTAACTAATAGCTCTGGCTGAGCCACCGTGAGAAGAATGAACAGCGTTTTACACTCACTTTTTCTTTTTTCAAGAAAAACCAGAGCAGAGGAGCTTCAGTTTCAAACACACACACTGTACCTCCATTATGCGTTCTTTCCACTATGTGTTTCTCTATATCCATATGTGAACGCACATGAACTTTTTGACAGGGTGTAAATGCAGTTGTGAAACTGAAAAAACTTTAACGTAAAAACATTTAATGATTAAAAAAACACGCTGCAGAATGAAAAGTAAATAAATCTGACCGTGGATTATCTTTAGATTTCATTCGTCCTGACTATTGTGACAAACACAGATACTGATGACTTTTTTTTATTATTTGAAAACTTGTGTTGAATTACTTACTCTTCATTTTTGGGCAGTCATCAATAATCCAGTAGGGTTTGGGAACTGGAGGCATTTTTAGGTTCCTCCTGTGAACGGAGAGTCTGATGTTTTTCTGTTAAGTGTCTTCAGCGTCCTGAATGCGTTCGTGCAGCACAGTCTCAGCAGGAAGAGAATCTAGAATATGAAGTCCTCCAAGTTTTAATGTTAACTTACATAACAGCGGAGCTTAAAACGCACCACAGGAAAGCACATCGGCCTCATTTTTTGTGTGTGGGTCCTCAGATCTTCTGGTTCCAGTTGGATGATATCGCTGTTTGATGTAGTCCTTTAAAAGACATCAGAGCTCTGCATGCATGTGTGTGCGTATGTTTGTGTGTATGAGAGAGAGAGAGATCACTCTTTAGCAGCACGTAGCGATAGATCCTCCCTGCACTGACACATCATCATCATTAGTTCCTTTTTAACCCCTGGGATTTTCCCATTGATAGGCATTTCTCTCTTTTTCCGCATCTCTGCCTCCCTCACACCTCCTTCTCCTTTCTCTGCCGGTCTTCTCGCTCTTTCGTCTCTCCCTCCATTCCCTCCCATTTCTCTTTTTCTCCTCTTCCTCTCTATCCTCTTCCATCCATCTCAGTCCCATTTCTCCCAGAGGGCGGTGTAATGACAGACACAGTTAAGACACAAGAGATAATCTTTCTGAAAGACCTGTTGACTTACAAATCAGTTGACCTGTTGTGTTTGTGACGTAAAGTATCCTGTCAAACTTATTAATATTTCTTATTACTGTAAGGAACAAAAATGTATTTAAAATAACATTTTAAAAAATGCTCCTTTAGCCTCCTACTGGGCCCATTTACATATTAGACTGACAGCTGAGCCGACACGGAGACACAATTTTCTACAAACCTGAGCCACACCATTCAGCATCTAAACGTACCGATCATGACGCTGACTGGAGAGTTTTTAAGCTGTAAGTGCTACACCCAACAACTACTACAGTACAACTGTCCAACAAACTACCAGTATTTGCGCTTTTGCTGCATTCACACCATGGCAGTAGAAGGGTAAAAACAGGAAGACCTCTCGTTATTACGTACAAAAGAGGAGCGTATATGCATTTTTTCAATATGATTGCCATTAATATCCCCACAGTCGCGCCAGATATGGAAATTAAGCCTGTAGTATTGGTATTTCCTGTCATTTACGTGTAACCACTGCCCACGGTGCTTTTGCAGCCATTTGCTGTCACTGTGCCGGCATTGCTGTAGTTTTGGAAAGTAGTTCTTTTCAGAGATATTGTAGCTGTCAGAATGTCTCCCCTGACTCGTAATTACAACGAGATGGCATACGTGAAAGGTTTTTCACACTTGGGTGCTCGTCTGTACAAAATGGCAGGAAGGCAGCGTTTTTTGACTGTGTCTGGTTCAGCAAGCCAATGTGTAACACAAAATATGTGTCCCTGCTTATTGATAAGAAGACGACATTGGCTTGAATAATAATTTGGGTTGCTGTTCAAAGTCTGAAATCATATGATTGGCTGTATGCAAAAAAAAAAGTCTCTTTTTATGCAGACAACAATGGCTCTCTGACAAGTATGCACACAGTATGCACAAAAGCCCACATATATACATACATACAGTATGTATATGTGTGTAAATAGGAATTTCTCCCTTTTGTGCACTATTTTTTTTCTCTCTAAGACAGCGCAGGAAATCTAGTTTACAGAGCAGATCTCCGCACTGTAGTAGAAAAAGCATACAATTTAATTTCTTGAAGACAGAGATAAGATGTGATGGTCCTCCATTAGTTCTCTGTGAAAGTACTGTACATTTCACTGGCATGTGCTCAGACATGAAGGCACCTCCCGTGGTGCTCGGTGAAGAAGCTGCCCTCAGCATCCTCGGTGATCCTCAGCAAAGACACTGTTAGTAAAAACAACAGGCCGTCTTGTTCTCACCCCAGACAGCACAGCTTTGCTTTGTTGCTTAGAGACTGAAATTGTTTGCCGAGATGCCGGCTGAACAAATATCATCCCTTCTCATTACCAGAAACATTAACTCCCAATAGGCGCTGCTTTCATTTTTCCCCCCTTTCTCGGGTTTCATTAGCAATGCAGCGGGTGGCTTTTCTCTAATGGCTGAGGCAGGCGCATGGCATCTAAAGGCTAACACTGAAACGCTTAATGCCATTACTCCCTCATCTCCAGCAGGGAAGTCTTTAATTTGGCAAATAAATGTCAGTCCGTCTTGAGTACATTTTGTGTCATTTTGAGTTGCTGTTTTTTCTAAGAAAGTCAATGATGTAATGCTCTTTTTCCCTCCCGTTGTGTGATTTACAGTAGTAGAAACAGTTTGGTGTTAGTCCGAGCATTTTTAAAGAAGTAAGCCCCGGTGCACACACAGGCGTCTGGTCGAAGAAGCCATGAACCTGAAAGAGCTTTTAAATGCCCAATGCTGAGAGCTAAAGCACAACAGCCGTCCCCAGTGACAACCTAGCAACATTTTGCATCCAGTTTCAGCTTATCAAAAACCTCCCAACAATACCCACGAGTCCTCGAGGTCCATTTTAAAGATTAAACTTTGCTACACGCTCCCATAAACAGCGCTGAACCTCAGAGGAAAGGTTGTGCTGTATATAATACCTACTTTGCTTGCTCTCTGTTTCTTCTCAGTCTTTTCCACCTTTACAGACAACAAGGGAAATGTAATATAATTGTATCAGCTGGAGAGCACTGTTGCATGCTGGGAAAGTGAAGGTCACACTCTCCACCCCTTGCGCTGGTTTGGGAAAACAAGCAGGATTAGAGAGGCGGAATGATGTTAGAGGCTTCCTCGCTGTCAAACACTCAAGCTGTTCTCTCTCTCCGGTTGTTGGTGCGCCTTTCACAAATAACCACACTCACACTGTTGTCGGCTCCTCGCTCTCCTTCTGGCCATTTATTCCCCTATTTTTTTCTCTTTAATGAATTCCATGTATCTTTACAGATGTCTTAAAAAGCCTTGGCTTTCAGAAGCCTGCAGGTTTTCACTTATAGATCCATGAACACCGCTTGGGTTACTGCTGCTCGCTCATCTTCCACCTTGTTTCTCTCTCTCTCTTCTTTGTATGTGCTTTCAGTTTAAGGTGGACGGGGAGTGGTGGACATGGATCGACTATGAGCGTTTCCAGGAGCTGGTCCAGGCTTACGAGGAGAGTGGGGGACAGCAGAGCTTCTCAGCCTTGGACTACACGGCCAAGACCCCCAGCTGGGCTCTGTTCGGAGCCCAGGAACAAGGTTTTGACCCTGCTGACACACGCTTCCAACGACGCAACAAAACCAAAGACATTTCAGGATGCTGATAGATATAAAGAGAGGAAGGATGAATAGGGCAAGTGCTGATCTCTATAGCAAAAAAAATACTACAGAAAGTAGAGTTCAATGTTTTTATTCCCATCCTCTTTGAGTTTCAAAGTTTCCTTTTGCTGGACAGCTTTTTTACTGTCCACAGCCGCCCACATTCTCATGTGAACTCTTCATTTCGCTTCAATTTGTATCTTTAATTTTATTGGCTTGACCTTCAAGATCAGCCAAAAACTGCCAGAATCAATTCCTTTGCACTAAGTTTCTAGACATTCCCCTTCACATTTACTTTAAGTGGTTCTTTTGCTTCGTATATGTACATAGATCTTTGATACTACCCTCTTATTTGAAGGGGTCATTATTATAGATATCAATGGCTTTGATCTGTATAACCATCTGGCAGCACTTGGGAAGGTTTACGCTGTTAAAGTTGAACCTGGCTGTGGCTTCACCACCAGCCTCATTTCTCATTTCTTTATAATCCAGATTCTAGTTAGGCAGCTTTACAGCTCAGGACATGATTAACATGTAAGGAGTAGCTGTTCTCCTCATGTCATCTTATTGCTCTCTTTGTGTGTTTTTAGTCCAGAGGTTGCACTGTTGTACATTCCCAGCAGTGTCAGCTTTGCTTGGTTTCAGTGAGCCTGGGTGGTAGACAATATTGCAGCTTTTGCCAGATAGTTCTGCCATTCTGACAGGTTTTCTGTAGATTAATAACAAGTGGGCAATATTTCAAATCAAACATCATAAAATATTTGACTATGGATGAGTATGGATGACATACTGTCTGGAAAAAAAAGGTCATGAGTAGTTCTAATATAATAAAGTAGGTAAAGGCACTGAAACGGATATATTTGTATCACTGTTTTGTATTGCAGTTTGAGAAAGAATAGATCAAAATTTAAGCTGTAACACAGAATTGCAGTCACCGTATTCTCGCACATTGTCTAGTCTCATTATGTCAATACATCTCCCAGTTAAATAGACACAACACTGGGCGCGCAGACAAATAAACTCCTCATGTACAACACATGTAAAATATTCATCCAACACCCAAATGTATGCTGTCTAATCTGTATTCAGCCAGGATGAGGTATGAGTATGAAGAACAGCATCGGTCTAACTGTACGCCTCCTCGAGTCCAGCATGCCAGAATAAAGCCTTTACTGATATTTTACTGAATCCAGATGTAAAAATCAAGTCCATTTTAATTTCTTTTATTTGAATGTAAATCCAGATGTGAACGTTTAAGTCCATTTTGATTTGTTTTGTAAGGTTTCCAATGTTGCAGTGCCTCCCTGTTGGGAGAAACAGCAGGTGTGTGGATTTATCACCGTAATAAATGCACTTGGAATACTCTGCTTTGTCACTTGTGAATTTCATATGAAGCACACATACACACAGGTGCATTAAGGTGCATGTGTCATACTGTATTTCATGTTGTTTTTTGTTCTGTTTTTTTGGCAACAAAGTGGGAAGTTGACATTTTAAGACTACAATAATTGTGCCGAAAGCTTTCTTTGTGCACTCAGAGGCCAGCAGAAGAGCTCTAATTGAAGAAGGATGGAGGCAGAGGTGAAGTTCAAAAGTGATACAACAGTGCAGTGGCTCACATTATTCCTTTTAAAGTTTGCTCAGATGTAATTTGTTGTTACCGTTGTAGTTGAGAAATATGAAACTGCAGTAAGTTAATAGTATAAGTGAATGAGGCAAATTCTTTGATACATTGTAGATGCATTATCTGATGCAAGAAGAATTTAACGATAACATCAAAACAGGGTATGGCACATAAAATGTTATTTCATACTGTGCCTGCAACTGTAAGAAATTGTATTATCAAATCCAAAATCTTCTCTTTCTCTCTCCAATGTTGTTTTTTTAGTCCTTAAGGTATCAAAGTGTCTTGCCTCCCCTGGAAATCTTCACACAGTTGAAAATGACAAAGGTTTAACATGTGTTTAGGATTTCTGCACCACAACTTCAGATAGCACTCACAGCCAGGTGCAGAGCTGTGGAGGCATAAACAATTCACATCTGCTGAAGTAAGTGAAAAATAGGACCCACAACTCTTCTGGCTATTCCTCCAAATTCTTTAAGTGACATGGCATCCATAAGGGTGGTGAGGGTTGTTCCTATTTTAGATATAATTGGGTAATTATAGTAATGGGTTCATGTGACCACTGTCAAATTCAACAACCAAATTCTGTCAAGCCCTCAATAGATAGATATAAACGTCTAGTGCACCAAAAAGGTGTTCCAGTGACGGGTGGATGACATTAAATATGTACTATTATGCTCATTTTGTGTTGATTATGTTTTTCATTATTTAATTTGAAATAATGATAGGAAGTCACACACTGATTATCCAATTCTGTTAAAGAAAGCAGAACCAACTTCATGTTCCGCTCTGACGAAGGCAGTGTTGGTGAAAATATGTGGGGGAACTAAAAAACTATCAGAGTTGAGTTGTGCGACTTGATCTTCACTTCCATCGGTGCAATTACCAGAGACAAACAAGAAATCAAGATCGTCTGTTTGGCTGCTTCCATGGGAGAGTTGATGGATGTCCATGCTGCACAAAATGGGAAAAAAAAAATCTCGCAAATAACCAATCCTTCCACCCCCGGTTCTATAATTCAAAATGCTTCTTTCCATCCTAACAGTAATTTCCTCTCAATAGCTCTTGTTCTTGGCGTTCTTTAGAAAATAAACCTAGAAAAATCTAGCAAAAAAGTACTAGTATCCTCTATGCAACAAGAAGCAATGGCTTAATTATGAGAAACTAGGCTGCTAAACAAATGAACAGCTACCAAATAGAGCTAGTAATCTGTGAAACTTCAGCATGGATACAGACACAAACTGTCCCCACTGAGTTTCCTTAAATTGGGATAGTTGTTAGTGATGTGAGATTACACAAAGCACGAGAGAAAACACGCTCCTCAGTGGCTGAACCGTAGATGATTGAGGTTGCCAGGTGTGAAGTCACGTAACTATAATTATGTAGCAGGAAGGGCACTGCTTTTGCTATGTGTAGACGAGGCTGGAAAGGTGATGAGCAAAAACACTCTTCTTGCAACTCCTGTGCCAAAAAACAACAAGCACGCAAACCTTCTCTAAAAAGATGTCCCTTTGAATTGACCCTGCTAGTTTACACACAGGTATTTCCAGCTGTATTTCTTTCACTATACATGTCGTAGCTTTTGTAGTGAGATAAAAGACAGGAGCAGATCGCACGTCTCAGGAGAGAAAACCTGCCTGGAGACGGTGAGGAGGCCCTGGGGGATGATGGGCAATGGCTCCAGTGCCCGAGGGACCACTGGGTACCAGGTTGCAGAAGTGCTGGTGCATCGTATGCCAGTATTTTTTTTATCTTGAAAGTTTGTTAGGTTAGAAGTTAGAAGTGTCTTTGTGAGATTTTTATCTAATATTACCGTGGAGCATGTTTTCTTGCTGCAGCCGCACTTGCACAACGTCTGATAAAATCCTGTATGCTTATGAAATAGCTTCCACTGCCGTTCAGTAAACATGTCTCTTTAACCTTGTCAAAGAAAGTCTAGAGATTGGGAATTTGTTTCGCGAGGAAGCCATTGAACCACACACAACAATACAAATCTTACTGAACAAGAGTAAAACACTCAGGTTCGGAAAAATTAAGTAAAACACGGAGAGAAAAGGAGAAAGAGGAGCTAAGTGGTAGAACAGTGTATCATGGTGTCACATATTCTTGGCCTGACTCTCTTCTCTCGTATTGTCTCACAGTAGTACGCTGCACTGTTACAGAATATGCCTTTGTCATCCAAATGTTTTTCTGGGCGCAGACCTCAGTCCCCAGAAGTGTAAGATGAATTTTTCATAATGTGAATGCACGCAGTGATAATTTTTGAATGAGAAATTTGTTTTTATCGTCCTCCAGCAATCCTCCCTTAACACCAAAGAGACAAATAATTAATAATTGAGACCCACTGAAACAGAAAAGATCACAGTAATCGTTTTTTAACAGGAAGAGTGCGCGTGCTTTGTGGGAGGGCTGAGAGAGGAACAGAAAGGGGATAACATCAGATTTTGTTGTCTTACATGAATTCTAGTAATTACATTCATACAAGTAAAGGTATGTATCATACACACATTGCTGAAGGCTGAGTTTTTTCAAATTTTAAAATCCCACATCTTAAGAACTGGATCCCAAGCCTCAAACCCTCTTAATAAGCATTTAGCTAAAGCATACGTATGTGAAGCTAAAAAAAACACACACACTTGGCTGTGCCCGAACAATGACAGATGGAGACTTAAATGGCTTTGCTTTGTACCTTCACTGAGTTTGGTGCACTGCAAAGTGCCATGTGAAAGCAAGGACCCAGTACAAAGGAGACATATTTTGGCATCTAGAAAACAGAATGTGTTTATTTTGAAGTATATTTCCAGTTCTGTTAGGAGTCCAAGATACTTCTCTGGAGGCCTACAAAATAAGAGCACAAAAAGATACTCTTTTTTTCTCTCTCTATTGACAGAATATCCATTAAAAGTTGAACATGAGCCCACAAAGTAAGTAATATTCTCACGGGGTGATATGTTTGCTGAGCAGGGGTCAGCTTGGTCGTCTGTCATTAGAACAGCAGGGTGTCCACTGAGCTTACAAATGGTCACTGCCTCTATAGAGACTGTTGAAAAATAGCTGTAAGGTGGTGATGGTTTTCCCTGCTTTTGTCCCAGAGGCTCTCTCATCCATTTTGAAGCTGCTGGTGGTGTGTGCAAGCTCAGAGTCGGCCTGTGATGGCAAGGCTGTAAACAGTTTGTGTGCGAGTCCATGTGTCATGCTGCCTGTCAGCTTTTGCTCAGCACTCGGACTTGGAGATAATCTGTATATTTCTAAAGGTGATGTCTTCAAGTGTGTGTCTGCATGCGTAGCTAATGATGATGTGCCCAAAACTCAAGGGTATGTGAATGTGATAATGGTTCTTGCAGATAGCTGGTAAATGTGTTGGAGGATGTTATCTGTGTGATTTCATGTTTCAGATAGAGATGGGACAAAAAGTCTGTTCGCCTCAGTGGAGAGTGCTCGCAGACTGTTCTGCACCAGCAGCTCAAACCATTACTCGATGCCCATTCTTCCCCTCAGCTTCTGTTTGTATGTATGTGAATGTACTGTTTATGACTGTGTATTCATGTGCATCTGTATGTGTATGTGTGTCCTGTTTGGACCAGATGTCCAGAGATTCTGGGCTCCAAGCAGTCCTCCATTCTCATCCTGTCTGTGTCCATCTGTAACCCACCCGCGCTGATGTGTGTTGTCTCCTTAACCTGCTCCTGGAAGTGGTAAGCCAAGCCTTCGATAGGATCACTGTTAGCAAATGGCTGAGTGCTAATTCAGTGTTATTGTTTATTGACTGTCTATGGGATTGTATTGTGAAAATACGATGATATCGTGCTATCATTTTCCAAAATTCAGTTGTCCAAATTATGAGCACATTTGAATTGAAAACAAACTAAGTCATTATTATTGTTTTACCTGTCTGAGGAGTTTTCTTATGTACTGTAAAGCATAACAGGGTGACGTCGTTCATTACCCTGAACATCAACTGGACTATTTTATACGTGATTATGATTGATCTTTTGTTAATTTTTACATTTAGCATGTGATTTATAGCAATATAGTGGGACTAATCGTGTTAGTATTGGGATTGATTTTAACCGTCCAACGTCAGCACCAGTTTCTGCTGAATGGGATTTCACATGAGACCTAAAAGAGCAGAGGCAGATTTTCATTTCGTTGTCTTTCACAGCACCTATGGCGATAATCGGTAATTGCAGGTGTGTTTTTGGACCTCACTTCCCGAGTTTCATCGTCTGTAGTCATCGACCTTTTCTTTGTTTGTTCGGCCATAGTGACCGTTTACTCGCAACGCTAGCAGAGACCGGAAAAAACAGTACGCTGCTTCACACGCCGGTGAGCTGAAGAGCGAGTCTGTTGCGTTAAAAGCCTTGTAAAAAGCCAAACTGTGCACTGCTTGTGATTTTTCCAGGAAAGTCGCTGCAGTCGGCTTTAATCAGTGGGCCATAGGCTCAATCACCGTTACCTCATTTGGCGATAGACAGTGACTTAACTGAGACTATATCTTTAAATACAATATAACATGTTTTGTTTTGCTAGTGGGCCTCTCACACAGAACCTGTCTGCAGTGAGTGCTCAACTGGATGCACTGTGTGTGTGAGTGTGTGTGTTTGTGTGTGTATGTCCATGCAGTTTGATCCGCACCTGTGTGAACCCGTGCTTGCTCACGCGTTCAGATACCTATGTGAATTTGTATCTGTAGTCTGAAAAGTCTGAAAAGGGTGACCTGTAAACTGGATGAAAACATGTGTTTATGTCTGTGCCTGTACATTCAGGTGCCCGCGTGAATGCGGGTGGCTTTGCCTCTCTGTCCATACATGAATGCATTCAGACGTGCAGGGATGAGCTTGCCGGCACTCTGTCAAACCAACAGATTTGAGGGGAGCAGGAGCCAAATGTTAAGCCGCCCTCTGCCAAAGAGGAAATTGCTGAAAGTGACATCAACAGCCCAAAACACATTAGAACACAATGGACTCCCTTGTCTAGTGCCACATTGTAGAAACATAGGTTTATTGGTCATTGTTTCACTGGACACTGCAAAATGTGGATGTATATTATATTATATTATTGATGCTTATATTACTACTGAAGCATTCATCAGTCCTAATACTTTCCTGTACAATAATGTAGTAAATAATCGATGCAGTGTAATAAAAGCAGTCACTTCTGAGGTACCGTAGCAGGAAAGTGTTCCCACGCTGCGAGTGTTTGTGATCTGAATTTTTCTGCTCCAGCTGTACTGATGCCACTTTCTCCTGGACCACAGTTCATTTTTCACATCATTTGAAGCATCAGTGGAGCTCAGCTGTGATTACAAGCCAGCAACACAAATGTTCTGTCAACAGACAAACACACACGACCTCCTGTGTTGTGGGAGTTCACTATGAATTCGTTTCATTCATTTTGCTCACTCACTTCTGTCACATTTCACCTGGTGTTGTAGCACCTTACTCAAAAATGCAACTGGCTCAAAACTGACATTTGCCCCCAGAAGCGTTGGGCTGCGGCATCGTTTTCTGCCTGCAAGCGCGGCCTCTGTGTGAGACAGGTGCTGTGGGGAACGACCTTGATTAGCTCATATGCTAATCCCCTCTTTAAACAAAGTGACTCAATTAACCAAATGACCGTCTAACGAAGGCATCGCCTTGCATATTGATGCTTGATTTTCGAAGGAGGATTTGCATTCTAATGGCGTAATGAATTCTCGCCTGACAAGTTACTGTTGGTAAATCGCACAGCAATGCGATGAATCATAGAAAATCTGTCTCAATAATGAGTGTTGAAATGCGTTTGGGGTGCAGAGCGATTAGGAGAGATATGTGCTAATTGCCTGCTGTGTGTCCTGGATCATCCTTTCTTTCCTCAGGCTCAGCTGTCATATGGTCTGTTTCACAACTCATCGAATAAAGGGGAACAGTCCACGCGAAAGTTTTGCACCATCAAACGCAATTAAAAGATCACTTTAAAGGTTAAGGCCTTCACCATATCCTCCTGCACTTTTCAAATGACCAATTTTATTGAGATTATTACATTTCCCACGTGGCTAAACTGACCCTATTGATGTTGACCCGAACAAATGTCAGGTCATCTACTCCAAATCCATGCATTTGACGATTGTTAAGGTCTTAGTGAAAAACACAAAAAATAGAAACACCCGCATGATGCAATGCAGTACAAAACAATAGCCCTGCTATAGTCACCACCTGAAGTAAAATGAAACATTGTCTTAGTTGTTTAGGTGTTGACTCAGTGACGATCATTTTCAAGGCTGTGAGTTGTGGTGGTGTTGTATTTGACTGCACTGTAATATATATACGATATACTGTATTAAAATCCAACCACGTCAAACTACAGAATAACATCAAGCTAAAGAAGTTCAGAAAATATTACCAGGTCTTTAGGCAGAAAAACGGTTATTTACTAGAGTCCGTCATGTTCTGTGTCCACACACAAGTACAGCAGCACACTTCCATGTAAGAATGACTGACAGGGCTCTCTCCCGTTTGAATTCGCTTATAGTTGGTTTGTCATGGAGGATTTGCTCTGCATGTACAGTAAATCTTGCACTAAGGTATTAACGAGATGTCCATTGCCAACAAACATGAAAGTGGCAATTTTGCACAGAGAAGATATGTTGCTTCGCTTGCATAAAACAAGTAATTTAAACCATAATCTGCCATTCCCATCCTTAAATTGAAGCGGAGTGAAACATTGCAGTAGTGTTGCATTAAAAACCTATTAAAACCAGTCAACTGCTATTAATGTCCACACATTCCCAACAAGCATATTTGCATAGGTTGTTGCTTCCTTTAAGCGGGAGTGTTTACTGCTAGTTGTTGCTTATGAACAACTTCAACAAAGGAGTTACCCCTGCGCACTGATGACCATGTTTGAAGATGGTTATAACATAAATTTGGTTTCCAATATACCTGCAGCTATAAATGATGTGTATATAATTACGTTTCCTCTCTGGATTATCATTGATTTACCATATTTAACTGTACGGGCAGTGACATCAGAGCTCGATCGTGTTCACTAGGATCTTTGTCTACTAGCACATTCATTGGAAAGATGAAACATTTAGAGAGAAACCTTGTGGATGACGCCGAGGAACTCCAAGAGGTGAATGAAAACCAAATAAAATAAAGATTACAAATGAAAGTCTTCTGTCTCCTCACTTCTTAAATCTGAGGATGTTACTGTCCCACAGAGAGAGTACATGTGTGCGCATATGTGAGAGTGATCATCGGCGGGTATCAGGCGAAACATATTTTCCTGTAACCTTTGTGTCCCGCGGTCTGCTAGGTGCTGTTGAGCCCAGAGAGTTTGATTGATGAAGGAACCACAGGCGGGTTAGCAGGCGAGGAGCCAGGTCGGCCTGTGAGCTGAATCACACTGAGCTGATTATTATCCATCACACAGACAGACTGAAATAAAGACCTGTGACACTTGAATCAGCTCTAAGTGAGAGATTTTTTTATTGACCCTGAAACTGAAAAGCTGTTGATGCCACTTGTGTATTACGCATGTTGTTGTGTGTGATGTTCTCTGCACTTAACCTCTTGTATAAAGTACAACTATAACACAATATTCCAGAGTGTGTGTACTCATACTACCACTGATGGAAGGCTGCTGCAATAGGAACTGTTTGTTCTGCACGTTTTTCTACACAGCTGTTTCCTGGTCAGTCACAGGAAAATAAAATGAAACACACCTAAACTTCACATTTTTAGGCACTCAGGATCCAACCTAGTCTGGTTCCTGTATTACAGCGGGGATTTGATTAGTTTCACAAATCATGAATCAAATGAAAGCATGTAACGTGAAAGGGGTCACCTGTAGTGATGAGCCCACAGATAATCACTTTTAGCCACATTTAGCTCATTGTTTTTGGTGATACCGAACATTTACTTTATGGTTTAGTCCCACCATTTTCATCAACCCCCCTTCCAGCAGCAGCAGAAATCTATTTTCAGCTAAAAAACCTCTGATAAACCCACATGTGCAGCACCAAATTGCAGATTCACAGACTAAAGTAAGTGATTAGCTGGTGAACACAGTGGAGTATTTAGCAGCTGGAGCCAGAGTTGGTGGAGACCAAACCAGAGCTAAAATATGAGTGAATATGGGACTTACATTTATCAGGTGGACACAAACACGACTTCAAATGAATGCTAATGTGTCTGCTGGACGTGTTAATAAGCAACTGTTCCCTAACACGTTCACTATAACAATAAGGCGATAATTTCTCAGGCCTTTGTGTCCATCAGCTTTTTGTGAAGTTCTTCTGTCCCCAAGGAGCCAAAAATTGATTAAAGGTCGATCTGAGGAAAATGCTTTTTTTAGTTCTTATTTATCCAGGTAGAAGTGGCAGCAGGCTAGGCAGAGTAACCAAGACCTCCCTTTTCTTTTTCCCAGCCACGTCCTCCAGCTCCTCCAAGGTCTCCTCCCAGTTGAACATGCCCAAAATTACCTCGATTTCCAGCTGTGAAAAGTCATGGATATTTGGGCTGAAGCTTATTTACCCCTAACGTTTATTGTTCTTGCTGTCTGTGTTTTGGCACACAGTCTGCTGTACATGATTGAATATATGGATCTTGGAGCCAAAAGCCGAGCCTTAGAGCTGAATCAAACTCTGCCGATCAATTCCATAAAATAACAAAATAAAGACGTATTCCCTGTCACAACTGACTAGACAATGGTTGAGAGATATGAATGCCAACTTTACATCATTTACTGAAATGTGATATAACTTTGATGCCACAAAGGTGAAAATGTGCATCGGGTTGGCTGTATAATGTTGCGACATGTAAGTGATATGCCTCATTGCGTTAAAAGTACAACTATTACTACATGATTACACGGTTACTGCAGTATAACATGCTTGTGCACCGTATGCAATGGATGGAAAGCTGATGAGAGAAGGCTACACATGGGAATTACCTGTGCTCTTGCTAACCTTTCCCTGAACTCGTCTAAAACATGCTGAGCTCTGTGTTTGCTTCGCTGTATAGGTTGGCAGCACCGCAAAGGGTTTTATTCTGGAAAATATCCTCACAGCTCTCACTCAGGGCCTAAACAGGTCTATTTATGGAGAGGAAAAAAAAGAGAATAACAGCATGGAATAGCTTCCATAAGAGCCTTCTTGTGATCCAGAAAAAAGACTGGTCCAAGTCAGATATCTGTTCTAGAAAAGGGAAGATAGTTACATTTATTTGATTAATGTCACCACTAACTGTGTATGTATTTCTGTACATATGTCACTTTGATTAGTAAGTTTCTGTCACTTCATAATGTCGGCAGCCAGTATGTGTGTATTATATGTGAATACTCTTTCACTGTCATGCAAATCTATAAACAGAAAACAGTTGTTAATCTGCAGTCATTAGCCAGCACGAGGACATTTATTTCAGTCTAGTAGGAGCAAAGTGTTTGTATGATGAATCTGACAAGTCTTCAATCTTCAGTGTGTTCTGCTGCAAATTTACCTGCTTTTCTTTTTTCCTGCCGTGATGAAGTTTCCTTTGGGATCAATAAGGTGCGTGTCGTCTTTTTGCGGCACTGACGCTGCTACAGGAGATTTAGTTTATTATCCAGTCAGGCAACAACAAGTCATTTGACATTCTGTCATTTATTACTGTATTAAAATAAAAATGGATAGCTGGATTGATTCCGTTAAATAAAAAGAATGCCAGAGTCATCATGAGAGCTTTTCTGTGTATAGTGTTTGTACATCGCCGTCGGTCTCTGCCACTGTGAAGCTCTTGTCTCTGCACATGGACACAGCGTTTAACACATGACCAGTCACAGAGCACAGATGCCTCACATTTGGTTGTTGTCCGGATAAACTGTGCACTACGTCTGTGAGCAGCGAGCTTGGCAGCAATGTGATTGACCAAATATAGAAGCGTGAGGATTGTGGGATTATGAGCGCAATTCACCAGGTGTGATGAAAGTAAAGGAAATGTCAGTATAGTAAAGGCTCCTGATGGGGACAGAAGGCAAAGCTCTCAAAGATACCATCCCAGTATCCTCTGAAATATTTCAGCTTGGATCATGGCTGTTGCGGCATACAGATGAAGTCGCTGATATTTTCTGCTAAACATATTCTGAGCACTTGCAACATGTTGAAAGCCAACAGTCAGTCTAGAAAAACACCACTTCAGTAGGCAGTGCAATTCAACATAGGATGAAGGTCATGCAGAATAAAAAGCACAGCCCTTGTGAGAAATGACTAGATTGATTGCAGCAATAAGCGCCATATTTCAGCTGTTTGTGTATTTTTGTGCGTGTATGTCTTTGAGTGGGCTCTGGGGCTCAGCTCAGACTCGTGTATGGGTGTATTTTTGTTTTTGTAAAGATGCACAATGGTTACAGTGTTTTTCTATTAAAAGAAACTAATTCTCTAAATCAGTCCTCAGTCAAGTCTAACTGGATGAAGATGGGGTGTCTGTGGGTGGATAGTACTGTATGTTACAATGTCTCACTGGACTTTAAGGTTCCTGACCCAGCCCAAAA
>NTHP01000063.1:983406-996731 GCA_003416845.1 Oplegnathus fasciatus
AGGTGTGGGTGGGGAAAAGGCAATGACAACAAATGACAGAAAGTTGAAATAACAGAAATTCAGAGTTCAACAGAGGTACAAGTCCACTTTAGATAACAAGACCAACTTAATAAGTATAATAAAATAAGTCCTAGGTCCATGAAAACGTCCCACAGCATGTCTGCTCCCCAAAATGCTTGAAATTCTGCAAACCAGGAGACTTTGTCATTTTATTTGTGCAACTTATTTGGTCCGAACACACCTGTGGCTCTCTGTCTGCATAGCTGAGCCCTGGGGTTTGTCCTGCTGCTCTTAGGTTATTGGCAGATTATAAAAGAATATTGTCATAATAAAGGAAAATATGTATGAAAAAGGCTTTTGGTACCTTTGCTTTTCTGGACCTATACAGTTGTTTTCCTGTGGATATGTGAGAGGTGAAAAATAACATGACACTGTAAATTGAAGAAATGCTGAACCAGAAAAATTTCACTATTTTGGACGAAAGTTAAGAACTTTCTTTTTATGTCATTGCCGTGGGCTACCGAGACAGCAGGAGCAGCTAGACTGATGCTTGACTGCCTGAGGAGACCTTTTCTTTTCTGAAGCTGCTGCGGTGTTGAGAACATCTTATCTACTGACTTCCAGATTTACTTTGAAAAACAAGGCAAGGTGGTTTGTAGCTAGAAAGAAATGTGTGTGGACTGTGTTTCTAAAGTCCAGTAAAACCAATCATCCGAACCTCATCATCAATATCTGGACTATAGAAGATGTAGCCTCTGATATTCCTCAGGTATTCAGGTAGTCTCTGAAGGTATTCTTCCATTTTCAATGCTTGTTTTAAGGTTTTGTTTTAAATAGTGGATATCACATCACATTTCATTTGATCTTCTTGAGGCATACAATAGGAACTTTGAATCATCATAGTCATCATGACAGACAAAATGTCTAGTGCTTAAGTGAACTTCTTCTGGTGACTGTTTAGTTGTGGTAGTGCTGTACTGTAAATACTAGTCAACCTATAAACGTTGTTCTTTGCACAACTTTCATTACACAAATGCAGTGATTCTGTTTTGGTCTGTTGTCTCTATACTGTGTACTGTGTCAGTGACAGTCACATAATTGAAAGATTATGTACGATATGGAAATGCTAAAAGTATTACACTGATACTTATACCAGGGCTACTTTAGTCAAACCGGCGATTTAGATAATCCTCAAATTAATAAAAACGTAAACAACAGTCACAAGTGCAAATGCAAGATAAACAGTATTCCAACAACAAATGCAACAAAATGTTCCTGCAACCCTACAAACATCAAAATAGACACAGCCCCCTAATGTAATGTACAGGTTACATAACACTAAAATGTTTGCTTGGGAAAATCTGATTTAAAGCTGGCTTGTGGGCTCACTGAAATGCTCAGCCAGAACTCTCTTTTGCATATTTTCACTACATTTTCTCCACTTCAGCTCATGTGGTAATTCTCTTTCATTCTTGGGTCTTGGGCAGGACAGGAATATTTAGTCACATTTACAGACAGGTTGCTTTGACCTGTAAACTTCTACCTGTTCACTGCAGTTTTGGTGATCAAGAAAGTGTAAATGAATCCACTGTTGAGCCACTGATGTCAATGCCTAAAATATTAGTGTAATACAATAAAAATATTATAAAACGATCTAAATTATTCAAATGTACCTGTCTGTATTCCACATGCTGGCCCTGGTATCAGGCCTCGTCTGTCACCTGGTCTGTGGAAATAGGGCACCTTTGTTTTGGTCCCAGCTCCTTAGTAACAAGTAACGAGGCAGCTACAGAATATGAACTGACTGCAGCGGGATCCTCATTCATGACCAACTTGAACTTAAAGGTCTTTCTCGAAATATATTCATTCATTCTTACTGAATTTAAAAACGGCTAGAAAATGAGCAGAGTGTTCTGTGATTGCTTTGTATTTATATATTCATATTTACATATTTATTTGTATTGCCTACTCACAGCAAGAATCACAAAGCAGGCAATTCAGAGTTGCCAGTTCACGGAGCCTGTCTTTGGACTGTGGGAGGAAACTGACACTGAACACTCTAAACTGCCCATAGGTGTGAATCTTAGTGTGAATGTGTTGGACTGTCTGTGTGTGACGGACCAGTGACTTGTCCTGGGTGTTCCCTACCTTTTGCCAATGCATGCTGGGTTGAGGATTTATAGCCTCCTTGTCCTTGAATGGGAATAAACTGAGGCGGTGAAGCATTTATTCTGTAGTAATGTTGCTGATCAAATGTAACTGATTTTCCTGCTATCTTTATACCAGTGTTTTAGGACGCCAAATTGATCGTAATGTGGACTGTTTTTGCTTGGTATTGGTCCATTCTAGTTTAAAATTTCCAATCAGCTTGAGCTCGTAAACTTTGCTTTGCAGACCAGAATGTTGCATTTCTCTGATTTGCCATTATAGTTATATGTTAAGCTTGGCAAAAGGTGACATGATATTGTCGACTGAGGCAAATAAACAATCAGACTTTACCTTTAAGGCTTCATTTTATTTCAGAGACTAATATCCCAGTGTGGGATACCAGTGGTGATGGTTCAGTTTTAAACAGATCCCTCTATCTGTCCACCACAAAGATACTCAGCAGCTGTCAGGCGGTGTCAGTGAGGACTTTCATGTCATTGCAGCAAATCCAGAACAGACTTATTGACTCATTAGATTCCCTTTTGAAAAAGTTAGATGAAGCCACAGCAGGAACAGAGACACTGTGACTCATTCCATCAAGAACACACACACACACACACACACACACACACAGATACATAGACGCTCAGACATGCAGTCACACTCACACGTGCACATACACACACCTCATGGTGATGAGCTTTCCAGGGCTGAACTGGTGTAGGAACTGAGCACAGATTGGATATGTGATACATGGTGTGTGCTGTATGTGTAGAAGCCTGCGTGAAAGGAAAAGATCAGAATAGCTCACAGTGTTCCCTGCACGAGGCACATATTAAACCCAAACCTGATAAAACTGCTAAGACCGCAATTTATTTCAAAGCTCTTTCTTTAAATTGCTTGTTCACCGGTTTACTTATTGCAGAGCCTCTCCTCAGTACCGTGTCCTTAACTAACTATGGTTACGTACATTTGTATTATTTATTATTTCTTGTGGGAAACATGGTTATGCTCATGTTCAAACATCAACAGAACCAGCATAGCTCCTGTGCTTTAGGCTCTAATAAATGATTGAAATATAGCTGCTGGACAACCACTGGGTAGATCTAAACAGTCGCTCTCTCTGACGTTGATATCACAGTGCATTTAAACTACAAACTGTGTATTTGTTGAACAGAAACTAGAGTACAAAGTTACAGGTTGTTCCTACCAAAAATATGTACCTATGCACTCACACTGTAATAGCATGAGGGTCATATGACCAAATCAATCTGCATATAAATAATAGGCTTGGGTGATTGGAAGCTACAATCAGGTGAATCAGAGTGTTTTTTTCCTACGGTAGTTCTGATTGCGGTGTGCAATGCAGCCGCCTTTGTGTCGTCTCGACAAAGGGTATTTAGTGTTTGTTCGAGAGAACTACTGGTACTGGATACACAGTATGTCCAGCATGTCCAGCATATATACAATAACCAAAAGGTCACAACCAGGTATGTATCCATGCCTGAGATGTCTGACTCGTTCATGCTGACTCACGCTAAGTCACACTGGGTGAGAACCCTCTAAATGCCTTAAAATGTGAAAAATAATTGTTGTAACCATGACAGTAAAAGGGTGGGTGGCATTTTCGCCGAGGCCTTTTTTGTCCTCTGGCATTCCTAGTGGGCACATTACCCTGAACCTAGATTACCACTGTTAAACTTACAATACCCAGATAGACACAGGCATTCATTTGATTAAACTGACAGGAATAGGAATAAAGAAAGAGAGTAGGTGTGCGGAGAGAGTTCTGCCGTCAGCCATGTAGCCTTCAGGAGAAATCAACCGCTGGCTTCCAACAGGCATTTAACAAAAAAATCTGTTCCACTGATTCTTCTTTGCTTTATTTTAACTGATCATCTTCAGGACTTTTGGTTTTGTGAAATTTTGGTCACACCTTTTTTGACAAACAGTCATTTCTTCACGTGTGTGAGCACTGGCTCAAATACCCAGCGAGAGCTGATTTGGTGATTTGCGGGTGAAAAGATGTCTACATGAAAACTGGGCTACATTTGGTTGAAAAGTGAACTTTTTTAGACAACTAGCCTGCATATAACCGTTGTTTAAACAGCATTCCACTGATTGTATTTCAATGAAGCTCGTCCTTTCTACACATTGAAACGTAGTCACTGAAATGCCGAGACAGTGGTGATATACAAAAATCTTTCACTTTTCAACCAAATTTCTCCCAGTTTTAACACAGACGTTTAGATGTCTTTTGACCTGCAAATCACCAACTAATTCCTTACGAACATCTGGGGACATTACTTCCTGTGAAGCAATGTCTGGGAACGAGGGACCTGCTTATGTGTTAAGATTATAAAAACTTCGTCATCTATCAAGAGAATCTCCACATCATGGTACTAATCTGCAACACTGAGCAGCAAAAGAGAAATTTATTTAAATGAAAAAAGTTCATCATTCTCACTCAACAGGTACTTTCTTCAAAGTGCAACAAAGTGCAGGCACATGCTCAATAATAAATACTAAATAAGGGAAATTGTGTGACATGCTTGTTGGCCCCAGCAGACCCACCTGTTCATCTGTTTGTTTTGCGTCTTATTCAGGTCAGGGTGAGGAGGGCGAGCAGAGCAACAGCTACGTCTTATTCCCAAACAACCTCCTCTGCTTCTCCTTCATGTGGGATCACCGGGTGGTCTCAGACTTCCTTAGAGTGTCCTGGATTTGCTCAGGGTTGTCGTCTCAGATGTCCACGTCCATAAATACTGTGGGTGCTTGTAGAAATGTCCAGGAGCCAAAACCACAGTAACTGAACCTTTTTAATGCATACATGCACAGCCATCCTGAGAAACTGGCTACATATTTTATTCGCCATTCCACATGTACAAAGCAGTCATCATTTTGTCAGCTATAAGGACCCTGTATTCTTCACTGTCCTCTGAAAAGTACCTGGTAACTTTTGATTTTGCTAGAGCAGGCGTCACTTCTTGACTGAGCTCTATTTCGAGCATACTGTAACTCATCACTTACAGCAATGCCACCAGTATCAACAGGCCTTTCTATTGTAAGAGAAACAGTTAGCCTACCTGCAGACTGTCAGAGTGAACCTGTCTGATTTGTTTAGTCATTCATCACAGAGTTGGTGGCTGGTGCAGCTCATCGGTCTTGTTTCTGGCTGTGGTAGACATCAGTCAGTGTACAGTAGTCTGAACTGGGGCATGGGTCATGGGAATAAGACAGTTTTCAACTGAAATAGATTAATGTTCACCTTAAAATCAACACAGTAGTCAGGAAAAACTACAGTTAGGAATTTGTGTCATGCAGATTTATGTTCTTTTTGCCTCCCTCGTCTACAGCTGATCACACCCACGTGTTTTTGCCAGAACCAGATTAGAGCCAATCAGGTGTACACTTTCTGCTATTGGAAAGTGGCTGTAACTGAAAATGTGGGTAAACTGATGAGGCAAACATCCACCAGTATAAAAAGTGAAAGTAAGATGATGTTTCACTAACTGATACCCACCACTGATTTCGGTTATTGGACCTCAAAAAGATTCTTAATATCAAGTAGTGCCGTTTGAAAAAAAGTACTTGACTTTCGTCAAGTTCCGCAGAAATAACGAGAATACCGGAAACTGGACGATTCAACTTTGGAAATAAAATTTACAAACCAAACAGTCTGAAAATGAAGATCATAGAAGTCAAAGAAAAAACTAAAAAAATGGTCTTGTAAATTAAATAGGAAGAGAAACAATAATTGCTAAAATAATACCAACGTGTTGTTTTTTGTGGTCGGCAATGAAGGTATTATTTTGAAAGTTTTTACCGGAAAACACAGTCTTGTTTTGGCTCACTTGACACAGGTTCACTTTTTTTAGAGCTGAGGAAGAAGCGGAATAACAGCCGTGAAATAATTTCCCCAGTTAAATATTTACTAAACGGTGCCGGAAGTTTGTCCTGTTGAAAATGACACAATAAAGCTATTAAGGCAAACATGAGTAAAAGCAGCCAATGGCTGATCTCCTGCTCGACTGCGTATTGATTTGGGTTGGAGCGTCTCCTTTGGCCACCGGGCTGCTCTCATCAATCTTACCGACGCGCGGCACCTGTATGTTTGGATCTGTAGCACATGGATTTGTACTTTGAGTCAACGGATCTGTGCTGTGAAAGGTTTTTTTTTTCTAACTAGACTTCACCGCCCGCGAATGTAACCGGATACGACGTGAACGAGAGAAGACATTTAAAAAAAAATGATGAGAGTTTGGCGAAAAGTGCAACTCGATTGAACGCGCGGTGCGCCGCTGCTGCTGCTGGACTTCAAATTAGAAAAAAAACAAAACACGAACCAACAGGTTGAACTTTCATCTTTTACGATGGGAAGAAATGACTGCCCTGCATTCCCAAAATAAAGGAATAATTCACTAACAGCACTCCGGATCGACCAACGAGGCTGATTGAGTCCACCTTAAGTCTCTAAACTGGATCCTACTGCGGGGATCGATAAACCGATTTGACTGATCACCTTCAGACACTTAACAGCCTCCAAGGTAAGTTGTAGAAATCAGACAATAAATTACCTTCAGGGGGAAATGAGTAGGCTGGAGCTTATTATTGCAGCCTATTGATGTTTTTTTTGTGCTCCCCGCAGGCCCACACCTGTTGTTTGGATTGGTCAGTCTCTGTGTTATTATCTGCTGCAATTTCCATTCTTTTCTATGTCTCGGCAGAAGGAGAATCCTGTGGAGAACGTGTGAGAAATAGGCTGTAAAATAAGTCCAATTATTATTTTCCTTTTGGTATAATGAGATTCGTCAAAGACTGCAGTAACAAAATCGACTGATCCGTGTTTCGTGAAGTTTTTAAATGAATTACTGACTGCTGACCTGCTTAAGATAAATCGTCTTGAGGCGCATTTTCAGCTCGACGTGCTGCTTTTGAGATATAAGATTGTGTGTTTATTTTAAACCAACATCGCTCAATCAACATGAGACCTGAGCAGACTGTCTTTCAATTAGAATACCGACACTAACGCCTGTTGGTGATGATGGTAGCTGTTGATAGCTGAATGTAGTTTCTGTCACACTGATGATGAGCAGCTCACAGGAAGTGTGTGTGTGTTGGGGGTTGATGTGATGTACTGGAGCCGTGAGGAGGTTCAGCAGACCCCCCGCCGGGTTGCTGGCCGCCCCCCGCCCACCGTCACCATCTTCCAGTCGCGCAGCGTCCAACGCGCGCTCCTGCTCCACATGGTGGCGCACGCTGTTACGCACGGCGCGCTCTCCCGGAGTTGTGTCGCTCTCTGTGTGGTGTGCCTTCACAGCATCCCCGTGTTGACCTGCAGAGCGCACTGTAAGCATAATCCACAGGGATGTAAAGGCTGTGTGTATGTGTGTGTTCTTCCTGCTCACACACACACACACACACACTCACAAACAGTCTCTCTTGTTCTTTCACCTTATCTGTCAATCTTGCTTCCTGTCTTTTTCCTTATTGTCAGCTCCTGTTGGTCTGTCATTCCTTATTTGTCTGTCTGTCTCCACCCTGTCACTCTTGTCTCAGAGTCTCTGCCTCTCTCTCTTTCTTTTTGCCTCTGCCTCTCTCCCTCTCTCTATCCTCTCCCTGTGTATTTTGTGAGCACAGCCGCAGGCAGGCAGGGCTGAGTCTGTCATTGGGACTCACTAATGAGCCCTCCACTCTGTCTCCTCATGTGGAGGAATGTTTGCACTGGAGAGTGAGTGAGAGAGCAAAGGGGGAGAGAGGGAGTCATAGAGAGAGAGAGGGAGGGAGGGAGGGAGTGGGGAGCCAAGGAGTGGAGCATGAGAGGAGCTGTCGTACCTGCTGCTCTCACTGCTCAAATATTAACAACGGGTTTCTGGGAACCGATGCCGCTGTTCTGGGACAAGCCCAAACTGTGGAGGCAGCCGGGCTCAGTGGTTTGTGGACAGGCAGTCTGCCGCTGCTGCTGGAGGCACCGCTGCATCTAAGAGTCTGATGGAGGAGGAGGTCACAGAGCCCGATCCTCAGACTGTGGAGCCCACCGGCATGCCGCCACCGGGGACACATTCTGAGGTAAACGGAGACTTGCCGGGCAACCCATACCTGAGGGACGGGGCGGTGGATGTGATGGAGAGTCCAGCGAGGGAGCCTGTTGTGCTGCAGTATCCTGCTGAGTACAGTCAAAGCCACCAGTATGGGTAAGAATCAGCATGGGAGAGAAAGAGAAAGACTGTTGCTGCAGGGAGCAGCTGGTAATATGTGCAGAGAGGTGGCACTTCTGTGGGATGCTCTCGTCTCTTTTCTCAGTTTGGAGAACGTTTGACTCCTGTTTGGCAGTGATGCTTTGACAAATTGCCTTTGCACCCAGTTGGCTGTGTTTTCAAGCACCTTGTGTGCCTCTACTGCACAGTCCATCGCACTGGAAAGTAATTTAATTTGCTCTTACAGAAGGTTCAGGCATGTCTTAATGATCCATGGTAATATTTTTCACCTAATTATTTACATAACTTGATTTCATTTTACGCACCTTAGGAACAGATTCTGTTGGGTGGTCAAAAGTAGTTGGTAATTAATCCATCTTAATCACGCCTTGCTAGATTGAACTGCTCACATTGATGATTATTAGCACCTCCTTTGTGTGTTTGCTGCAGCAGTGTACAGTAGGCTCACCGTGTTTACACAGATCCATATGAGTGGACAGAGTCATTAGACGGCACCAAGCTGCCTCGCTATATGGAAACGCCGCTGAGAGTGTCAATAAAATTGAAGTGTGACCAGAATGCATCACTTTTTTTGATACAAAGTTTTTACATTCTACAAAAATCATCTTCTTGGCTGTGCTTTAACACAGCTGTCATTTTCTGAACTGGACATTTGTTGTGAGCCGTTGGCTGTTTTGTATGTTCTCTAGCAGTGATGCAAAATGGTAAAACTGGTAAAAAACCACCCTGAAAACTGTTGCATTTCTCTCTATGGGTGGAGAATTTTTACATATTCTGCCACACCTCAATCTGTGATGTCACAGCAGGTGTTTTTCTTGTGCTGTCACATATCTGATAATGGTGTGATCAAAAAAGAAATTTGAATCAGCAGAGAGCAGTGTGGGTTATCTGCCCTGTTTGACTCAGTGTGGATTTACCCTTAAAACAGAGCTCACCTGTCTTTCGGTATTGTAGTTCAGCAGTTTTTTCTTGTGATGGGGAGGAATGCAAATTCGTCAGTGTTGTGGAAATAGCGGCTTCTTTGTGCCTTAAAAGGGAAATTACATCCCGCTGATAACTTGGTGTATTTAAACTGGGACTGGTGTCTTTTCTCAACAAAGATTTTTAAACATACTCACAAAGATGTCACAGTGTCACGGCCCTCTTTATAAAGTTGATTTCATGACCAGAGGGTCTGCTGCTGGTACAAAATGTTCTGCATGTGTCCCCCTCAGTATCGGCCCATTGCTGTTGGCTGTTGTGCTGCAGGGTCTGATGTGAGAAATTGCCATTTACCAATCCCCAAGAGTCAAGACACAGAACTGATGACTGGTTTGGTACTGGTCTGGTGTGATCGTGGGTTGATTTGTAATTTGTTATAGAGAGAGAGAGAGAGAGAGGTTTGACACTGACAGACATGTTGCTATATTGCAAAGTTTCAACACAGAGGAGAAGATCAATGTGTACAAATAGTCTGCTTACAGACGTGATGATTATTGCTCAGTATGTCAAAAGGACAACAGTAAATCCTCTTTAAAAATGAGTTTTATTGTTATTTTCAGCAGTCTGTGTGCTTAATCACATGGAAAATATCAAATGTAGGTCTCTGTGAGGAAGTGCAACACGTTTGAATTGTAGTGCTACGACGATATATCAATTATTTAATTGACAGAAAACAATTTTGATAATCAATTCATTGTTTAAGTCATTTATCAAGCAATTGCATCACACATTTGCTGTTTCCAGGTTCTCCATTGTGAAGATTATCTGGTTTCCTTTTGCATCATTATAAATTCAATTAAATTGTTTTGGGCTTTTGGACGAACAAACAATTTTACGACATTTTGGATTCTTGCAGCTTTTGATGTGCATTTCTCAGCGTCTGAATCGATGCCTTTCTGTTTGTCAGTGCCCCGATCCTGATCCCTTAACCTCCATGTTGTATGTTAAGGTGACACTTATCTATGATGTCTAGCTGCTGGGCACAGCAAGTTTTCAAAGGGGAATGAGTTCACCATGCCTTCCCGCCGGTTCTTTGAGGACATGCAGCATTTTAATGGCAACAGCGTAATTGCAGCTTACTGCTTCTTCCTTCAGGGTCAAAGTGTTTTGATTAGTCATGTCATCTTTGTCTTATCCTTGAAGTGTCAGTACAAGTAGTGCTTTCCCTGTAAGGCATGTGCGCAACTTTAGTGGAGGTGGTTTTATTTATGTTTCTGCTGTAATTGGGTTCAGTTCTGCTGTGACCCAGTCTTAACAACACTGGAAAGACTTGGAATGACTGTAATGACGCAGTAATAGTTTGTCTACTGTCAGGCTACCTTGAAATTGTTTTGTTGTGGGTGACTGGAAATATACTTTAAAAAGAAAACAATACTATATGCTCTGAATGGTTTTTATTTTCTCAAATTTACCATTTCCTAACAAAAGATGTCTTTTAAAACACGAGATTCTGAAAATAAATTTGTACTGTATATTCACAGCACAGTAAACGTAATCTGTTCTGACTGATTGTACATCATCATCAGAATTTAGACATCATTATTAAATCCAGAAATGTATGCAGCCATCCTCTATGCATCATTTTTGGGACTTTAATCACTGTAACCCGTCAAATAAAAAAGAAAGATGAGCTTCTGCACGCTGTCCACTGAACTGAGCGTATTTTTATCAGGAGCATTCAAAGCGTTTATCAGGTAATTACATCATCTGATGAAGGTCTCTATGGAAAAAAAAAAAAAATAGCCTGGTGACGGGTTGATCACAGCGTGGCAACATATTTGGGCTTAAATTTTGAGCACCAGAAACAGCAGAGCGTCAGGTTGTCCCTGTGATTAAATGCCACAGGTCCAATCACAGTTAGTGCAGCCATCAACAACCGTGTGTCCTGTCAATTCAGCGTGTCCTTGAGCCATGACACTGAATCCCAACTTACTCACTGAAAGTTACTTTGGATAACAGCATTAGCTAATGGCCTCAACGTGACGTAAAATGTGAGTTACTATCTCATAAAACGAGGGCAGGTTTATTCTGCTTTCAGTGTCCCATTCATGTGTGATTGCACACATTCTTGCGTTGTTCTCGTCAGTCCAGATGCAACAGCTCAACTAAAACAATTTACCCTGTTTAGACCTCCATACTTTCACACAGGACAGCTTCTTTACAGTCCATTTAAAGGTACTGAGTAAAACTGAAACAATTGCGTGACTCATTAATTAATGGATGGGCTCTCAAATGGGAGGATTTGCTGCTTCTCTCAGATTTTATATCATTGTAAATTGGGTTTCGGGGTGGACAGAGTGGGAAAGAGCAGGGAACTGTGATAAACATTTTTTCACCATTTTATGGCATTTTATAGAATAAACAATCAATCAAATAACTAATCAACAGTGAAAATAGCCGCCCTGTTGTAGTGGGAAATATATCCTCAAAGAGTTGCCGAATGCTCAGTAAAATTCTGAGGTACCATCCAGTGATTTTATCTCTAAGTCATTTCTATGGCTCATTTTTATCAGCCAGTCAATCTGACTATTAAAACCCAGACTCCTCGCCTCTTTTTCTATTGAACAGATACTGTATATCCATGTATCCAGGGAATAGCGATTTGATGAGGGGGAAAAAGGAGAAAAATAGACGTGGTCTTGGTTGAGGCTGTGGTGATTACTTTCTGATTTAAGTGATTACTGTACAGTATGTTGCCCTGCTCCTGAAGGGCAAATTAGCTTGTTCAGCTGAGACCTTGATCAATTTAATCAAGTGTAATGATGCTGAAGGCTGTGAACAGCTCTGTTCAACACTGTCTTCCTTAGGGGGCTGGAGATTAGATGTTTTACTGTTTCAGCACATTATCTCACAGCTCATCTACTGCCTTAATAAACATTGTGTCCTTGAGAGATATTATGGTAAAATATTGCAGTAAAATCTTATCTCCTATTAATGTGTCATGCTCTCTCTGTGCCCTTAGACATGTCTACATCTTTGTTTGCCAGTGATGTCAGGTTTCGCTGTACACCTGCACGAATATCATTGGATGTTACCAGCTACACAGCTGAGCCAATTATTGTGAAGCTTAAATGAAACAGCCGATGCCAATCAGCCAGTACAAGTGGGACTTCAGTGCTCTGTCTGTACAAACGCTACGCTTGATTTACTCTGTCGATTACATGTTGAAATTGCATGTTTTTGTCCGACCGACGGTCCAAACCCCAATGATATTCATATGACAATGGTCTTAAACCATTAGAACCATTAAATGTAATTTGGTTTGATGAATAATTTAGCAGAAACTTAGAATAACTAACTCAGTTGGGAAAACAATGTCACCACGAGGTCCATTTAGAACAGAACAGCCACTAAATGGATGTTGTTTTTGTGATTGTTTTCTCAACGACTAAAATGATTGGTTAACAAACTTACGGACTAATCTTCTGTCAGTTGACTGACAAATTGTCAATTAATTCAATTAATTGTTTCAATGAATTAAAAATATAATCTGGAAGATTTTCATTTAAATAGACGTCTGTTAAGTCACTATCTATCGCCGAATGATGCAACACAATGGTGATTGAGCCTATGGCCCGCTGATGAAAGCCTGCAGCATTTCCAGTATTATGACCCGGGTCTCTGGAGAGACTTTCCTGGAAAAATCACAAGCGGCGCACAGTTCGGCTTTTAATGAGGCTTTTAACACAACAGACTCGCCCTTCAACTCACCTGTGTGTGAAGCGGCGTACTGTTTTTTCCGGTGTCTGCTTGCGTTGTGAGTAAACGGTTATTATGGCCGAACAAACATAAAAAGGTGGATGACTACAGACGAGGAAACTGAAACTGAAGAGAGGTCCAAAAACACACCTGCAATTACCGATTATTGCCATAGGTGCCGTGAAAGACAATGAAATGAAAATCTTCAAGATTACAACTTTAAACTCCAACAATGCATCATATTTTATGAAGCTCATTTTGCATGTAACCTCCCCCCCC
>NTHP01000063.1:1026909-1084520 GCA_003416845.1 Oplegnathus fasciatus
CCTCCCTTCAGCGCTCCTTCAAACTCGCACAAGCGACACACAGCATTAGTTTGTTCTGTGCACGAGTTGTGACATATTATACCGAAGTGTTTAGTGGAAACGCGACTAAAGCGTCGGTATTTGACGTCCTGGGTTGGTGGCTCTACCCGAGCCGCTCCGTTTGTTTCCCGTTTACAGAGCCAGGGCTGTGTATGAACACCGGACTGTTTTTTTCAGCACACACACAGAACGGACAGCTAGCGGACCGTGAGGAGATATTCACTGAATTTGACAAAAACTGTTTTGGATGAGAATCGTAGACTACACCTTTAACTGTTTGCCATTTGAGAATAGTATGAATTTAGATTTGTCTGTATTTAACACCAACTTAAGCTGAGTTAAATGGAACTGAACAACCAAAATATACAATAAATACCTTTTATTAAATTCCTTCAAAGTCTTTCCTACATGAGTCTGGACAGACATGGATGTAAACTGCAACTTGACTGGTTGGCAGAGGCATACAGCCGCAGGGAGGTAATTCTGGTTTCAATCCTTAAAGACTCAAAACTGTCATCAAATTGTCATGAGACCTTTTCTGTTGACTACTGAAATGTGTACATTTGGGAAATTGAAGGTTTTGACATGACAACAGCAAAGAAATAAAGCAAGCTGTCTAGAAAGTCAGTGGTCCTTAAAGCTGTTCTCTGGTCTTATAACACTGCAGGGACTGATTTCCTGAATCTAATGAAGTGACCAAAGTGGCTGATCCGTGGAAAACTAGCAGAACAATCTAGCAGCATCAATTTTGGATACATGTGAACAAAGAGTTATCCCTCATTCAAAATTATCCCCGTTGTGTGAAAGGATCTGGTTTTAGACTTGCGCTTGGTCTTTTTAATCCCCGCTCTCGACATTTAGACACATGGCTGTTTGAATATGAAGCCTCTGCCTCCGTCAAGCTTTATAAATGTAGACTTTCATCCTAAATCAAATCCATTAATCTTCCTTTTTGCCTGTCCTTTGTGCCAGGGCACAATTTTGGATTCATAATGACTTTGAAACAACTCATCTGTGATGAATAATACATGGGCCACAATGATTTTTCTAGATAGAGGTGAGAGTAGGCTAATATTTGCGTTGGCCCCTCCAGAGTTATCCTTATGCTCTATGGGAAATGAGAATAAGTCATGTGCTCTGTAATTGTTTCTGTGGTATGGCTGTCTTTAGGGCATACGAATCAAAAACATGCAATATCATTTAATGCCCTCATTCCCAGAAAATAATGCAGTGTCCAGCAAATGGCAAGTCATCTATAAAGCCATGTCAAACTCGTATTATATAGTGCATTTACTTTTAATGTGTTAGATATATGATGATTTTATGTCTCTGTGAGCAAAAGACAATTTTCCACCTTGGCAGTCAGTCGTTCTCTATAAAAAGGTTTTCTATTATATATTATAGTATATTATATATTATATCGTATTATAAGCCAGACTGACTCCAAACTTTGTATTCAAATTGGCTAAATGATGGATTTTTGTGATACATTCAAGCATCTAGGGGTGGGCAAAATTGCTTAATGATATTATAATGTAGAGGATCTTTGTGATAACAACATTAATACAACTGCCAATGATTTGGCTATGCAAGGCTGGGCAGGTATAGTTTGTCTTGTCTTTGTTTGGTTGTTTAGACCTCACATCAGCTGCTGCTCGCTCCTCGTGTGATTTCTGGCTCTCGTCCTCCGCTGGCAGCTTCTGCTTGAGATTAAGTTTGTTGTTTTCACCCACTGTTTTGCTGTTGTGCTCTTCTTCCGCTGCTTGCACGTTACTGTGGTTTGTTGTTGAATTAAAAAAACAAAACATTTACTCACTACCAGCATCATTCCCTCCACAGTGGAGCCAGGAGCATTGTAAATGTCACTTTCAGCCACGCCTGATGGTGCTGTATGCAGCCATGGTGTAAATATGTAAACAAATCACAATATTGTTCATATCAAGATATGACAAATTATTCTAACATTTAAAAATGAGACCAGTGTTATGATGGAAAATATTATACCCCTACTATAAGCAACCTCAGGCCAGGCCAGTGCTGTGCTGTGCACATACACTGACTGCATTTAATCGATTTGAAGTTCAGGATTCCATATATTATATATATAAGACATAAAATAATCAGAAAGCCACTTTTTAAGATAAGACTATTCTACATTAAGATCCCCTGATTATTTGTACCCTGCCTAAGAAACCAGTACAAATAGTAAATCAGTATAGACCTCAGTATCACTCAGGAGAACTGCTCAATAAGAGATTTAAGGTGCCGGTATTCTCAAAATAATACAATAAACCTGAAAGTTATTATATTTAAAACTTTGATTTTTGTCTAATGGTTGTTTGTTATTCTGTCGTCGTAAGGTATGTTTAATGTAGATGATTGTTGTGATTTTATTATTTAGCTCCACATTATCTATTTCTCTCTGCAGCCATTCATTTCCATCTCAGTATCACAGCAAGCTTATACTGACTTATAAGACTTTCTGTCTTTGACTGAGCAAATGATGTGACAGAATATGGATATGGCTAATCTCATGGCTATAGCCAATGATACTTTGATTAACTGTCCACAATTATTATCTTTTTTCACCCTCATTGGTCGCACCGATGTAGGCATAAATCAAGTTTGCTCAATTGCTCAATTGTTGAAACTCAAATGAAAATGTCCCCTGAAGAACTGCTGACTATCAGTAGTCTTGCTCCAGGCAGGTAATATGAGGAGAGCAAGTACTTCTCTGACAAGGGGATGCTGGCTGTCTGATGGATTCAAGGCCACCATGCAGGATGTAAACACACTGTAAGGGCGTTCACATGCCTGCTGGGAAGGTAGAGAAGGGAGAAAAATCATATTCCCTTTGCCAGGCATGGCCTTGAATAGCAATGAAGGTGGCACGGAGACGTGACGTTACCGACAGTTAATCAACACCCACGCACACACATGCACACATCCTTCCCTTCCCCTCCATATACCTAATCACCCTCCCTCAAACAGTCAGATCTACTTTGAGTATCGTCCCTCTAATGTGCTCATGCTCAGATTCCAGCTCAGAGGTTGGGAGGTGAATTATGGAGGATTATCAAAGTGAAAATGACTCCATTTGTCTCAATCGCACTAAGCGTTACAGTGCTATTATGCCCAGAAAAGAGCATCATTTTGAGCCTTGGCCAGAGTCTTATCCTCTGAGGTCTTCACTCTTTCCATGAGACAGAACAGCGTTTTCATGATGACCTCCAGATGAGTTTTACAGTGCTAACTTTGGTCTAGACCAGGGTGTATATATAGTGGTTTTAAATCTCTTCAGTGCCATTTTTATTTAGTTTAGGGTTGAATATTTAAATTCAGTGTAGTTTTTCTTCGGTTCCTTAAGATTTTGTTTGAGAGCTTTGTTTGTAGGCACAGTTTTGTTTGCATTATCATAAGTATTTCTTGCAGCAGGTACTAGTCCTGTGCTTCTTGTTTTTGTGATGCAGAGGCAGTTTTCTTTATACTTGGATTGAAGGTTTATCCCTTTAGAAATGAAATAGAAAAAATCATATGTATTGAGGTAAAGTTTTAATAGAAGAAACCCATGCCACACTGCTCATTTCTGCTCAATTTTTTACAGCACCATATGTACATCATTTGAATGCTTAGTCATATGCAAGGTCCTATACAAACCTGTGAAGGTTTGGTCAAGGCTGGATGTATACAGATACAAGAACTGACCTAGGATCGGCTTTGAGATCGCTGGTCAATAAAAAAGTGTGATGTTGTAGCTTCTGGACACACTGATACTGTTCCCATCACCTCATGTTGGTGTTGTTTTGAAACTGACAGGCTACTGCAAGAGGAGCATCACCTTTGGGTGCAGGAGGAACTCTGTATTTGTGGATAAATAGAGACAAATAAAGCAGAATATACACAGTGCACAGTAAGAGGCTTATCCAGATTAAAACCTGAACCACTTGAGCTGTTATCCAGAATACAGTGTGGATGTCAATGCACTCAGTTTGTGGCGAGAGTGCTGAGCAGTATACAGACTTACTGTACCCAATCAGCCTTGTGCATTGAGTCAGGCTGATAACTTCCTTCTCCCAGCACTGAGAAAACATGGATGGTGCTGTTTGAAGTTCTGCTGTGTGTGGAGAAGCTGCAGCAGCACGCACCGCAGACCTCCTGAGAAGTGAAGGCACATCTGATTGCATCTCTTTTTGCCTGCTCTCTGTATCAAATGAAGCCTCTCTGTGTGATTTAGAAGAACCTTTTCTCGCGTACAGTATGTGGCATTTTCGTCCCAACCCCTCCTCCGTATGTTCCACGTAGCTTTAATTACATGTGAGTCAGCTTGGCTACCTCAGTGATTCACTTCATTACAGCTCTTTCTCATGCAGACCGCGGCTCTGAGTGTCAGCAACACATTACTGCATTTTCTGCTCGGTCGCTTAACTTAAAACACACATACTTGCATGCACACACACACACACTGGAGGATCATTTGTGCTCTTGAGTGCCCAGAATTTTAATGATGTTATCTGTCAATCAAAAGAAATGCCTCTGACTACATTATACTGATATGCTGGGTTTCCTAGAGGGGAGCTTCTTAATTTTATCTACTAAGTAATCACAGTGTAGAATCCTATTTAAATGAATGGAGAAAGTGATTTGTCAGCGAAATGCAATTGAAAAGACAGGCCTGATTCTCATTGTTCATCATTTCACAGCGTAGTTCAGTGTGCTAACATCGCCTGAGATGTACTAGTCTAATCAGGGCTGCAGACAGTAAGGATGACTGGTGAATATGGATTCATGGCATCAAAAGATTTAGGCCTTTTCCTCATCATTCATCATTTAAGGTTTTAGTTTGTTAGCATTTCCTGAGATGGCTGGAGTTTTTTTTTTTTACAAGCTGAACTCATAATACTGCATGAATTAACATTTTCCCCTGGCTTTTAAGTGCAGGCTTTGAGTCCTCTGTGATGCAGTCCTCGACATACTGAAACAGAGCACCTAATGTGACATTTCTGTGAAGATGATTTTAATTTCAGATATTCGAGTAAGCAGGTGGGTTGACGCATTTCTCTGCTTGCCCCTGCATCTCATGTCGGATGTTATTTTTCAGGCCTTTGCCTAGAAAGAAAAGAGAAAAAAAGGCAAAACAGGCAAAATCCAGTGTCTTCACTGTACGTCACTCCACTCATGTGTTGTGTCTTTGAAAATTTAAGAGCCTGGCGTTTTATACCTTGATCATGTTCTGCGAGCCAATCAGACCTGGTGCTCTTGGGTTGGATTGGGCTTTTGGTCAACTGAAAACAATTTAATTTAAGATGAGAAATATGGTATATCATCAGTTCCAGGCTTTAGTATGTGTCCTGTTGACAAGAGCTGCTGCTACCCTTTGGGCTTAATTAAACCGTGTGCTGAATATTTTCAGCTTTGAATCGAGCCGCAATCGAGTGTTAAACCCAGAAGTAAAATTGTGCTTAGAATTAATTTGGTCTCTCACTTTTCCCCTCCACCTCTTTAGCCCTCTGTGTGTCCCTCGCCGGACTCGTTCTTCTATTCACCATCTCTCTTGCCTTCTGTCTCTTCTGTTCCTCGTTCTTCTTCAGCAAAGGCAATGAATTACATGAGGCACGGCATATAGATCGGCTGAATCCCACTAATGAGGGCCTTGACCCCTAGGCAGCTCTTCTAGCCTGACCCGCTCTAGGGGTTAATGGGAGTAATTTCTCCTTGATTAATCATACTAACAGTAATTGGCTATTGATAGCTTGCTCAGTGGTTTTAGGCAGTTCCCCTTCTTTCCTTACTTTCCTCAGCTTGCCTCTGAGTTATGCATCTAAAGTCCGCTGTCCTTTTGATTTGCTACTGGCGCTGGCATTATGTCATTGTGCTTGCAGCAAATGAAAAGTGAATGTAAAGTGAACCTCTTGAGGGCAGAGTATTGCCGTCTGTACTGAGATTCAAATAGATTTCCCTAAAGTATTCACAGACTGTTAAATACCTGATGTGAGCATTTATCTGACTGAGTGTTCTGTTGTCTGCTTGTGTCTGAAGAAGCCACAGAAATACTTAAGAGGAAGCTGTGTGTGACTGCATGATGAGTAGTTTTTTCGACCATTTGTTGATCACAGGGCACTGACTACATTAGTGTTCACTGGAGCACAGAGGTTAGAGACCTCAACAGAGAGGTCTGGATGTTGTCCTCGGGGACTGAGTGTGTGATGGTTTTGTCCATAAGAATCGAAGTACAAGTCAATTTTCATCAGCAGCCCATGTGGCCAATGTTTCTGTCACTTCTAACACCCTGGTGACTGGTCCGAGATATGAGCCCCAATTCATTTTTCCGCCTGTTGTGACTCTCATGGCGCATGTTATGTTTTCTTTTTTTCTCAATTAATCTTCTGCCCTTTGACGACTGGGTAACGCTGTGGTAATGGAGACATAAATTTCTCCTGAAGGCTCGGGGCCTTTCAGGGGGGATGGATAGGCAGAGATCGATAAAGATGCTGAGCATTCATTTTAACCAGGATAGGGGAGCACATGATGAATATACTAACCTTAGTATGGCCTTATTACCTGTGGCATGTCCTATGGAAAGCCTGTGGAGATACAGTTGCACCGTACAGTTACAGTGTACAGTGCTGCACCCTTGTTAACGTGTTATCATTAATTTACTGAGTTAATTTCCGGGTTAGATACATATTCAGGTGAACAATAAATGTGCTGGAATTTGTTTTGATGACATTGATGCAAACATGGTGTAAGGACAACGGAACATCACAGATGAAGAGGAACAAATTTGTACACTGTGTAGACGACAGACTGTGCCTGCAGTTGCGTGGAATACACTAAAGCTACAGAAATAAGGTGATCTGAAAGTCATTAAATGGAAGCGGACCAACCAATCAAAAAACTAAGATAAGAATGTGAGATGTATAATCTTGAGACTGAGAAGTGTCATCATGGAAACTCTGGCTCAGATACTGAATTGTGAATAATGCAAGAGTGTGTATAAACTGCTTTGTAAATAATAAATGTCCCAGATTACCAGCCGTAAGCAGTAGAGCGGTTTTCAAGAAGCATGTCGTGAAAAGTGATAGCTCAGAGATTGTTAGATGGAATCAAGTGATGATGAGTCATTACTGTATGACTTCTCTCACATACAGCGGTGGGTGGGGTCAGTGCTTACTGGTTTATAGCCGTCAGAACCTCAGCTTGTTAAGTTTCAATGTCGCTGTCAGTGATGATGGGTAGAACCTCCCGTTTAAGTTCATGTACAAATATTCAGTAGGTATTGAATTTTTTTTCCCCTCACTCCTGACTGGAAGGTGATGCAAGTAAGGTCTGCACAAAGTCTAAAGGAAATGTTGGAATTATTAAATTGACAGCTGCAACTTCCCAAAGTGCAAGTGGATGCAATTTTGTTCGGAGGGAAGAACTGTCATCCTCACCCGGATGACAAATCAACTTGCTTGGATAAGAAATATTTTTTTCTTCACCTTTAACTTTTCCTACCACACATTTTGTTAATGGTCTGACAATGTAGTGCAATCATAAAGACAAACTGCAATTGTATGTACAGGTACTGACCACTTCTCAATATTGTCTGTGTATTTGCGTCAACACCGTGAAGCCTCAAGACTTGATGTGTTTTTCTCGCAGGATTTGACGCTTATCTAACAGCTTCAGAGGTCTTGCCAGGTGTCTTTGTTCTCTGTAGGTTTGTAGGCTGTGTTGTTATTTTACAAACCTTTGTGTTTAGCTTGTGAAAGTAAAAGATGTCTGTCTGTAACACACTTGTAGCTCTGTCTCCCCTGGCTGTCAAGCTTGTATAAAATCCTCTCCTCGAGTTCGGAGCTGTGTTTCCTTTCCATTCAAACACATGGCAACAACATCTACAGATTGTATTACCAGTCTGTGTTACTGTCAGGATTCCATGCAAAAAAAACAAAACAATGTTAGAGACGGAAGTGCAATCAGATCCCTGCCAAACACCACTTCACACTTTTCCAAAATCAACACTGACAATGAGAGACGTGGCAAATTGAAAGAGACTGCATATTTAACAAAGAGATCTGTGGCTACACTACATTGTTCTGCATTCATATCCACAGACCTTATAGGACAAGCTTGTCCCCAGCTGCAGCTTCTTTCAAATGCATTAATATTTCTGCCATTTAAAAACAAAATACTTGCCAGCCCATTTCGTTAAAATTTAGATTAGCAAATGCATATAATTGGATTCTTCAGTGTGTGCAGAGCATTATCCGTAGCTGTATAATTTGGCTGTACTGCAAAAGGGCTGAACTCAGCAGATGGATGGATGCTGGCTCTTGGCACCTTCTCACCGCCTGTGTGTGTGAGCAGCTGAACACGCCTCATTTACGAGTGTAGAGTAGAACAGAGCTTTCTCTTCAGGGTGACTCGCCTTCCTCATCTTCAACCTCTTATCCACTTTGCAGCGTGAAGAACAGGCATGCGATCGATTGAGCAATATCGAAAGAGTTCACGGTTTAATCCAAGGACGGTGTTCCTGTCAGGATGAGAAAACCATCCTCAATGCGTCTCCTTAGATTGAGCTTGATTATGCTTATGGTAATAATAGTTTTATTTAATTTTGCTGGTACTTTGCTGAAGAGTTCGTTTTAGTTGATAAAACGTTTTTAAGATAATACTTCTGTAATCTGTTATCATGGAAATTCGTCTTGCATCACAGGCTCCCACAATCTCATAAAAGTACAGCATAAAAACACAACATAAAATACTGGTGGTAATATAAAACCGTGGTGCGCTTAAACAAAGATTCAAAGTGATATTGTAGTCAGAACTGGGCATTTGTCAGCTTCGTCATTAAAAACCAAGCAGTAACAATCACTTTGTCATTCCAATCACATTTTTCAGCCATGAAGTGGGCCTGTCATCATTCCTACCAACTGTTACCACCCAGATCCATTTGAAGAGATCTGTTTTCACTTTGACAAAGCATTTTTCCTTTTAATCAGAAAACACACTTAATAATCTAAAAAAAAAAAATACTTATTTTATTATATTCACTGTGGTTCTGTGTTGTCAAATAACAAAAAAACGTTTAAGGTGGAATCAGTCATTTCTGTTGGCACTGCACATGAGAAGTCCTGCGCTAGTCCTGCGCTGATGATGCTGACCGCTCATATTAAGCTAAGTATATTCCCAGCCCGTAATGTTTGTTTAGGGTTTCAGCGACTCTGCAGGATCCTAAACCCATTGCACCTCTGCAGAATTCAGTCCCTGTATACGTTGGGGAGTTTCAGCAAAATCAGAGCAGTGGCATCTCAGATATCATACTTTAGAGTTGGAGTACTCTGTCTTCTTGATGTTGTGGAAACTCGTAATACGGATTAATGAGTAAATCAGTAAATTAAGAGAAGATAGGTTTTAATAACCATGCGAATCTCCATCATAACTTGCATCACTCTGTCTGGGATTCTGTGTCATTTCACTACAAGGCTCCCTCTGGGCTTTAGCCACAGCTGGTCTTAACAGTATGTGACATTTCCAACTTTTCCAGAGTCTCCATTAAAAGCCCCTGTGCCTGAGGCATATGATTACACTTCAGACTGAACTTCTGTGAAGCTTGTGTGACAAAGAAGACTACTGAAGGTTTCCTCTCTGTGCATGGGGTTCAGTACAAAACTGTAGGTCACACAACACTGGGTGTCCTGCTAAAGATCTTTTTTGTAGGAGTCACTTCAGGTCCACAGGCGTCATTCTTTTCTACTCCCCTTTCTTTCACCATATTATCCCATAAAGGTCACTCCATGCTTGAATGTGAATGTAGTCTGAGCAAGTCGGAGGGATGTGGAAAGAGAAAATAAAATGGCTTTTTCTTATCTGCCACTAGAGTGCTGCTCAGCGAATGCATCTATCCTCCGGCTCGTCCCTATTTTCCCTGGCAAATGAAGCTCTGGCAGTCTATTGATGTCCGCCAGTGATGGCGTTGTTAGGAGCAGCAAGGTTGCGCGAAGGTCGAGTAAACACAATTAGGCCGCAGACCCGTCTCCCTCGGGGAGGAGTGACACAGGACTTGGCTGTAACTTTGAGCGACAGATGCTGCAGGATCACTCGAGGTGGATCTGTCTGTTTAGGACAGGTTAGCATTTCATTCTTTCTCTGTTTCCCAGAGGGAGACGAGAGGAGAAATAAACAGAGCTCTGTTGTCTGTGGGACATCTCATCTGTCTCTGAAACAAAAAACAAAACGTCTGTTTCATGCTGTTGCACATGAGGGGTGATATAAGATCGATATGGGCAGCTATACACACAAAGACCTTGTGAGATTGTGAGAGAGTTTTGGTGCATGTTTCTGGTCGTGAATGCTGAGGTCTGGGGACACAATGATGATTATTATCTAAAAAGTGTGCTGCAGCTCATTAGCATCAGTACACCTTCACTTGAATACTGAGTCTTTCGCTGTAAGACATCTTGTGATATAAGCTTGTGATGCCTTCATAAAGTTTAAATACTCAGAGTTTGACGATTAACAAGGACAGTAAGGTGTCTGGATTTACCGTGTTCAGCTGTCAATCAAAATTCATCACAGTTTCTGAATTTCATGAGGTGTGTTTCTAGGACCTGTGGGCATTAGTGCAGTAAGTAATGCAAGACTTCGCAATGGCAGATTAATTTATAGTACAGCTGTTGATAAACTCAACCTTGATACAGTACTGCATGTTTCTTCCTTGCTGTAGCACTTTCCTAAAAAAGATCAATATATTTAGTAGTTGTGTTTGAATCAATAGTAATAATTCATTGTAAATAAATAAGTTAGCTAATAGAATACATACAATAAACATAACAGTGGCAGTGTTAGTAGGTTGAAGTGTAATAGCAGTGGTAGGTATTAACTCTAGTAGTACCAGGAGTGGAAGTAATATTATTTCAGAATTCAGTTAAGATTCATATGTTGTTTGAATACACTTTTTTCTGCAACAGCAGCATTTTTTTCCAGCCTAAACTAAACGCTCAGTCCGATCTGGTGCACTTTGCAACACCCCATCTAATGTTTGCATATGCACATTTATACAGCCAACATATGGAATAACCATTTATTTTCCTCTTAATTTACATTTCACTAAAGCATATCTGATTTATTACTCTATTATTATGTACCTTTTATTATACCTTTGTCTTGCCAACATTTACATTTACTTTCCTTTGATTAATGACCCAGCAAGCAAAAGATGAAACATTGACCCCCAACTTTTAATTATCTTTGATAATGAATCTTTATGGAGGCTGATTAACATTTGAGGCATGATTGGTGTGAGTGTTCTTTAGCTCACTCTGAGGTTGAGAGATAATAAATGGTATTGGTGGTAAGTGTGATTTATGTCCACGTGTGATTTATGCAGTGATTTATGTAATTATCTGCCCAGCGGGCTTGCCAGGAAGTCCTGTAAATGTTATCCTTCTGTCTCTGTGGATGTGCATCATTCATCACAATATTGCTGGAAACGCTCTCTGGGATTTGCACATCGAGATCAAAATGTGTCAAAAACTGGATTTTTACCGTGAGGAATTGATAGCATTTTTCTTTTATAATATTTTTTCACTTATATTCTACCTGTCTTTGCAGATGTGTACTACGCTTCCATCAATATAATCACCATCTTGTGTCTCAAAGCCAGAACATTCATTACATTGTAGACGGACAGAAGTCTTTCTGCTTTTACGCCCCAAAGCAAACTTATTTCAAAAGTTATACTAACTGTTAAGAACCATGAAATGAGTCCATATCAGCCGTCAGATCCACCCAGTTGCTGCAAGTTTGTCCTCTGCAAGTTCATTCAGTTCGGCCTGTCATTTTTCATCACTTTTTTTTAAAGCAGCGTTTGAGTTGATGTCACAGATTAGATTCACTGACTCTCTCTCAGAATTTGGAAGAGACTTTATCGCGTGGTCCAGTCCAGACTAAAAAATACAAGGTCACAAGAAAAAAAAACTTGCTTTTTATTTGTAACACGATTGCTTGGCTATGACATCATGCCCCAGATTGTCCTTAAAACTGGCATCACTGATTGATTTGTACATTTTAAAGGCCCATGAGTCTGTCCAGTGATGCGGGCATTAAGCTGTAAGTCACTGTTGTCGGTAACTATGTTTTAAAAGAGGTATTTTCCTGTTTTTATCACAATGGTATGACTGCTGTTTGTATATGAAGCACATTGGTAACATTTTTCGGCAATGTTTGTTTGCTCGCACTAAAAGTAATTTGGCTTCCAGAACTCCTGACAATGACACTGCTAAGGGTTCATATACATTTGTTGTACTTGGTACAAGGTATGAGCCTGATTCAAACCCTAATTGCGAAAGGCATTGTAGACATTGTATTCAATTATTTTTATTTTATTTTTTTAATAAAAAACTATCTACTCTCCAGTGCGGTTAGAGTTAACTCAGTTTGCTCCTCTTCCTGGCACAGCTTTATAGGCTTCACCTTATTCTGCTCAGGGTCTCAGAGGTGTAGTGCTCAACCCAGCATGCACCGGGTGGAAGGCAGGTACAGTAACAGGTACTTAAGACTGTGGAAGCACACCACAGAAAAGACCCAACACCTGGTGGGTTCAAGGCCAGAGTGTTTTCACCTCACAGCCACCCCATTAGCAATCATTGTCCCTCCAAAGCCTATCAGGCCAATCAAGAGTCAGAGACCTCTGCTTCCCCCCACTGTGTGACGTCACTTCTGACCACACCTTCTTGTTCTTTATTTCCCTCATACTAAATTTGTCAAAAAGGTTTCTGTCACGCCTACACCTTTTAGACAAGGGAGAGAGGTAAATTTCCTCTTTTGCTAGTTCTGTTGCATCACTATGAACCATCATGGAAGGCAGATAGCGAGCGCTTGTAATCCGCTCGTCATCAGGTGTGTACAGCAGAAGAGCATTTTATCAATAGCCCGATAAAATGAGTTGTGTTTATTGATTCAGTAAATATGAGAGGGTATGTTGATGCCAACATTCAGACTGATTCAGAGGAATTCAGTCCTTTCAAATGCTTCTGGACTTCGTGATGATAATTCATTCATTCTCAGTCAGGTTTCTATCACATTCACTCATTTCCTGCCACTGACACCTTGTATTTCTATTCGGCCTTACTGTATTGCTGCTTTTAAGCAGCCTAATACAGAAAATATTGAATCACTTTTTTTATTGCTGCTATCAAGCGTCAAGTGCTGTTTTCAGGCAGGGGATGTGATCAATGGCCAGCAAGGTCTTTACCGAGTCAAGCTAGAGGCTATATGTTTCTCTGAACTTCTGAAACAAAATCTTTACAGTTGGTCTTTGCTCTTAGTAAGACCTTCAAACCTCCGTTTACAAGTTGTGGTGTGTGTGTGTGTCTTTGGATGTGTGTGTGCGTTCTTTTGGATTACATTGTGTAAATGCTCAAACTGAGCGATAAATCCATCCCTTTCATGCTATAACTCCAGCGCATTCAATTTAATCAACTCATCAACTTCGTGCGACACACTGATTAAGTGACTGCATTAGAGCGACGTCTGTAAGAGGTACTGGGATGTGCATGGTAAAGAATTTCTAGAACATGCACGATGATTTATGCATCTGAGCTTTTTTTTTTTTACTTAGACTGAACAATGCAAGTTGGCAGCAAAAACTCAATGAGAGATTTTTGTCCTTCGCAGCTTCGGGTGACAGCGTGATGGAATTTTCATTTGTGTTGTTTTGTTGAAGCTTACACACTAGTCCTAAAATTGTAGAGAGAGTTGTGACTGCACATGGGTTAGTACTTGTTCGGTTAATACAGTATTGTGCCAGACATACTGCAGAAGTACACACAATTTATTTATATCAAAGGAAAATGGTCTCTCCTTTTTTGAAAATGTCCCCCTCTCATCTCTCTCCTCCTGCAGTTCGACATGCAGAGGATCACCCTGGAGGAGCTGAAACACATCCTGTTCTACGCCTTCCGCGACCACCTGACCATGAAGGACATTGAGAACATCATCGTCAACGAGGAGGAGAGCCTGAAGGAAAACTCTGGGAACTGCCAGACAGAGTTTGAGGGAGGTGAGCGAAAGTCCCTGAGCTAACTTCACACACAGGCACTTAGGCAAGTGATAGACACACATTCTGTGGTGTGTGTGTGTGTAGTGAGAGAGAAAGTAATCCATGATGTCAGGAAGAATTTGAGCCTCCTCATCGAGATCTACAGCCAACAGAGTCACAGCACACCTGCTGATTTATTGATTTAGGCCGTTGGTGGGGACCGGCGTGAGCTGGTCACCAGTCCAGAAGTGGCGGAGATGAAATATGCATGACCTCGCTCTGCAAAACTAGCCATCCAAGATTTATGGCTATCAGAGCAGCAGAGGGTATTCTAGGACTTTTTCACTCTCTTGCTATAAAAATGGGAAATGTAATTGTTTCCTTGAAACCAACTCTCTTTCAAAAAAAGTATTTTTATTTTCATACAGTCTGTGGTTTGGATTGAGATTGTGAGTCAGCCTTGTGAGTCTCTTGTGCTTTGAGGTCTTGACAGAGAGAAATTTTGATTAGAGAACAAGGCTAAAAAGCAATTGAGTTTACATCAAACATTTACAGTTGAATAGAAAATAAAACTTCTAGATGGTGTGTCACAGTGCTCAGTATGCAGTCCAGGCAGTTCTGTATTACCAACATATGTGCGGGGCACCATGTTAACAGGCATCTGTTTGGCTGTAGCTGAACGCATACAGGCTGGTGCTCAACAGCAACAAGCATCTGCTCAAATAAACATTGGTACTTTAATTCATTTACCTCTAACTGCCCTCTTAACACGTCCATACACGTCCCGCTGTTCACTCTCAGGCTTGTTTCTTTCTGTCGTCTGCCAGTGAGCCTTGACTGGAAAGCTTCAGTGTCTTTGCAGTGCAAAGTCAAAGCAGACTGATCATTACGGAGATGGGGTAAATGTTTTATTAATGTGGGAAAAAAATGTAAATTAAAATTTTAAACAGAAAAATGTAAAAAGTATTAATCTTGAACATTTGGCCCACTTCTGGCCCTCTTGTGGCATTTTTCAGAGCTGATTAATGCTGTATTGAGACAAATGTGTAAGTAGAAATGTCATACTGAAAAAATCTGAATTTTAAGCTGTATTATGTGACATTAGTGATTGTGCGTGTACCTTGATCGATGACACGTGTGCTTTGAAAGCAGCCTAAAAATGCATTGGCGTCCATTTTGTCCCAACACCAATCACATGAATTTGGAAAGGCTGAGTCATTACGGTCCCGGTTCCCACATATCCTGAAGGCAGCATGGTCGAGCCGGGTCCCAGCCTACTTTGTCATGCAGTGAGACCGCCCTCATCAGAGGGGTGTGCAACATTAATAATACTGTATGGGTGAAATTCCATTGCACTGAGATTTTTCTTTCTAGCCGAGGTCGTGTATATCTCTCCTGTGGGCTAAAGTGATAGAGAGGCCAAACAGCCCTTAATGTCCCTCTTTACCAAACACCACCTGCCTGTGTGTCTGGCCTCTCCTAGAGGGAATTTACTTGGCCGACACTGGTGTCAGTGAGGATGGACACAGATTGCACCAGCACTTTATCAGGGTCTTAAAACTGGTTTGGAGTGATGACAACATGATGTTCCTGCTGGGTATATGATGATAAGACTGACCACCGCAGGATCATACAGAGCAATCTGTTGGCCCCAAGGTCCATGAGTACTACCTGCCACACAGGGACACCAAAATGTGCTCAGTCATGGAGAAATCAATACATTGTGTCACAGTGCGATTCATACTGAATACAATTCATCATGCTACTCTGGTGCTTATTACTTCAGCTTACTGATATATGAGGTAGCATAAGAGGCACTTGATTTCCCTCTGGCTTCACCTCGCTCTGGAATCAATATGGTGTGGAGCTGAAAAACAACAGAATAAAGAATGTAACCACTGATCCACAGAAGTTCACCAGGCACTGATTCATTGCTGAACAAATTGCACCGATAGCGTAAAGCGCAGAGAAACATGCTGGAGTAGCAGCTGTCCAGGGAGCGCCTGGCAGCCAGACCCAGGCGTGGAAATCAACTTTGATCCATGAATGTCACAGCTGCCATACAGGTGTATAGATTCAAGGGCCCCCGTCTTCGCAATGTGTTCAAATTGTGCATGTTTGTGATTTGCACCTGCATCATTTAAGTTATGATTGTTTATTTTTTCATTTACGTAAGTATCAATTTTGCTATTGCTGTTCTGAGCACAGCAAAATCTCCCCGAGCACAAGAGGAGATGTACTTAACATTTCCAGTTTCAGCTGAAGAAGAACTAAATTACCCTGCACTGGATGATTTGAAAATCAAGATTCCCTCTTTTTCACTAAGAAAACTAAACTAAATCTCCTTTCACACCAGAGGTCCTACTTTTTTGGTGTTTAGGATTTTGTTATAATTTCTTTGTTTAGTTCCCAAACCTTAGCTCCCAACACGATGTCAACAGTTGCTCATAGAGTCAACAGTATCTGTTTATTTATTTAGATCCCTATTAGCCGCCTCAACAGCTACTCCTTCGAGGGTCCACAGGAAACAAATATTTCTACTACTAACTAACACTTTTCTTGCAGGTTTGTGTTTCAGTCAACATACCAATACATTTAAAATTATTTGACCTTATTTGAGGTCAACTAATTTTGAAGCACAAGTGAATGTAGACAGCCATAAGCCAGCAGCCTGGAAACCAGCGTACACTTCATTACCTTCATGGCCACAGTGGTCCACAGAAGAAAATCCTTGGTGGGTACTTGGCAGTGGTGTAGTTACTTTGGGCGGCTGAGGAGGCGTTTTATGAGGCTGACAGCAGGTTCAGGCGACTGGACTGAGAACTAATGTCTAGACCACAACTCTCCTCCCATCTTCACAGTCCAGCCAATAGCTGAACACATGGTCTTTCCATTGACACCCTCTTCAACTCACCCTGACTTACACAAGTATAGATACAAATTTAAAAGATAATTTCACTTGTCAACAGTGCATTTTTCTTTTGTCTCTGAAGTTTCCTAGAGATCACTGTCAGTGTCTTCAAAGAGAATAGGGCACTTTGCAGCTCTAGTATCAGGGAAATGAAACTAGTAAATACTTGAAACTGTTTGAATTATACTGAAAAATTACATAAACGTAATCTCAACCCAGATGTTTTCATTCGTTTTAACAAAATACCGGTAAGAGTTGAGGACTCGATAACAGAGCAAATGGTTAGGGGGAGATTTTTCTGTTGTGTCACAGCAGCGGTGGCCTCAAAGTTAGAGAAGCGGCTTGCAACAAGATCCCTGCTTCAATTTCCAAACCCGCAACTTGAGTGGAGAAAGTGAAAACCTTTCTACCTGCTCCTTCCTTTCCAACACTATGGTACCAGTGACCAACAGGTGAGACTGTGGTCGTACTCGGCAGCCTTACGGTGTGAATGTGAGTAACTGTGAGTGTGAGCATGGTGTTCCCGATGAGTTACATAACCTTGGTAATTGGCTGAAAGCTCATTCTTAGATAATCCATTTGGCTAAAACTCACGTCACATCATGTTTTATATGATGTGAGAGTCTGGAATAGTATTTTTCAACTGGAGATTGCCAACTAATGACACCGCCTCAGCGCCTAAACCAAGAAAGATGTAGCAATTTCTGTCCTACTTTCCACATTGCATTTTCTTTGGAACAGCAGTCAAGAAGCGTTTTTGATGACTTCAGTGCTTCTTGGGTGGAGAGTTAAAAATAGAGCAAGTGAGAGTGTGAGCCATGTGGCTGTGGGTCATTGGCCCAGCTCCCCTAATTACCGCGGCCCGCTAAAACCATCTCAGCCACTCGCAGTCCACCGACCCGCTGCAGGGAAGAAGAGCTGCTGAGTTACCGGTTGGTGCCGGAGGTTGATTGAACCAGAAAATGACCTCATGGAGAGAGCCTGAGCTGCTGTTGTGTGAATCTGTGTGCCAGCTTGTGTTTCTATAGAATGACCTCAAGTTCAACGTGCTGTCATTTACTTGCACTGCTATATCTTTCGTCTTTAAAGGGGGTATTATGGAGAAAAAGAATCGATAGTCTTAAGGTGGAATTTTGCCGCCATGAAGCATGAAGCATGAAGCTGGTACCTCCTCACTGCTTCACCACCGTTTTTACACAGTGACGCTTTTCTAATATTAAGTCTAATATAAGTCTGACCTCATTCATATATTTAAATGGGTTGGACAAAATATTAAAAACACCTTTGAGTCTAACACAATTCTACAGCACCACAAACTACACCACCTCACACCTCCAGTTTGCAACGCAAGCTTTCTGTTAAATATTGTATCACATTTACATCATCAGAACTGTTTTTGCAGACAGTAGAAAGCTCCCTCTAGAGATGCAGCCGACATTATACAACTGTTTTCACAGGCTCACAACGGAAAAACTGAAATTCATGTACACAGTATCTAAATTTAAACTGTCCATTCTAATGTGTTATTTATTTCATAGTTTACTCTAGTATACTGTAAAGCTGCCGGACTAGCCGGGCCTTTTTATTCTGATGTTTGTTGCTATAAAATCAGTCTGGTCCTGTGAATTGTGACGCTCACCTCAGTGTCCCTCTCTGCTGGTCGCTTCCCAGTCACCCGCTGCTCATTCAGCTGGGATCCAGAGCGGAGCCGCTACTTCGGCCCGGCAACACTAATGTGAGATCACACCAAAAGTTTATTTCCTTTGGTCTCAACCACAGTGGAAAATTACACTTAACAGTATATTCATGTGGCACATGGCCCAATTAAAAGTGGATGAGGATTTGTGAAACAAAGCCACCTGAACGCACAAATAATCAAGTTTACTGTACAAAGGTTTGGCAGCTTGTTGTCTTGTCAGGTTTGAAGATTTGGGCAGCAGTGGTGTGGAATAAAATCATATCTCTACCCCTGTAACTGTAGCTTTATGTGATATGCATACAGTATCTTCACTTATTGCTGATTTTTACTTCCTCTGCCATTAATACATCTTAAATATATATGAAAGAATAGATTAAAATGAGCTTCAGTCCAGACTTCCTGTAGGTGTGTTCTCAGTTTATTTTGTTATGCTAGGCTTTTCAAGCATTCGATATCAACATCCATCTTTGAAAAACCCAAACCCATTTTCTGCACTTAGTTTAAGTTAAATTACAAAGCAGATCTCTCAACAGAGGAGCGAGACTTGCATTTTTAGGCATCTTAGTGGAGTAATTTTGTGTCATTTAAGTCTGAATGGCATTATGCTCCCCTGGGGGAGAGCAGTTGACCAATGAACTAAAGGAGTAAACACATTATAAATAAACCACTCCAAATGTGCTTGGTGTCAATGCACTCTCTATTTGTCTTCATTATATTCTTACTCTGGGTGCAGAAAATGATAAATTCAAGGACATGTCAGAAACAGAAGTGTTATCATCTTTTAAACTGCCAGTTGAGGAACTTTTTCTTATTTCTATTCTCCGTCTTTCTGTTCGTCTCCGTCTCGTTTCTCTTTCAGTTCACCCCTCAAAGAAGAATCGCCAGACGTGTGTGAGGAAGAGTCTCATCTGCGCCTTTGCCATGGCATTCATCATCAGCGTCATGCTCATCGCAGCCAATCAGATGCTGAGGAACGGCATGGAGTAGCTGTGCCCACTGTGAGCGGGGAACAAGCCAGCCTGCATGTGCATGCCAGTGGGTGAGGTCATATCCCTGTTGATAGGAAAAGAACTACAAGGAGTAACACTCAAAATAATCATCGACAAAATCCGTTTTTGAAATTATTCTTAGTTTTTTCGAATGAGTGGCGCCTCTCCACCCGACGTCCAATGAAACCGTGAAGCCAGCATGAGGAGTCATGCAGGACTCCTCCCCCTTTACTCTGACAGGGACACTCAAGGGCTGACATTACACATAATACTCTGTCGTGTGTCTGTTTCCCTGATGCAATAAAAAAATGTATTTAAAAAACAACAACACGTTGAGTGCAGGAGTTCAGAGCTGCTCGCTTTTCCAGCGGGCAGATGTGACGTGTGTGTCTGCAGATCTGTCACCCAGCAGGAGTCTGATGAGCTACCAGGGCTGCGGTCTGGGCCCCCGAGAGGGAATGAGAGGAGGGGAACAATTGCCCTCTTATTATAGTTCCTGGAAGGATGATGGCCGAGCTTGCCGCCACTCAAGCAGAAGGATCTGTACGTGTCAGGCCACAGCTCCTGGAGCTCTCATGGTGCTACGATACTTCAGCTCTCCAACTTTCTATTTTCAGCTACTGCGTCTGTGGGCTGGTATGAGGTGCTGGCATCAGTTCATCAGCCCTACAAACCCAGCAGTCGAGCGAGTAAAATGTTAAATGGTAACTCCAGGCCTGTGTTTTGGCCTTGTGATATTCATGAATGAACACAGAAGCTCTGAAAGTTTAGTTTTGGATCTTTCTCTTTCTCCTGGACACTGTTGGGTGAACAGTGTTCAGAGTGCAAAGAAGAAGTTTCTGTGTCCTATTAAAGGAAAAAAAAAATCCACCCTTTCAGTGCTCACACTGTTATATATCATCTATCTGTGGTGTTCAGTGCACTCCAGGAGTTATTTTGCAAGGTGATTTAATTCAACTTTTTGGTGTACCCACTTTCTCTGTCTGTCTCGTCCACTTCTGCCTCAGTCGGTGATTTCCTACATTTCCCAAAATGACTTTGGACAACCCTCAGAGAACAGGTGTGAACCCATCACACTGAGCTGTGCGTTAATGTGTAGGCGGAAAGAGTGAGGACAATGGTAAGACCAAAATAGCAAGAGGTTTTCCGGTCGACAGGACCTGAATTGAACCTTTTGCTCTAAATGCAGTATGTCTTGTGGCTGTGATGCCTTCTGGCTTCTTGACAGATTTCTACCTGCATGTCTGTTGGTGGTGAAGCTAAATTCAGCTTTTGCTCTTTAATCCTGAGGGTATAACACCAAAATATAAAATATATAGCAAAACATATCATTGATATTTTAAATAATATTTTCTCAGTGTTGTTGTACATACGTATGTATGATGCCACATCATTTGGGTTTGGCCAGTCGTCCATGACAATAAGAGAAATGGACGTAGGAATGGCAGGTATATCACCACCGACAGAGGATCTTTTAACCGTGTTAAAGTGTTTTAGGGTGGATTCTTTTGTCCATTTTTTTTTTTTGCCCACGAAACAAGTTAATGAATTACAACTTCATGCTTTGAAGTTTCCTCCACAAGTTGTCTAAAAATCTAATAATTTAAAGTTTTTGTTTTGGTCTGTGCATTATTTGTTTCCTTTCACATTAAGTTATAATAATTTCTTAATGTATGGGTTTTGATTAGTTTTAAATTTCAAATATATAAATGAAATAAACGTGTGTGCAAAACTGAGGCACCATTTGATTTATCATCTGTTTTATCAACATTTCATTTTGTCATTTTTAATCCATCCATGTGTGACTCTCACAGTTTAGCACATTTTCTGAATTTGAATCTGTCCTGCCAAATTCTGCAAAGATTCCGCTCATATCTGTTATCAGGTTTTGTTGGTTGTAGAGCTGAAGCGAATAGTTGATGAATCAACTATTTGGTCATTCCTTCATGATTTTAGTTACTTCAGTGTGTCAGTGACTTACATACCTACTTTAGCATTTACCATATTTCATTTATTTTGATTCTTTAATTCATTTTCTGTTGCGTGATAGAAATCACTGTGTACACCACAGAAATCCAATAATTTCATTTTAAATTATTTTGATGTGCGACAAGTTATGTAAAAACTTGGGAGGTGTGTAAATTCTCTCACGGCACCGAATCATTTAAAGACACGTCTTGACAAGTTGATTCCCGCTGAAGTCGGTTCTGAACTCCTGCACAGACTCTCATCTCAACATGTAAACCCAGCCGGGGATCACAAACACCCATATTATCAAGTGCATGCGATCAAGTCAGTGTCTTCTGTAAATACCGTAACCCACGTCTGAAGTGTCTCAAGTGTCTGTTGAAGGTGTACAGTATCTCTGTATGTGCATGACTGTCAGTGATCTCTGCTCACTCGGGTACAGAGGTGCAGGGAGGGAGATCAGCAGATAGAGAGGCGGCTGCTTCATCACAAACACGTCAGGCGCAGGCGGTGAAGGCCCTTTCTGCTTCCTCTCAACCCTCTTGCCAAAGCCATAGAACTCTGCAGAGGTGAACCAGACAACACAATATAGACGCATTTCCCGGTTCCTCCAAGGAAACAAAGGATCAAAGTGGCATTCTTTGGCAGAAATATGTCTATCATGTAGGATTTGGTTTGTTCCTGTTATTGCTTTTGCACCGTACCTGTCATCCATTCCAATAAAATGACAAGGAGGACTGTAGGTATGTGCAAGAGTGCCATCTAGAGGTGAAGTGAGATCACATTGTCTACGCTGTTCTCCCATCACAGTGTATTTGTCACTGTCTAAGCACTATGGGAATGTGATGTCAGGCAGCACTCTCACAGCATCATATTCACAATGTCTTGCAATTGTTGATCTTAAATGTTAAAACATGAGGATTTTTATGTATAATGTATAGGCTGACTTTGGTCTACCAACACTGCAGGTAGAGCAACACTTGTATGTGAACACATATTTAAACACAGTGTATTTATAGGAATAGATTTCTTGCCTATGGCAGAAAAAGTCCTTTTGAACCTGTGAAAGGTTTCACAGATGACTTACCAATATTACATTTTGGAGACTGAATAAAGAGCACTTTGTGCAAAAACAGTCTACGAAACCTTGTAGGTCACACTGGTTTTGATTTATTTTTTTTTAATCTGAAAAAACCACACTGATCTTTTTTTTTTTTTTTNNNNTTTTCTTTTTAAATTTGCCAATCTTGCAGTATTGGTGGAAATATCCCACTGAATTCATAGTCACTGCTGCCATGTAGTGGTTAACTAGAAAAGTGTTTTATCATTTATTTGTTCATTAAGAACTTTGTCTTTAAAATTTTATTTTCATTCATGTACGTTTTTGCGGGGATTTGAGCTGCAGTTACTGTGGTTACAGTTTTGCTGTAATCAAACTGTCCCCGCCCCTGCAGAACGGTTGCATGTCTTGATTGCGGAAGTAGAGTTTTATTTTGGAGGGGAAACGCACAGTGTCTCTTCAGTAGCATGGTGGTTGGATCTCACGTGTTTTTGTTATGTAACTTTGTACATAGCTAATAAGCATATCTATCAGACAAGCACACACTATACATACTTTGCATGTGCAATATTTAAACATGTAGACTAGAGAAAGACTTTCAGTTGTACTGTTTATTAGAGGCATAATAATTATAAAATTGTAAATACGGAAATCTGTACAAAAGTCAAAGGATTAAGAATTGATGCAATAAAACTGTGTTTTTTAAATGGTGCTTTATATTTTATTTTACACTGGACTTATGCTCATTATCAGGGCAGTTATCAGGTCATTAAAGTCTCTAAAGTCTCCTTCAAAGACAGACTCCTCAAATATACCTTAAATAAACCCCTTTGTATGTTTCTCAGTCTCTTACATTAATCACAAAGTTAATTCCACGTAAATGTCAACTTTTATATGAACAATTTAAAGGTTTCCTGGTTTAGAGTTGAGGGATATGTCCCTTAGTGTTTTCCTGTATTATTCTACACCCCAGTGCACGGTAAATAGAGCAATTAAAAGCGTAACATGGGGACGCTCATTTTTCACGAGGCTGTCAGTACAGGCAAACAAATGTGAAAGGGAAAGGGCAGTTTTTGGTGACATTGTCAGAAATGTTTAAATTCAATTATGTGTTTATTATTGAGGTCAAACTTTAAGGTGTTGTTGTACTGGACTGCATTATATTGAGAGGTGTGTCTAATTAATCTGTCCTTCCCATTTACATACATGAGGGTGGTAGAATATTAGAAACACCTCTCAATAAAGTGCAGTCCAGTACAACACCATTACTAACTATGATATAATAATAAACATATACTTCAACACATTTCCGACAATGTCACCAAAAACAGAACATCATGAGCTTCGTAAAGATAGATGTTGTGGCAAGGCTGTTGTATTGGACTGATTGTACAAGCGTACCTAATAAAGTGGCCACTGGGTGTATATTATCAATTTGTGACCACACTAAGACCACAAGAGGGTAGCATTAGACACTGCATGGTGAAGCTGTACTGACACAAATACACTGATACAGTGCACTTCAAACCATGACCTTCATGTAAATCCATCAATACCTCCACATACGGAGTCCTGGTAGTCCAGCTGCAGTGAGTTATAGCGCATTGTCACATGTTTATATTGTGGCTTTAGTAGTGCTGCAACCGTTTCTGTCCAATACTTATCATGCTATGTTCCCATTTTATACAGATAAAAACTCTTCATCCAGAGATACAAGCAGAGAGCAGGCAGAGGTGGCGGGTCTACTACAGGAACACTGACCCGCAGTCAGGTAACAAAGTGCCATATGGCACAAATGATGACATGATCAACACTGATTCTCTGTCCTGCTTCTATCACCTGCTCACAGGGAGAAACAGAACACTGCTGGTGAGGACAATACTGTCAACATGGAAACTATAACTGTCATTTTAAATGATTTCACTCACAAACAATGACACAGTAAAGTAACCAAAATAAGGTTTCACCTCCAAAATAAGGTTAAGAAGTTATTCCAATTAATTGACTAGAATTTTATCATTATCTAAAATTATCCTTTTTTCCATGTTAAAATCTACAAAGGCAATTTTCTGTCTCTGTAGGATCCATTTTATACCTGAGTAACATAACAAGAGTCTGTCAAGTTAATTTGATCAGACTGTCCTTGGTGTTATTTACAGTAGCCGTTGACTGACATTCAGCAGGATTTTAACCAACATATATTAATCCCATTTCATGCCAGGAGGAGATGAGCAGGCCTGTCGTGAAAGAGTCTGATCAGCATTCAGCATTGTGTTAGCATGCAGGCTCTGTCCTCCAGAGCCACACCACCCTCTCCATCTCTCTGCTAGAAACAGGCCCTTGTACTCCCAGCAGGCTCCTCCTGTTTCATTTACATCTTAAGCATTTAGCTGATGCTTCATCCAGAGCAGCTTAGTGAGAGTAAGCGGTAGGAGTTCAGCGTCTGGTTCAAGGACACTTTTCACAGGACACGCAGCTGCTACAGGATTGAATACATAACTTTCCATTTATAGGGCAGTCTCTTTAATGTCGGGCCACCTGCCTGCCTCAGATGATGTTGTGTAATATTTTGGTATACCGCTTTTATAAAGGATATGTGATTAAACTATTCATAAGCCAAGTTGGTGTTCACAGTTGCACCAGATGCCATGCAGCAGGGAGCTGAGGGTGAAATCTCTTTTGAAGTAGTCTATTTTCGGAGATCATTTAAGGGGCAAATCTCACAGTATGAGAAAACATTTTGACCAAAACCATGCAAATGGATGGAGCAGTTAAAAAGAAAGCGGCCCGGCATGGTGGCTCTTACTTTGCAGAGTCTCAAGCTTATTTGAAGTCCTGAAAAATAGAAAGAAAGAACTTTCACATTTGTGAATTCATCAACTGAAAATCTGAATGTTGGTACAGGAAGTTAATAACGTAGTAACATGTGAGTATCTTTAAAAACCACAATCATTAATAGTATTTTGCGCGAGGAGGACAATTTGATCTACTCATTCGATCTACTCAACCAAAAAGAATTCAAAAACTGCAATTCTATCCTCAGAAACAGTAACCATGCAAAAACCTGGAAACCAGTTGTTTATTGGAAGACAATCTTGGGAGCAAAAATCCAACTGATAACATTGAATTAATTGAATATATGACATCATATACATCTCAATACATTAACAATACCGACCTTGAAGGCCTTCAGCATTTCCACAATCGATACACTTGTGCACTCTTCCATTCCTGATTCAATCTTCCTCTCACAGTCTGCAGTTCTCTCTCTGTGTACAGAAAAGTGCTTCAGGCTGCAGCCTGTTAGTTTTGGCCGTCTGCAGTAGTTATGGCACTCAGCAGGTAACAGAATAAATTGACTCAGCTCAACTCAACTTTGTCCCCATGTGCATACAGTACTTACAATCATGCTACAAGATGTACTGCATTTGGTGCTACCGAATGCTTTGAGTAAAAATAACAATAAAAAAGACAAAATGCGTCTACGACATATAAAACCATGATTTAGACCAGTAGCCCTCTACAATGTGATTTTTGAGATGATTTACAATAACTGCAAAAAAATAGGCTCCAATACACCAAGTACTATTCATTGTTAATGCCTTTTTCTTCAAATTATAAATATTTACAGGGTCTAGGCTTCTGGAAGAAGAAAATAATAATCACTTTTGGGCATCAATGTTTAATTGACTGTTAAAGTTATGCCTGTCATTAAGTAGGCACTCTTCATTTTAAGGAATCTTAAGCTAAAAGTCAAGAACCACTAATGAAGCCTATTACAAACTACCAATGTATTCTGATCAGTGAATATTACTGAAAATTTAATTCCAGGTATTTTATTCTTTTACTCACCTTAAAAGACATAACATGACACAGAATTAAATAATGCAGAGACATTTTGAGGATGAAGATAGAAACCTTATTTTTTTCCCCCCACATAAGACAGAACACAGTTTTGGCTGATCAAATCTCCATCCTTAAACGTAAAAACACCGTAGAGAAGTGGCACATACAGGAATTATGGCAACGTCACATCGAAAGTTTGTCAAATTCAGATGGAGACAGAAACAGTCCTCATGCTAAACTTGCATCATTTTGAATGTCCAATTTGTAAAAAACAATCATTTTTCACAAAACTTTTATCACTGAGATGTTCACAGCTCAGATCTCTTTTAAACCGTCTCCGTCTTTTCTTGAGAAGACGAGGAGCCTCCGCCTCGTCAGTTGTCCCTCGGTCAAGCTGAGGTCAGGTGACATCTCTTGAAAATGGCCTCTGGTGTCATTGGTCCCAGTGAAATTGGCCAGTCGACTACTGCTTCATGGTGTTCTTGATGGTCCACCTCTGCCCAGAGCAGGGCTGCAGGACCAGCAGGTGGCCGAAGTAAACGTTAGCCGGCACCACCTCCAGACAGCGTCCCGTGGCTCGATTTATGATCGATTCATTCTGCAGGGCGGGAGGAGAGGAGAATCATCTGCTTTCATAAGGTTTTACAGATTGCCATAAATAAGGCCGGTGCAGGAAAACAACAACCTGCTTCTACCGGACTCTTCACTGCTTTTCATGCTGTGTGACACAGGATCGATGTCGCAGAAGGTCTACTGTGTTCTCTGTGTGAGCTCTGAGCTCTTCCAGTGCAAATGCAGCTTAAAAGGTTCGGCTCTTTAGCTTTTAAAATTTCTCTGGTGGAACTGAAAAACTGATGGAAAAATGACATGCAACAGTTTTTTGTCTTCAGTACAGAAAACGAGAAAATAAATGCCAAGACAAGGGGAGAGTGGCAACCTCTCTCCTCAACAAAAGGGCTCATTAGTTTTGGGTAATCACACCAAAAACAAATAACATTAGTTTGACAATCAGTGTTTAAAAGTGCCACATGAAGATCCTGTACGTGCAAATATTTTTTATATAAATATTTTTAAGTACATTTTGGTGGGAATTTTCTAAATTCACTTAAAATAGACTCACAAGTTTAGACTTAATCTTATTTCATCCCACCAATTACTGTGCATACTCATCTGTGCTTTTTTCTAACATCGACATCGGGTTTACATGATTTATCACTCACAAAACAATGTAATTCTGCTTTTCAGTTATTTCACTGAAGACAACAGTTTTCGTTCTACTTCTCACCTGAGAGAAATGCCATGTCTTCTGCTTCACGTTGGTCACCTTGTCGCAGTTGAGGAGCTGAGGAAAGCTGCTGATCTGATCATCCACCACACAGCGAGTGTCCTCCCCGGTGCTGCCCAGAGGGCCCAGGAACAGCTGACCCTCTTTGGTGTAACGTCCTAACTGAAGGAAAACAGACAACACATAAAACAGTCTGAACTGTTAAGTCCCACCAGGGACCCACATTTTTATAAGAATTTTACAACAAAGCTAATCTGAATTGGGGTGTCACTAATGCATTGCCCCCGTCAGGTTAAAACACATGCACAGCACTTAAATCTGTGCCATTTGTTTGCAGTGCATAAGCCAGGTGTTGTAGGTATATTTTGGGCTTAAAATCCTAAAAATCCCACTTGTGGTCCCTAGAGGTCACTGCTGCTTCTTAAGACACTTTGGGGTGCAGTTACTCGCATAAAGTGCAAGTGAGAAACTGCTGCACTAATAAAAATTGAAGCGTGTTTGTTTCATCAGACGGATAACCTAAAAATGCAACTGAAGTGCGTCTTTTGTAGAAAGGGTGATATTGTATTGCACTCACTACCACAATTCAAGTTATTTTTAGCTCTGCTATCTTTCAGCATTCTACTACTGGAGCCAGGACCTGCGCTCCCTGAAGCACCTGTTTACCACTGCGAGCTAAAAAGAGATGCCCTGCGCACTGAGGGCCTGAGGAACTGACACTGGCTGACTCAGGGCTTCAGCACGAAAAGTGCACCACGGAAACATTTTTATCCTGACAGCAGAACTCTCCCCTAAGAGGATTTCAGCTCAGCCTATGTGAGAAACACAGCTGTAAATCACGTCGCTGGTGAAAGACACTAATGAGTTGTGTGTGTGTGTGTTCGAGAGAGAAGCAAGGATAGTGGTGAGAGATGCACTCTGTGGTCATTTTGTTGAGTCGGGTGTCCATGTTGTACCTGAGGACCCCATCCATGGCAGGGGTGCAGGGTGGCCGTGTGGTTCTCCTTCATACCCTGATCCATACACAGGTGGCTCACTTTAGAGTTACGAATCTGAAATAAAAACACGTCTTTGAAAACCACGCTAAATTTCACTTGGCACAACTCTTTGTACAAAGTCCTAATACTCCCAAACAGTATTTAGGTATTCAAAAAAGATCATGGCTGCCATCAGCCAATCAACATTACTGTGTATGTATCAGTATGTGTAAGATAAAGATCTGGATCCAAACGCAGGTTAAGCATTTTATATTATTTCAAGCTGTCTTTTTGTTTTGGGGTTGAGATATTTTCTCTGTAAACCCCACAGGATTTATTTTTCTCACCTATCTCTCACTCATCTGTTTTTCAGTGCTTTCATCCATTTGTGCAAATGCACCAAACCGTAGAAGTACAAGCTTCTCCCTCTTTCTCCTTAACGTTAGTTTGACTGGTGACTCACCTCGCCGTAGAACAGCGTGTTGTTGTACCTCCTCATCTCTGGGTAAACATTGTCGAGGTACCACTCAAAGCTTTTACACTGCAGACTCTTCCTCAGTGCAACCCTCTGAGAGATGTCTCCGTAATCAATACCGTGGTTCTGCAAGAGCACAAGGAGTCATTATGGGAGGTCTTCGCTTTACAGATGCATTCTTTCCACGTGAATGGTTAAAATGGTAATTCAGAACATTTTAACACAAATGTCCATTTTGCTATCTTGATTACTAGCACAATAACGATTCACCTAATTCCCAGTTTATAAAAGTTTGTGCATTTGTTGTTCAAAACAGGACGTGCAGGAAGGGTCGCTCTTTATACTTCCATCAACAACACCAATAGTGCAATAAACAAAAGAGGAGCACAGTAGTTAGCCACCAGCCACTGTGGTAAAAAAAAAATACTAATAAAGCAGGACTAGCAACATCCTCTCTGCAGGAGTTGTTGCCACAGCAACGGCCCTCTCTCACCTCCACAGGGATGTTCCAGGCCAGGTAGACATTGGACTTGTACTCATCCATCCAGACCTCAGCCACGCGCAGAGCATTACGCCGTGTGTGGAAAGCTATGTTACTGTGGTAGGGTTTCTTCATCCGTGCGATGTGAGCCACCCTGGAACATGGCAGCACCTCCATACTGCCTCCACATAGCCACACCTGCAGGTAGATGGTGTTAAAGAACAGGGAAATTAACTTAAAGAGCAGTTTTGACTCATTTTTCTGGTCACCTGGTTAGTTTAAGTCCAGTATTCAGTGCTCCTTTTAGCTCTGGTTTGTTCTCCACCAACTCCTGAAAAAAATATTGTTCCACTTTCTTCACCAGCTAGTTGCTAACTTCTGTCCGTCTGCCGTTTGGTGCATGGCAGGTAGCATACAGTGGGTTTATCAGAGCTTCTTGCTGGAAACACATGCCTATGGAACTGTAGTCGATGAGCGGTGAGACTGAATCACATAGTAAATGTGCCATAAAACCAAAGCAAAGAGCTAAAAGAGGCTAAAAGGTGCAGTTGAGATGCAGAGTTGGGTATTCATTTTAGGATTAGGGCACTACAAGCGGCCCCTTTCACATTACAGTCATTGGATTTAATGTTAACATCAAATAATTGATTAAATAAGGTTGAAAGTCTTACACTTCACTAAGGTAGAAAGTGTTTAAAAACACTTTTGTCACACTTGTCATATCTCAACACTGAAAGAGATTTGGAAAATGTTTGATATTCCTTCTTTTGCCTTTTAGCAAAAACAACACACTGCTCCTGCAGAACAATAACAGACTCTCCAATCTCTCAAAATGTACAGCAACAAACTCCCCAACCTTCCCGCTTTGTGTGACCTATTTATCTCCATTGCCCTGCTGCGAGCTGCACACACAGGACTGGTCCTCCAGGACTCTTAATGGGGCCTCATTTATCAGCAGTGCCACGCTACGGTGGCCACTGCTCCACTTAAACCTACAGGGGTAAAGAGGGAGCAGGAACAAGAGGAAACTGGGTGACACACAAACCCTGATGCCCAGTTCGATGTTCTCCCCTCCATAGACGTCCATGCCCGAGTCGAGCAGGCCGAGTTCGCCAAAGTAGTCGCGGTTGGCCACGAAGGAGCAGCCAATCATGGCGGGAGTCCTGCGAAGAGGAAAACACAACAATATGGAAAGAAGCACTACTGAACATTTGCACCTGCACGTGTTGGTGTGTGTGGATAAATGTAAATCAGAACCACTGTCCATATGGATTTGTCTGTGCGAATGTGGTTTTGTATGGTTTTATACACAGTATGCATCAGCACACTTTGTGCATGTTTGAACGTGATTTGTATATTTGAATTTTTAAAACTAATTATTTCAAAAAATTAATGAAAATAACATTTAACATAAATATCCGGGTGAAAATCAGATTATAAAAACCCAATTTTCAGCACAAACGCTTTCGTTTTTTGATTACTTTGAGAGAGTCTGGTGCTCCATCCCCTCATTTTTCCCTCACTCATCCCAAGAGAATCTCCCCAAAAACTTTTGATAATGTGAAGACACACAAACTGGAGAAAAAACGTTGCTAAACAATCTGCTTCTTGAAAAAATCTGATTTTTAATGGAAATCCTAAAGAACTGATAAGATAAGCCTGTGCGTTTATATCTGCAAATGCAAACATGAATCTGCATCCTTGCAAATACAAGATCCTCATCTGTCCTCTTCGGCAAACAAATACACAGGCTGTGCTGTGAATGTTGCATTCTGTTGTTGTTTGTGAATGGCTTCATCTAAGTTTGTGTTTATTTAGGTGAAGTTGGCTTGCCTGATGGGAGCGGATATGTCCCCCTCGTCCCACCACTGTTTGGGCGGGTTGATGTACATGCACCACAGCTCCCAGTTGTAGCCGTGGCCCGAGTTCTCGTAGCGCTCCACCTCGAACGTGTCGTGCTTGATGTTGTCGATGGAAGGCAGAATAATCCTCTTGTGGTCCTCTTTTATTCTGGCCAGAACTGGCTCGGCCCTGACAAGAGTGTACACACACATACGCACTTTACAGACACAAACTGAAAGACAGACGGCACAGAGCATCTCTTAAGATCTCCACTCTCTCTTCAGTCAGTTATAAAGTCCCTCAAGTTGTACCAACTTTATTACAAATTCTATTTGATTCAGCTCAGTACAGCTCTGGAGGGCATGTGTCTATTTATGCTGAATGAACTGGGTTGTGTACATACTCTAACGTACACACTGAGCTGGAAAATGAATAGGAGACCTACAAAAAGGTGTCAGCGGGATGTTGCAAAAATGTGGTAAGCAGTCGAGGGTATACGTCTCAGCCAAATCAGTTTCATCTTTTAAATGATTCCTTAAAATGAACTTTTATGACCAGGCTTCTGAGCAATGTCCTATTTTATTGCTTGCTTTATGTCTTGTTTATTATTTGATGAGCTATATGTCCTATGGTATCTTTTAATCCTTATTCTACAGGCTCTACCCTTCTCCTTCTCTCCTTATCTTAAAACTTCTCAGGTGTGAAATTGCTTTTTGTGTGTTCGTTTTATGCTGCCTCTGCTATCCTTTGTCCTCTCCTTCAATGATTCTGTAAAGCACTTTGTAACTTTCTTTTAAAAGTGATACATAAAGTCCGTTATTGTATTGCTGTTATCATGATTTGTAATTTATTGGGTCTTACAGAATTTGTTGGAATACCGAGTTCCAACGTTCGTAAATGTGGCCAAGTGAAGTTCATTCTAACGGAAAAGAGATCCTAAGGAGATTTCATTCCAGAGATCACCCACGCCTATTGACACCTACTCCGTTTGTAAGAATATGTGTCAATAGTTCTTCCATCCACATGCCAGACGTACTCACCAGGATGGGGTGAACTCCACGTGGGCATCAAAAAATCCCGTCACCTCTGCAGTGGCCACCTTCCAGCCCTCGATTCTGGCTCGGATCAGTCCCTCTCTCTTCTGGTTCCTGACGATCTTCACCAGGCCGGGGTAGCGTTTGTTCACGTACTCCTCCAGTGGTCCTTTCAGCTGCTCTGCAGTCCATAAAACGAATATTACACACAGAACAAAGCAACAGGTGATGGTTAGAGAGACCGTCCTTAAATCTGAGAAGTGTCCTTGGACAACATATCGAAGTCCTGCTGGTTCCAGTTTTGCAGCACAGTACAGTAGCTGACCCTGACCTTTGACCCTTTTCATTAAAGGGCTTAAAAGAATAGAACATTTCTCTACAGCTCTCAGTGAAGTATCATATTTTTTTTCTGCCTGTCCACTTACTACAGACTAAGAAGAGATAATAAAACAAAATATGACAATGTTGCCATTTTAAAATGACAAAAAAAAGCATATACATCTACATCTACTTCACCCTCCGCCAAACTGGACTCAAGTGGGTGAGTTCTTTTGATTCCATGACTGAAACACAATTTAAAACTAGATGCTTAAAATTCGCAAAGGGTCAGTAAATTCAACTTTATATCCATGTGCTGTTAGCTGCAGTGGTATTTGTCTTGGTTTGTTTCAGAAGTGCTGAGAACCTGTGCACCGTGTATGGAGTCAGGAGCACGCCTCTGGAATAATTGTACTCTTTTTTTAAGTGTTTCAACATCATCAATTAACTGATGCATTTAAGAAACTATAACTCTTCAAAGTGGTTAAATTTACATTTAAATTATGATATTTAAATAAACTGTGGGTATAAAGTTTTAGAATGATCAGTGAATACTAAATAATAAATTCAGAAATTAATTTCTTCGGATGGATTTGCAAAATGCTTATTAAAAACCTTTTTTGCATCATTTAATAAACTGTAATTAACCATGAAGAAATATGGCACATTTAGCATTTTTCATTGGTTAATTACAGATACCATACAGCAGACTCCAGACTCCATCTTACCTGCACAAGCTGAGGTAGGCCGTCACAAATATTAAACAGCTGCACATCAATTATTTCCTCGGTTTATTAGGATGATTATCGCATTATCTCTTGTCTAGGACAAGTGACGTGCGTCAAGTATTCCACATCGCCCAGGCCTAATACAGACACAAACAGCCAAACGAAAAGCTCCACCACAACTACACAATTATCAGTTTTTAGAGAAACAAAAACACACAAATGACGCACAGAAACAGACAAATGACATAAATCTGCTCTCTCAGCCCCCTGCGGTGCTGTTTGGAGCTCCAGCAGACTCCACACAACACCAAACAGTCTGCGGCTTCCTGAGCGTCATCGACTTCTCCACCTTTGATCTCTCAATCAACTCATCAGCCTTTTCCCCGCGGACCCAAACATTCACAACCCTTCTTTCCTCTGCCTCGCAAACACACACACACTTAAAAATTCCCTTAAACAAAACCACATTTCTCATGCTCTCTGTGTCTTCTAGCCCTTTCTTTCTGCCTCTTTTTACTTCTTTTTTCACTCACACACACTCTTGATCACAAACTCATTTTCCATGCTGTGTCTTCTCTCTCTCTCTCACACACACACACACACACACACACACACACATAACATCGTTCATGCACACTCGGGTGCGTACACTGCCAGGCCACGGTGCTGGGTGACTCGTGCAGGCAGTGAGAGCGGTGAGTGTTGTTTGTTTGCATGCCTCGCCCTCTGCGCCGCTGCAATCTCTTCCCCTCCGTGATGGATAGCTGGCTGTCAGCCAACCAGCAGTTTAAAGAGAGAGAGGAGTGGAGGTGTGGTGGTGGGGTTCAACTGTCTCTCTCCCCCTTCGCTCTGCCTCTTTCTCCCTCCGTGTCCATCAAACAATTTTTAAAGGATAAGACTGGAGCTATTCTTATTATTGACAAATCCCATGAAACACCAACAATGAATTGATCCTAAAACAAGTGTTGCCTGTGTTGTCTTGATTGTCTTGTTTTGGCCATTGTTTCCACAGGTTTTGATAGAATTGTACTCACCGAGTTAACTGCTGAGATCTGACTGACTGCTTGTGTTTCTTACCCCATTAGATTTCTTTTTTACTACGTTGACAGATCGCAGCAATTAACCTTTACCGGGAGGAATAATACCAGAAACTACAAAAATAAGACCCAAGTTGTAAGAAACCTGAATCCTGAATCCTTAATTTCAGCTGAAACTACTCCAAAACGTATGCACTGTTTCCTATTTACTATTTCCTGCTTGAGTAACATTTGCTAAAACTACAGTGCCCAGCTGTTTTAGGAAACGATTTCGCCTTTTTTAAAAAAAAACATATATTTACACTATATATGTATATATATGTATATATATACACTTTTTTTATGATTTATGTCTTCAGTTGAAACCAATGGGCTTGGGACTGAGTGAAGCAGACAGCGTGTCAGAAAGGACTGAGTGACAAACTAAGGCATTGTCTGTTTTGGTCTGAGATTTGTCGAAAATAAGAGAAATAGAATAACGCCAGCCTTATCCTTTAAAGCCTCGACTATCTCATCTCTCTCTTCCCATTTCCTCCTTATTTGTCTTTTCGGTCTGTCTTATTGCTCTCTCTCTCTCTCTCTCTTCCGGATATCCAGCGCCTTGCACTCGCTCTCTCCTCCTCCCTGTCCGACCTCATTTATCTTAGAGCCTCTCTGTCTCTCATCCCTTCTCTCTTTCTGCCACTTTCTCTAATAGCCTGGTTTGCTCTTTTAGCCTCTCCTTTCATTCTCTGATGCCTCTTCATCGCCGTTTCTCTCTTCTTCTTCCTTCTCCTTCCTTTTTGCTTGCTATTTTCAAACCATTCAGCCCTCTTCACTCCTCCACCTTTTCTTTCTTTCTTTCTTTCTTTCAGTTTCATCCCTTCTTCCCTAATTTCCCTCCAACACCAACACCCCTTGCTCTTTATCTTTCCCGTACCTCCTCTCTCCTTTTCGCTCTGCCTGGTCTCATCTCCTTCCCCTCCCCTCGCCTCTCTCTCTGTCCCTTCATCTCACAAAGCCCGGCTTGGCAGCCCTGCCCAATAAATAAGACAGGGACATCTCTCCCATGACATCCAATTGTGGCACTCCGCCTCTATCTGCCTGTCTGCCCTGCAAAAATTCGACACCATCAGTCACCTCAGCAAATGCCGCTCCTCAAAAGCAATGACCACGGCTTTTGTCAAGGAGATGCTCATCACCTTGTCAGGCCAACAAAGCCATATTACAAGTTTGATGCCTTTGTCCCATGTAACAACACTTCAGAGAGCAACGTATCGGCATGTTCATGAGCGACATACATGCATCAAGTATGAACACAGGCTTTGAGTTATGTTTGGAGTGTGTAATGTGTTTTTATTCCTACTCTTTGTATGCAACAGATGAGATTAAGCAAATTATACAAATATTCCTTTAAAATGGAATAAAGTCTAGGATGCTACTTATGCAATTATGTGACCTGTGGTAATGATAACGTGTATGCAGGAGCCTACATGCTTAAATCATTTTCTACAGTACAGATGATTTTTTGTCCATAAGCAAAACCCTTTTTAGTCATTGTGACGAGGCCTTAAAGGGACAGTTTGACATTTTGGGAAATATGTGCTTGCTGATACCACACATACAGTATATGTCCTTTAAATACTGGCTGGGACAGGAGTCTCTATGGGTTGCTTGGCAACTGCTCAGAGCCAAGAAACTGTTTGGCACAGAACCTGTAAAACAGCCTGTAAAATGGCAAATTGTCTCTTTTACACTTTGTTTTCTGTACGCATTACACAAACAAAATAGAACAGGTTAATTAGTGAGCTTCAGAGGTGCTGTTAGGGGTATTTTGTTCCCGCTGGATAGAGCCAGGCTAACTGTTCTCCCCTGGTTCCAGTCTTTGAGCTAAGCTAGGCTAACCAGCAGCTGGCTGTAGCTTCATATTGACCATGCAGACATGAGAGCTGTATCAATCTTTTCATCCAACTCTTGGCTACACAGCGAATAAGTGTATTTCCCACTCTGAAGTATTCCTTTGAAGTTGCTATATAGATTTTTTTTATGTGATTATAGCATCTCTAACATTATTCTGACAGAATAAGTTTTTGTTTGTAGAAAAATGACGGGTTTTTGCACACTCTGCAAACTGTCACCTTTGAGGCTGACTGAGTAAAATCATTTCCATCATTTGGCAGTTGGTAACATCGACAAGACCAAATTTCTATTACTAACCTACTGTATAACTAATCAGTATCCTTTATTTCTCTAACTCTAGTGTCACTTTTCTGAGTATTTGATGGCATAAAATTGATACAGATTATTAGAAGGATACTGACTGATTACTTGACTTTTGGTTTGTTGCTTCTCCCATTATCGTCAGGAGAGTACAGGCCATGTATCAAACCAAGAGGTCTGCTGGGAGCCTTCCCATCTTTCATTTCTACTGACCGTCATCGCTGTTGTCGTCCACCAGGATGATTTCTTTGAGCAAGTGAGCCGGAGTGTGATTGACAGCTGAGTGGACTGAGCGCAGGATCACCGACAGAGCCTCGTTGACAAAGATGAAGATGAGGGAGATCTGGGGGAGGTCTCTCGGGTAGCTGACCTTTCTGCATCTGCACAGAGACACGCAAACATCACCACACCATCTGTAAAATCAAACCTGTCCGTGCCTGCCTGTGGAGCCTGTATTCTGGGCTTTGCACGCTCCGCTCATCCTCCATCATTGCTGTAAAAGACCAAACAGCCTCCATGGAGCTGCTGACATCTTGTTCGATGAGGCTGAAAGGCAAACCACGTGCCGCGTCCTGTTCAAGCAACCAAATTGGCCTATTCACAGTGTGTCTGCTGTAGATACGAGGCCTATTTTTTTTTTTGCTGCTGTTTTGTTTAACCAGCTCTAATGAAGAGGAAAGAGGCAGGGTGAGGCTTTGGCTCTAAGTTTAGTAAGAGTGGGAGAGGAAACGCCTTGATTTACTTGTCTCCTTTTCTTGTCTTATTTTCTTTTATCAATAATCTTATTTCCCACATGAAAGGAAATGTTAATTACAAGCAATTCTATAGTAAATCCAGTGTTTTCATGAAAATGTGTGGTTGTTAGTGGATTAACCATGAAGAACGGTGCCACTTAAGATATCTGACAGGAAGCCCTGAGCTTTTGGATACCCAACTTTTCACGATAAAAAGGCTTGAATCATAAATAGTACAGTCATGATAATGGAATATATGTGTCTTAGAAATATATTTCATTCAGAGACACTATTTTTTGGAACGAAAGGACATGCAGTTGCAGAGAAGGCACTGTGTTTGAAGAAGCTCCCCAAATGAAACCAAGCAGCAGCGCAACAGTCTGAAGGGAATGTATTGAAAAACCCTCCAAGGGGTCTGCAGAGAAAAACCCAGCAGATACATATCACACTGGTGTAGAGAATATATGCACATAATGTACAAGGAAAGAGATTCCACAGCAATTATGTATGAGAGGTAAGAACAGGAGGAGGCAGGGATGGTGCAAATCAGTGTAACCAGGAACAGCAGTGTGTGGCAGATAGAAGAGAGCAGCATGAATGATTATGAGTGTGAGAGTGTGAACTTGTCACATTAACAAGTACAGCTTCATTGACTAATCTGAATGTGACTGTGAGAGTCAGCTCATCAGCTGACGGCTCTTCTTTTGGCATTTCTGTACTGCAGTTACTTATCAGCTGATATATACGCCAATACTGACATATCTGTGATGAACTAAAATCGGTGGTGCTGCTGTATCAGTAAGACGTAACCTGTTGGGGAAGGCTATCCCTGAAAAGACACTACTGCCATGCCTCTTCTTTACACTAGTCATAGTTTGACATTTAATCTTTGTTCCTTTCCATCTCTCGCTCTCCCTCTCTCTCTCGTTTCACCACCACCTCCGGCTCTGCGGTGTAAAGGGACCTTCAGCCAAACATAGCAGACTCCTCAGACTCCAGCTTACATGCTGCTGCTAAGCCTGGAGATATCACACCCCAACACGCTTCACACGCCACTTTGATCCCGGCAACATAAAAGACCCCCCGAGTGACAAATGAGAGTGCTGGATTCTGATGCCTCCACTCCACCACCCCTGAAACACACACACGCGTGCAGCTGGCGGCAGCTATGGACCGAGGGCTTTCTCATCATCACCAACTTTCAAATAGAAGGGCTGTTACTCGCTTAATCAGCTATGTGGGCCAGAGGAGCACTAATGGAGAAAACCTGCACCATGTATGCAGACACAATATACTACACACACACTCTAGAAATACACGAGAATCTGCACAATGATACACAAGCACGATTCAAAGTTTACCTTTCATACCTGCTAATCTAAGGACTGCCTCTGTGTGTGTGTGCAGTTGGACCTGTGTGCCTGTATGCCTGGTGATCGATAGCCAGCCTGATAGTGCAGCTTCATCAAATATGGGAGTAAGACGCAGAGCGGGAGAGAGAGATAGAGATTAAAAGACGGGTGACGCACCCTACGAATGAACGCGACATGTGCACTGCAAAAAGTGACTCCTGCCATGAAAAGGGTCTCCCAACCAAATTTTTGAGTTTGGACTTGAGAGTCTTCATCCAAATGGTTAACGGCAAAAGTGAAAATCTACATTTAAGGGTCAAATTACACACACACATATACAGTACACAGTATATACGTATATACTGTATATATGCAGTATATATATATATATATGTATATATACTCAAACACACACGACATGGATTCTGCTGCCAGAACAAATACATGAATATCAAAATATAGCACATAAAGAGGTTGGAGTGGTGGAGGAAGCTACCATGAGCGTACCAGTACGTCTGCATGAATGTGATTGGATGCGACGAGTCCGCTTACTGCCACACAGGCGTGAACGATCCAGTTACTGTGAAGCATGAATGACACAGCTGATGCCAATCGGCTAACGCTAGTGGGACTTCAGTGCTCTGCCTGAACTATCGCTATGCTCCGTTTAAATAATTCATCAGCAACATGTCTTTCCATAAACAGCATCCCAGTTTGTCTGGACAATATGTGTGCATCGCCACGCAGAGTGCCGGGAACACTTTTCCTGGAAAAGAAGTTGCTTCTGAATTCTTTCAGTGTTATTTTACAATGCTGTACAATGCTGTCACACAGATGGTTAGATACAACCAGGGGTACATGAGAAAATATGTTTTATGTAATTGTTGTGAACCAACCTTGAAAGTGAAATTTAAAGTTTATCCACTTGACATGTACTCACTTGCCGGGCCGGTGGTCCGGTATGGTGCGATCCAGAGAGATTCTGTCACTGAGGTAGGCGTTGTAGCCATACTTCTCCCTCAGATATTTAGCATCGCTCTCCTCAGCTGGCGACAGTGTGGCAGGGAGGCCGCCTTTACCCCGACCCCCGAAGCCCTCAATCAGGCCCAGAGATTTGGACAGACCTGGGTGAGGCAAACAAGATTACAAGATTACATGTCAGGATCCTTTAGTCTGGCTGAGTCACTCTCCTCTCAATAACACACTCTGTGGCTTACAGCTGATGGCCTGCCTCCCCATCACAGCTCCAACCTCACTTGAGCGTACAGTATGTCGTCTGTAGCCGTCAAAACAGGTGAACTTCTGAGCTGAATGCACATTATGACAAATATGATTCACACAGAACACCTCCAATACAGGGATACATTTACAAATGTGTAAAATAGGTCTAATCCAGGGCTTCCTACTCTTACTAAGGTCAGTTGTTCTTGATGAAAAATATACTAAATGAAACTCTTGTTTAATGGTTAAAGTCAAAAAACATCCCCATTTCTGTGCTGCAAGCTGCTAATGAAGCTTTGATGCTTTCTCTGTTTCAAATTAGAGATAATGAGATTTTTCTTAGTGTGACTGAGTGTATTTGTGGGTGGCAGCGTGATTAAAGTGACTCTCCGTCAACGTGATAATCTGTGTTCAAGCCTCTGTGTTGGCAAACATCCCGCTGAAGTGTCCTGACGGCCCCGAATCCCTAAAAGCTCCCGCTCTGCAGCCGACCCTCACCTCTGACCTCCCTGGTGGAAGAAAGACATCGCCCCTTCAGGGATGAATTAAGTACAATACTTAATGATTAGGAAAGAAAACAGTCATCTGCATTATAACTTAAACTTAACTTTAGTCAATAGGAAAAGATAAATATTCTGTTTTCTCTTGGAAAAAAAACATTTAAAGATGCAAAGATTTAAAAAAAAATATGGCAATGCAAAGTCAAAATGGTGTTTTTTCATAATTTAGGATCACCTTGTATTTCTGCAGCAAAAAGAGGAGCCTAATCTATTTACTTCATCCATTTCAACCCAAATTTGACACTTGTGTAGGTATTTAAAGTCTATGTTTTCCTGCAAATTAATCAACATGTAATTGTGGATCTTTGCTACCTAACTGCAGAGGTTAACAGCTGGTGACATTTTCTTCACAGGTCAGCGCATGACCTCATCAAACATGCTTTAAAATGACTGAAATAATGTGACGGGTGTTTGCTCAGAGCCCAGAAATGGTCTCTATGGAGGTTTGTGCTGCAAGACGTTAGACGATATAAAGGGTCTCCCTCGGCGCGGTGCTCATTACTTTGTCACATTTTAATGTCAGGGCCCCGAGAGAAAGTCACACAGCACTGACTCTTCCTTCTTTAGCACATTCCTTGAGGGATTCAGGTTGACATGTTATTTCAGTTTAAATGTTACACTGCTCTTTACCGTTTAACTGCCTGTACACCACGTCCTCCAGCGAGCTGAGCCTCTTCAGCAGCACCTCATGGCTGATGCTGGGCCCCTGCGCCGTCCCGTTGCCCCGGGGCCTCTTCCCGTCCGCCGGAGCCTCCGGACCGGCGGCTTGGACGCTGCGTGTGTTGCACTTGGCCCAGAAAGTCATGAACCCGGCAACCGCAATCACGTTCAGCACCAGTAAAACCCTCCATCTTCTGAACACAAAAGCCATTAAAAAGTCGCCGGTGTCCGGGCTCCGAGTGGTGGGGGGGACAGGAGAGAGGGGGAGGGGGGGGGAGAGTCTCCGGAGAAGCCGTACGTGTCACAGATTCAGGGCTCCCTCGGCTTGCGATGCGCGGAAAGCTGCAGGGATAATTCAGCAACTGGGTTAAATCAGCAAACCTTATAGAGAAACAGCAAAGACCAACAGAAACGTTACGTTTGAGCCATTGCACTGACTCCTGGTCATAAATCTGCTCTCTTACCATTTGGCACCGGGGTTATTTTAGGTTGCGTCCCCCTTCTGAGGAAATTTGGGGCGCCTGGCCATCGGTTTTCATCCGTGTCACCGCCACTTCAAGCCGGGTTCTGAGATCATGCACGGGAGATGTGAGACAAAGACACCAGCATGTGTTGATCTTGAGGAACAGATACTCCTAAATAATTTAACAGTGAGGAGATTATCAAGTCTGTCTTCTTTTTTTTTTTTTCTCCCCTCCTTTGCGTCTAACAGGAGTCGGCAGTGACGCGACCGAGGAGGACTGCGCGCAGAAAAATCCCTGCAGATGCTCAGTGAAAACCTCCTGAACGTTCAGTCAACCTCTCCGCTCCCCGAAAGCCTGCTCCCACATCGTCTTCCACCCGTCACACGTTGTAATATTCACAGCGAGATGTAGCTGAGGAGACTGCGCGGACAGCAGCGGTTCAAGAGATGCAGCATCCTCCGGTGAAGGCACGGATGCTCCCGGAACGCAGCAGCAGCAGCAGCAAAGAAATGCGTCCTGATTGCACGCTTTTCTTCACATTTTCCTTCATTCAGCCGGCGCATACCAACGTTTTCCTGTTATTATACACGCCCTTCTTGTTTGTTGTGCCTTGTTATTTCCTCTAAATCTCCTTATAACCCACACAGTGCTCAATAGGGGCGCGGGGAAAAACGTGGAGTGGATCCGGCGACGTTTCACTTCCCAGCAGGTCAGGGGTGGTGGGTGGGGTGTCTGCTCAGTGCCACCCAATTATCTACAATTAGAGAACATTCAGATGTTTCACAGTGGTTCCCACAGTGGGGTTCCTGCGTCCACTAGGGGTCTTTAGGGTGGATTTTTGTTTTGTCCTGTATAGACTAAATGTGTTTGTAGTTCATTTGACTGTTATTTCACTCACCACAGAGGCGAGCACAGTGGCACAACATTTAGCATAGACCACTCTGTTCAGAAATGCCGTTACCCTCACAGAGCTGGTACACACAGTAATCTGATTCTGCAGTATATAAAATCGTCTCAGATGGTGTTGCTCCTCAGGGAGAAATCTCATCAGATTAAGGAGCCTACAGGGAAAAGTTTGAGAACACCATATGACACCCTGTGGTTTCTCTTTGTCCACCGAGGGACTTTATCTGGTGGAATGAATGAGTGGTGGAAGAAGTATTCTTACTTCTGTGAAAGTGGCAAACCACAATATAAAAACACTCCATTACAAGTAAAAGTACCTTACTTCCTAATCTGATTTAAACCCAAGTATTAACAGCAAAATATACCTACAAGTAAGTATTGTAAAGAAGTGAAGAATTAAATTATTGATGCATGTTGTAACTGCAGGTGGTGCTCGACTAATATACTATAGTTCTCATACTGTGCTCATGTTTTGCATGTAGAAATATTCTGGTATGTTTTTTATCTGCAAAGCAACTAAAATATCAGATTAAAGGTCAGTGCGGCTTAAAAAGGACTTGAGTTCCGCTGCTGCATCTTCTGTCTTCTGTGAAATAAAACTGTGACCCAGTTAGAATGAAAAACTCACTGTTACATCTGAAGAACTTTCAAAGAACACATCGGTATTTCACAGCATGTCATCACTATAAGGGAAAATGCCCATACATTGTAATCCATTTTTACTGTGGTTCAGGTCACTGCACTAATCTCTGTGTGTGTGTGTGTGTGTAGGCATATATTTAGTGTGGCTCAGACGGCTTTAAGGTTCTTTTCTCAGTTATGTTTCCTTCGTCTACAAAGTTTAGGGTAGATGAAATTGGTAAATTGTCTGTTTTTGTCGAGATCTCTGAAAAAGCTAAGGCGGAGCGTTTTGTGGTCTGAGGTCAGAAACCGGTCAGTTTGCTTGCTTTCCTTAAGCTGTGAACTTTGTCATTCTTTCACCAGCGAGGACTCTTGGTCTAACTATTGGGACTGAACAATATGTCCTGGTAAACAGAGCTCTGGTGCTGGTGTGATTGATATCTTGGTATTTCCATTTAGTAATCAAATGATCCTTAGTTGTTGTTGCAAGAGTCTTGTACAGGCAGATGCATTTACCTGCTTGGAGTTTGGTAAGTTTAATGTGTGTTTAGTCTGGTCTTCATACTGAGGCCTACTCCTACATGGTGGACCAAGAATAGACCCCTGTGGTACTCCATTTCTGAAAGTACAAAGGCGAGATTTATACATCCATAGTGGAGAAAGAATCTCATGCTGGTAGTATAGGTATATATTGTTGAACTGATGTGGTAAAACACTTTACAGTACTTCATTTCGCAGCATTAAAATGTGTGAGTTTGTGCAGAAATGGGTCACCCAGATAGCTGCGATGAATCAAGGAGCTCGGTAACTCTGCAGCTTACTGAGAGACATGCCAACTCTGATCTGCAGGCAACCCAGGAGGAAAGAGACAGTCTGAGAGTGTGTGTGTGTGTGAGAGAGAGAGAGACAGAAAGACTAAGGGAAAGAGAGGTATGGTGAGATCAAAACCAGTGCTAGATTGTGTGAGACGAATCAAGAAACAGAAAGAAACATCAAGGGAGAAGAAGAGAGAGAGCATCAGTGAGACGCACACAAGGAGGCAGAGAGACAGAGAGAAAACGGGAAAAGAGAGTTTTAGAAAAGGCAAGAGGAGAGCACAGACACTGGGGAGGAATCAAAATTCAAAGGGAGAAAAATTCCTAAAGCAGTAGAGAGAGACACGCTGAGATGCAGGAGAGAACAAAAGGGAGAAATGTAAGAGGGAGAGATTGTGTGACAGCAGCACAGAAGACAACTGGGTGAAAAAGAAGTGTAAGAGTAGATTTGACTTGATATTTGTTGAAGGGGTGAATGTGATAGTCTCAAGTACTCTTGTCAACCCCTCAAGTTGCTGCTGAGGAGCTAGTCAACTGGCGGACAGTTCATGCTTGAAGTAGGCAAGTTGAACTAAATTCAACCCCAAGAAAGAAGTAAAAACTCTGGGGCTGGCTGTGCTCTGGGGATGCAATCAATTTAATGTTTATGTGTGTCTGTCAGTGTTTACGTTTTCTTTATCTGTCTATCTATCTTTGGAGTTTGCACTGCATTTGCCCATGAACAAATGCACATCCATCGCCGCTTATAGTGCAGTTGAAGAGGGGGTTATACAACACTGACAGAGGCTGAAAAAGAGAAATAAAAATGGACAGGTGGTAGTTCAAAAAATGAACTCTGCAAAGTTGAAAAGTTTCAAAAGCACTTCTACATGTAAAATACATAATGTCACAAATATGCATAGAGCTAGACCGATACATCGGCCAGGTCAATATATCTGCTGATTTATTCAACCTTTATTTAACCTGGAGTAAAAGACTCATTGAGATTAAAAATCTCTTTTTCAAGAGTGTCCTGGCCAAGACAGGCAGCAGCACAAATAACACAGTTGCAGACATAAAACAAACATATAACAATTTAAAATGAAAAACAAGTTACGGGATTATAAGATACTGAAAAACATTCAAAACATCTACAGCCAGATGTGCCTGCTGCCAAGCCATTTAAAAACACTTTAGATGTGTCCAGAAACCAGCTCCCTAAGATTCAAGTCATTTTTCAGCTGATTCCAAGTCGCAGGAGCAGCATACTTAAACGCCCTTTTTCACCATTTCTGTACGGACTTTAGGGACAGTTAATAGGAATAAGTCCTGGGAGCGAAGACAATAGCTTCCCATACTTTTTTGTTGGATGTACATCTGAAGGTAAGAGGGAAGCGGTCCAAGAATGGCCTTGTAAATAAGAGCACGACATGTTTGTAAAGTAAAAACCCTGCTTCAATATTCAATTTTTTTTAAAAATTTTGATTCGATATTAACTTATTGCAGATATAGTGGTATCAGTGTATGTCGGCCGGTAAGTAACAAGAAATTGCGGAACACAAACCAAGTTTATTAAGGTAACTTAGAAACAGTGACACTATTACATAGTTTGTCCACCAAAGAGCACTGACAAGTTGATTTTTACATTGCAAAATATTAATGACACTTTTCATCATCACCTACTGATTTTTACTAAATCTATACCAATCACAAAGAGGAGGGGCGTTAAAATAAAGAAAAGCAGACAACTGATATTTGCACTGTGGGCTGGAACTCAATTTCATGAAGAGCAAATCTGTGATATTTTGCACATGCCATATTTTGAATGAAAGGTCATGGGGAGGGACATGAGTCTATACAGTATATGTGATATAAATGATCAGACAGATGGATGAATCGATGGATGGATGGAAGATGAGCTCAGGCTTTTCTTCTTGTTCTCTACTGTTCCTCTACTGTTGGGGCAGTGTTTTATTGTTCACTAACTTCAAGGCACAATTTTAGCCGTGGACCCTCCCCCCGACATCCTCTGATGACAGATGAGGTGGATAAGAATGTTTACTGACCCCTAAAGGACAGCATACTGCTGCAAAAAATAAAACATTATTATTTATAAATAGCTGTAAATAATTGCATATTTGATGCATCTTAAGCAACAAGGTGAATGATTGGTTGTTTATTCCTACAGTCTGGAATGCAAAATATAGTTTAGAATTGTAACCTTGAGCCAACTTGATATTTAGGACAACTCGCAATAAAATATTAAATCAACAGTTTACTTGGTCAGCATTTTAGCTCTGGGCCTCCATCAAAGACATAAAATACAAACATAGGACTCAGCAGTAGATTAAACACAAGAATAGTTCCCTCCACACGAAAACAGAAGGACTTCATAACCAAAGACACCCAAGAAAAACAAACAACGGCCTAGACACCCTCACACAGTTTACACTTATTTTACCAAGCTGTGCTGCTGATGGTCCTTCGGCCAAAACCCTCACTTTTTGTAACATTTTTTCACATTGTGTCACCTTTTCTGCCTCTTTTTTAATATGCAGGCACCTGATACTATCTTTCCTAGGACACTATAAATCCTGGGTTCAAGGGTGCAAACCCTTTCACAATTCTTTGACTTTACACTTATTTTGCCTGATTAGACCTCGTCTCAAAACTGTGTGTGTGTGTGTTGAACAACAACTCCCTCACTGTCCTATTAAACCCCTTAAGGCAGGACAACGTACACCTTTTTCACTGTTATTGGTATAATAATTAGAACAGAGCTCTAATCAACGAGAATAACTGAAGACACCTGCGTGGGTGTGCAGGGCCTTTGATAGTGAAACAGGAAGTTCCATTAAGTTCCACTATGGGGAAGGAAAGAACAGGGAGAGTGGAGAACAAAGTCAGCAGGATAATTATAAGTGCGGGTGAGGGTGGGTTGGGAGCGATGGGGGGATTTCAGGAGATTATCCTATAAATAGTGTGGCAAGTTTCTTTAGTCATCAACGGCAGTATGTAACTCTGGCACACGAGTGATAAAACTGTTCTAAAAATTAGCCCTGGGCTTATACCTCTGCACAAGTTAATACCATTCTCCACGAGACTCTATGAGTCGCTGAGCAGGATTTGAGTATGATGAAGTTAATCACTGCACTGTGGGGAGAAAAAAAAAAGTGATCCAAAACTCCGGCTCCGTCTTTTACCAAAAGCTTGTTTCATTTTATGCAATGGCACATTTATCTGTCCCGTGGGAGTCTATTGTGATCTCAGCTGGCATTGGGAGATGCAAAGACAAATTGACCTTCACGTTGGATTGAGTGGAGGGTGTTTTGTTTTTTTCCAGGGGATCAGAGTGGGTATGCAGCACATGGCAGTGGAGTGGCACGTCCTCTGCTAAGCTCTGTCAGAGAGCCGAGGGGTATTTGAGGTCAGTCGCCACCAAGTTTTCAGCCCACCTACATGTCCCTGAAATAGAGCACGGTGTGTTTGGTTACCAGTGGCTTCAAGGTCACCATGTCGGAAGGATGACATTCTAATCAAACATCGTAACCTTAACAACTCTTCCCGCTTAGAAATGGTGTCCCACTGTACAATTCTCTATAAAATGACCTTGAAAACTATCTCTTCCAAGCTTACAGTTTTTATTTTTTCTGCCATGGTGGCATATTTCTGTAACTACTGTTAATCGCTCACAGATTACCTGTAGTGACTCAAGAGTTCACAACAGGCTTCAGTTACTGGACCGTTACTACACAAGTTTTAGCTCATTAACTATAAATCATGTATACTTCACATTTTTATTGGCCATTTTCAAATGAATGCTGTACAAGTTTTTTTCATTCAGGCTGAGGCGGGTAGAGTGGTAAAAGCACTGTTACTTTAAAATAGCTATTGGGCCTACTCAAGTAGAAGTAAAAGTCGTCATCAATAGAAAGTACGGGATGTGCAGTTTGATCATATCTACTGCGACATGGTAACTTCATCATAGGTAAAAGAAAATATTGTTACACTTCTTTCTTGTTCCCACTGACACTGGTTAGATGGTCTTCTTCAGGTAAAGGCAAAAGAATGAACTTTGAACTGTATTTATAGTCAACTGTGATGAAAGGCCACAAAGCCTCCTGATTAGATAGTTAAATACACACCAGAACAATATTCCCAGTCTTCATCTATAAAGTCTTAACACAAAATTACCATGTAAATATTACATATATTTTTATAGCAGACAGCACTTTAAAGAGCGTAAATAGTTCAGTCTCTAGTGAACCGCTGAACTAACCAAACAAACAAATCACTCACATTTTGTGCTGTGTGTTTTGGTCAAAGTGCTGCTGTGAACCAGCCTCAAAGGTAAGCTCAGCCCAGTGCAGCGGCTGAACATCTGCTGTGTCTGTTCTGCCACCACTGCATACACCACAGCACCATCTGAACTGCTGAACAAACTGAATCAATTTCATTAAAAGCACTTGTGCTACAAAACTAAACTATAAAAATGTTGTTTTGCTGTCATGTAATGATAACAAAAATATGTTAAGAAGTTAATGAAATGAATGAAAGCTGGTCGTCACTGCGAGTGATTAAACTAATTTTTGGTTACTGGGCGGCGCTGAAGATAGAAAAACGTTTCCTCGTACCACGCTCTTGCTCTGTGCTTGCAACCACGTCATCAGGAATAGAACTGACACTAAGCTGATTTGAGATTTCGATTGGCTTCTATTGGTGAACTGATTCAAGTGGTTCTGTCCATCAGTAGACAACAGATTCAGTTACAGTATGCAGCAGGGATTCAGAGACTTGCTCAAGGACACATAAATAGATCCGATGCACCAGAACCAGTATCCTCTAGTTGAAGGGTAACTCTACCGCTGAGCCTCCACGCGTGAACCAGGAGCGTTTCTCACACTTTTGTCTCTAATGCTCAGTGACAGTGTCACAGCAGGTGGAGATCTTCACAGAATCAGTCAGTCGGATCTCTTTACAGGCGAAGTGTGATGTGAGATGACGAACTGAGATCCAACTTCCCCGACACGTACAGACACAGAAGAAGACATAAAACCACCGACGTGCCAAGAAACGCCTTTAATGTGCAGCCACGCTACAGACACACACAGACCGCGATGGCAGCATCTGCTGTGCGGCGTGTGTCATCCCCGTCCCCATCCTGTCATCCCCTCCGTCACTCTTCAGCCTCCCCCATTCATGTTCTGCCAGGGTCCTGTGCTCCACTCAGCTCCCACGCTCCCCTTGGCAGTATGCAAAATCAAACTATGCAAACTGTCAAACCAATCTGATGTCAAAACAGTTGTACATCCACCTACAGTGACTTTTAGTCTGGATAATTAACACACACATTTTTAACCCCTTCTTCCTACTTGAGATGCCACATCAGGGACTGGGATGTGGCGTTCGATCACATCTACTGCAGCATGGTTATAGACCCATGTGGGGTGATGGCTTGTTGGGTTTCTTGGCTCTAATTTAAGATGTCCTACTTCCCATCACGCCTCAGGGCTTTAGGAGAATCAGAGCCAATGATTTACTTCTTCGATGTTGCTTTTACTTACAGCCAGTGTCACTCTCACATGGTGACACTTTAGAAAGTTTAGAGTATGGTGTTGAGGTGGTAAAAAAACTGATTACTTAACGCTTTTCCTAAAGATAATGTATCACCCTAAGCAGTACTCAATGAGAAAAGCAATACTTCTTATTACATGTTTGATGGTCATTAATAATACATGATGAAATTCAGCCATGTGTTTGCTGGTGAATGTGTTTACCACTGGTCAGCACGGGTTGTACCAGCTCAAAAACAGATGAACATTTATTAGAGGTGTATCATTACACGAGCCAACTGGGCCTTCATGAAACCAGAAACCTTTTGATGTACATCAGGACGGCATTCATCAAGTACAGCAGTAGGCTACTGGTTATGTATCACTATTTGGCACCAGACAGTATCGTGTTTTGGTAATCTGATAAAGCTGATTTGAAAGGAAAAGGAGATTCAGCGAAGACATCAAGTTCAAAAGCATCAGTGCTGGTGTCTATCTGCAGGACCTTCTTTGAAAATACTGGCCGGTTCAGATTTTGCAAAAAAACCCCAAAAAAACACAACAACTGAATTTCATTGACATATTCCATTAAAAATTTAAATTCCAGCTTCGTTTCTGCCTGAAGCTAGCCCGCAAGTTCTCTCAATATTGCCTTTTGAAGTTTAGTAAAGTAAAAAACTACTGAGATTTGAAGCCCCGTCCCACTTCTAGGTTAGCTTCTGTTTCTTTAGCTTCCAGTTTTCACTCAACTTCAGATGTGAAAAAGTTTTATTCTATCTTTGAGAACAGGAAAAGGCTGATTTCACAGCTTTAGATAAAAAACCCACTGTACTTAAACTAGATTAGACTAGACTGACACAAGATAATCTTGGTCTGACAAGTGTAAGTGTCACCATTTTCCTGTTTTGAATATTGAATAAAAGGTTTCACACATGTGGAACTGAATTTTACATCTCTGAAGTCCACTAGTCCAGGTCTAATCTAGTCCAGGTTTGACAAGTCTAAATATAATTTAGATCTAGTCCTGGTCTAATGTGGTCTGGATGGGAAAAATTTTCACAAATAGAAAATAGAAAATTTGGTTTTAAAGTACTTTAAGGCTTTTAATATGATGTCTAGTAACTGTTTCACAACTTTTAGTGGTGTAACAACAAGAGAACTGAGAAATAGTACAAATACCCCTGAACTTTCCTCTTAATTCCTCAATCAGAAGCTGCAAATCAGAAGACAACTTCAGCGTCTAAGTAGCGTTAAAGTAGCTTTCCATAGCTAACATTAACTTTTGGGTTACACACAAAAGGACCACACAGTAAAAGAGCTGTTGTGTGTCAGACTGTGTGGTTAGACCTTCTCATTCAGGGCACTCTTCCTCAGCCTGTGGAAGCAGAGTTTGGACCAGGCTTCGGAAGCGAGTTCCTCTTCTGTCTTGTCACCTTCTTCTTTCCCTCCGCTGCCTGGCAGTTCAGCTGTCAAACCTCCTCATTCTCCTCTGCCTGATTTCCTCCACTCTCTCCTCCTCAGAGAGGTGGAAACCATAAGGAGGAGGAGCTCCTCTCTGGTTGGTTTGTCCTACAAAATAAAACATTATTAGAGTTTATGCACTTTAGATTTTAGCTGACTCTTTTCTAGAGTGACTTTTAACTGGTAAAGGTTTTAGAGTTCAGTGACACTGACTGTCCCCCATTCATCAGTACTCTCCCTCTCCTCCCTTACCTCTGTCATTCAGACTGTTTCTGATGGCTGCCTGTATTTGCTCTTCCTCCGTCAGTCCACCTGTATAAGACGCTGTAGGACTTGTTGTGTAATCTGGTGCATACTGGTGGTATCCTGAGTATCCTCCACGAGTGCTACTGTAACCTGCAAACACACATGAACGCACACACAATAAGTATATTTAAATAATAAAAAAAAGGTTAAAGGTTAAATGCATAACGAGTACGATTTTCCTAAAAAACAATGTATAGACTCAAACAAAAATCGCCCCTCTCAATCAACAAAGTGTGTGGCGGTGTCTGTATCTGCAGAGACCCTGCCTTCTGCCTGTATTTTCTTATTTTGCTGTGTTCAGGACGTTTCTGGGCATCAACCTTTGGGCAGTGGTGTGTAGCCCCCTGCCAATAACAGCATGCAGGGTGTGAGGTGCGGGACTCTATAAAAAACGTGGCGACCAGTTGCCAGATCGTGAGCACGTGGGACCACCAGAAGCGCATGTGCTTTGAGCCGGGGAGGAGGGGCCAGCTTTGAATATTGCGTTTATTAAAACCAACAATGTGTTAGTCGGTCTCTCAATACTTTCAGATGTCCCTATCCTGTCTATGGCACTCCAAAGTCCATTAGTCCACTGAAGATGTTAATCTTTAAAAATGGGTCATGAATATATAGCTTTTTTCATATAAGGCTTTGATACACACACTTGAATTTTTCGCAGATCAGTTCAATGATGGCTTTAGTCTTTTCATGGGATTTGTTGACGGTAAGAACAATACAGAATATTACCAGCCTTGAAGGGGTTCATGAAGAATTCAGCTGAGGGTCCCCAGTGTTTGAAGTTTGAACTTTTTCTAGAAATCTCTCTCTTCAGATCAAAGACAATACATTCCTCTGCCATCATCATTTTCATCTGAGTGATCAAACTCAGGCGCCATGCAATCAGTCCTGTGCTGCAGTTAAACAAAGCCTATGTTTATATAATGACTTTCCGTGAATGCTCCGGTACCTGAAGAGCCTGAAGAGCTGTAGTATGCGCTGGGCCGAGAGTTATATCCGTTCGATGTCACAAACCCTGGTGAAAATACATATACAGATTCAGTAAAGACTGTTGTTAATGTGCATTTAGAATAACACTGAGGCACACAGATCTGCACAAGGACTCAAAGCTATCTCTAGTGTTGTTCTATCATTTACACACACATATACACATTATGTGACATTGGAAACCTGTATCTGTAGTTACTGAAAATAAGAGCTGCCAGCACATGATCTAAATCACAAAAAACTGCATGTAAAAACATGACTTTTTAAGGCTTCAGGAAAACGTATCATTTTTTCTGGGCAGCCTGTATCTTTACACCCTTTAAATCATACAGTGGGCTTTTAACAGGTAACAAGGGCCTAAGGCTACAGAAACGCAGTCAACACATGCACGAGTATAAACAATTCCTCAAAAAAGCAACACACACACGCAAATTAAGTCAGACCTGCACATGTCTTCATGATGGCCTTCAGTGGTCCACCAGTGTAGAGCAGACCCACCAGGATACCTGCCAGGTGACCAATGAAAGAGGTCCTGGAAGCACAGTACAGATTAACGCCTAACTAATGAAACACTGCCATCTGGTGGGCTCTTTAATTCATAGCATCAGACAGTATGTAGCGACAGGACAACTTTACTAATTGCCAACTGTGTGTAACTGTGTGCCAAGTGCTTGGTACGTCAGTCAGCGGAAGGAAGTGGGAAGTTCCCAAAGTTCAGAGACGAGCACGGAGCTCAATGAACGAATGGCCTCTGGTAGGAAGGTTGCCCTTCCCCTGTTTGTTCTGCACCTGTAGCCGTATCAGATGTGGGCCAGAGGGGAACCAATGTGTGTAGGGTCATGGAGGATTTTATTGGCCATCTGAATCATCTTGGAACAGTATTATGGAGGCTCCCCATATTCTGGATAGTTAGTGACTGGTATCAAATGCTGTGTAACTAAAAAACCAATAACACTCTGTGAAGTAGAATGCTAACATGTAGGGATGGGTCATGATTTTCGAATTTTCGAATAGTCGTTAAATTATAAAAAAAATCGAACAGTTTGTGCGACTATCGTTTTGTTTTAAAAATATATTTTCCCTTGTTTTTAGCGGCGCCTGGAAACAAGACGGGAAAATGGAAAACAACAGGCGAAACTATCGCCGAATAGTTCCCGGTGATTATCGAATAGTATTTTTGCTTGAAATGCCCATCCCTACTAACATGATGTTGCGACTAACCCTAAATGAGTTAAGCTTCCTCAGAAAGTGCTGCCTCTGCTGTCTGCCACTTTTCTTATCTTCTGTCAAAGTTCAGATTCTGTTTGATGACTGTACCTGTGTACTTCAGTACCTCTATTGTCTGCTCACGGATTATTATAGTCCCTATAATGTGCTGCTTCCTAAAGAAAATTAAAAACATCTCCTTTCACATTCAGCTGCAGACCCGACCGCTCTCTCCAGTCTATAAAATCTACTAACACTAGCAGGGTCAGCTACCAAAAAACTGGTTGAATAGCAAACTTTAGCTGGCCTTTTTTCAAAGACTGAAATCAGCTTCCTTGGTCTGCATCATCTGATGAAGTGTTTGGGGAGATTAACAGTTTCACTAGAAGTTGTGGAGAGTACTGACAACTGGCTTGTCATACTATAACAAATATATAAACATTTGTGAACAGGTCCTTTAAGCACGGGTTATCCCACTGAAAACAGAAGCATTAACCCTGGCAGTGCTAGAGCCCTGCTACATGTGTCAAGAGTGTTGTTGGTGAAATTTGTTACACAGATTTGTGATCGGTAACTCACCCAGGTGATGTTATGTGGATCAGCACTAGCTCCACCCAGCTAGCATAGCGATTAGGCACGGGGAAACCCATCACATAGTTCACACCTCCAGGGTGGTAATGGTTACTGAGCACCTTCAGAGCAAACAGGACACCTACAAACATATTGACAAAGATTAATAAACACGGGGGTTAGGAAATCTCGCCGTGGTGGGACTAGAGTTAAAACAATTGTGGTGTGAGGAGATACGGTATATGGGGTGATGGGCTTATCACTTTACTGCACTTTCACAGAGGAAAAGCAAACAAAGCAATAAAAAAATGATTAAAAAAACTCCCAGATATTAATAAACACAAGGCTGCTTCGAGAAAACAGAACAAAAAGAGGCAAAGTCATTAAACACCACCATAAAAGAAAAACGTATTAAGTGTCGACATTAACAGACAGCTGAGAGTCTTCATGGGTTCACACAATAACAAAGTCTCCTCGTAACACAGACAGGATCCGTGTTTTAAATCCCTAGGCCACCAGGACATCCCTAAACCCACATATTCATCAAAAACGACATACTTCTGCTTATTTATGTGGCATTACTTTAAGGAAAAGGGGTATTTTTAATGTTTATTCCATGTTGTACCAGTAGAGTTACTATACATAAAAAGTCCAATCTTTAACACCAACTATACTTTAATTCTTCGTAGATTAGTCTGTACCTGAGAAGCCAACAGCACAGGTCATGCTGTAGGACTGGTCCTGGGTGAGCTCTGTTAACACTGCCTCCAACACCAGATAGACCAATCCGGTGAGCAGAGAGAAGACCGACAGCAGGTAGAGGAACCAGGCGCCGCCCAGCCGTCGCTCCAGCCTGATACCTTTCCAGAGGAAGGACGCCATGTTGAAGTAGAGATGCCAATCATCAGCATGGTGCAGCGGGGACAGCAGGAGGCGGCGCCAGTCTTTAAACCAGTACGCCTGCTGGACACTCACACAGGCCTAAGGATCGGATGGATAGTAATAACATCAACTTAATATAATACATTCCTGCAAAGTGGTCTGACTGGAACAGTGAGTAAAAAATCTTTGGCTTCTTTGCTTGACTTTAATGATTATGTGATTATCAAAATTGTTGTTGATTAATTTTCATTCATTTCAGCCCTACTGCACTATGTACTAACTATATATATATATATATTAACTGTGTATATGTTTTTAAAATGTCTGTCTCTGTTAGTGCTGTATTAGTGCATTACCTGCATCAGTGGAGCTGCGGGGAACAGGTAAAGGTACACGTTGAGTCCCAGGACAGCCAGGGTGACTGGGGGGATGTTGTCCAGACCCACCTGGAACAGCTGGGAGGCCAGGAGAAGCAAGCCCAGATGGGATCCCCTCTGTCGGTTCCGCATACTGAAAACAGTCCGGCAGTGGAGGGAGTCGGGGAAGATGGTGAAACGAAAGACAGAGATGTTGTGCTCTGATCGCTGGGAGGAGCCGAGATTCCCGGGTGCTCCGAGGTCAAGGCTGAAAACCTTTTTGCGGTTGTTGCTCTCCGACTCTGGAACCGCCACTTGCAAAAGTCTGAGAGAAGACAAATCAGGGTGAGTGTCTGCTTTAAACAGAGCTTTTATGAATACAGTTTGGCTGCTTGGCCGCTAGAATAAACAGAACAAAGACCACAAATCAAATCAGAGACTTAAATCTATGAATTTATGGCACTTATGACACTTTTTACAGAGAATCTGGCTCAGAGGACTCGTGTTTGAGATCACTCATATAAATGAGTTTCATTCAAAAGTGGGTTGTGCTCACAAATATCCATTAAAACCATTAAACCACCAGCAGCAGCCCACTCACACACTCTCCGCCTATTAGTGGTTTAATATGAAGGAAAAGGGCAAGAGGAATTAATATTTAACATTTACATGCAGGCACTGAAGTTTTACAGAGGGTCTTAATGTGACCCAGAGAGGAGGAAGACACGGTGACTGTGGAGAGTTTCTATAAATTAGCATAACTGAGGAAAAGAGTGAAAGATAAGCTGACGACAGCCCAGAAACAAAGTTTATGTTGTTCTTTCCCAAACATGACATTTTGATAACAACAAATAAAACACATTTATATCATCTTCTGTTTATCTGCAGCGTCGGTGACTTAAATTAAACTTACTGTCGCTTTTTACAGACCACTTCCTCCTTCCGTGACGCGCCGGCTAATGCTAACGCTAACGCTCCCGCTATTCGTGTGTTTTCAACTCCGCTAGTTCATCGAGTCCGCTTCAAAATGCTCTAACGCTCGCAGAGCGACCGGAGCTTTGCTTCTACACACCTCCATCACACGCCAGCACAGCGTGTGTCTTCATGTTTCAGCATTTCCAGCAGTAACTAGTAACTCCTGGCAACAGTTGGTGGCGTTGAGTCAGCTGTCACGTGATGATAACAAACCTACGTACGCGGCGCAGGCGCAGTACGGATCTTCTTCTCTGAGGGCTTCATCATCCTCAGGAGTTAGCTCCCTCCACAGATATTGAACACATGTTTTATATAAAGCACATGTTTTATATCTACAGTTCTCTCCTGTCAGATTTTTCCCATCAGCGAAGCAAACACCTTCAGCCTTGGACGCTTCCTCCAGAAAGGGTTTTATTCCTGCTCCATCAGCCCTGCAGTTCTCCCACCACGCCCTTCGCCTCTGATTTACACGTCCTGCAGTTAACAAGCACTTGATCTGCAGTTTCTGACTCTGACAATGTTCACGAAGAGCGGCTGGATGATTCGTGTGATGTGAAGTGTGCTGCTCAGACTACTGTGTCCTGTTAAACTACCAAAGTTAATAAATATCTGTACTGATGCACATTTTTTCATCACAAAACATTAACCCCTGCTTAATGCATTCCAATAAACAGTCCTGTATTTATATACCTTTTTGGCGTTTTGTCCATTACCATACATGACGCCTGTTTTATTCTCCAATTTATGAATTTTATTATTTTCAACCCGGCACCACGAGCCTCCAGAACAGCTTCAGTGCTCCTTGGCATTGATTCTCCAAGTCGCTAAACTCTGCTGGAGGGATGAACGCCATTCTTCCAAAAGATATTCCCTCATTTGTTGTTCTGATGATGGTGGTGGAGAGCGCTGTCTGACACGTCGCTCCAAAATCTCCAACAGGTGTTCAACTGGGTTGAGATCTGGTGACTGCGAAGGCCATAGCATATGATTCACATCGTTTTCATACTCATCAAACCATTCAGTGACCCCTCGTGCCCTGGAAGACACCACTCCCATCAGGATAGAAATGTTTCATCATAGGATGAAGGTGATC
>NTHP01000063.1:1092417-1109837 GCA_003416845.1 Oplegnathus fasciatus
TGTGTGTGTGTGTGTGTGTGTGTGTGTGTGTGTGTGTGTGTGTGTGTGTGTGTGATAACTCAAGGGCAAATTGAAAAGTAGCCGGCTCTGCAGCGTTTTTAAACAGGTGTCCTGACAGTAGAGGAGATGAAGGTGAACCCTGCTGATCTCTCCATCTCTGTTTGCTCTTTCTTTCTCTTTTTCTGTCCTCTCTTGCTATGGATCCTTCATCTCCCTTGCTCTTTCTCTTCTTCTATACAACATTTAACGTGTTTAGCTAAATGTAAAGAATGATACTGTAACATGCTAAGTGTTAGCAGGTTTCTGTCATATGTTTTCTGTGTTTTTATTATGTCGGATGTATCTCATGTCCAAGTCTGTGTGAGTTGTGTGTTTCACCGGGCTGCAAGACAGATCTCCCCTCAGAGACAATAAAGATGAAGCTGCCAACATCACATACCAGGAGTTAGCACTGCAACATCCCTTCACTTCACTTTGATGAGCACGTGACCGGAGTCGGTGGATTTTGTTTTTCGGTGCAGCACGGTAAAGAGGCTCAGTTCTGTGCCGGCAGCGTTGCACGTAGACAAACAGTACATCAGTGTAACACATCAGACAATAAATAAAACATTTTAAACATACAACCTAAAGTAACACTTCATGCTAAATGCATTTGCATGCAAACATGTTACAATTCAGCAAGTCAGCATCCACGAGCTGTTAACATGTATACTGACTAACTGTAAGCATGTTAACATCATAACGGTTGCACATTAGCATAAGATTAGGATTTAACTCAAAGCGCAGCTGAGGCTTAAATGCAGTTCAGACTGATGACGGCTGATCCGACTCTGACAACGTAGAACTGCTCACGGGATAAAGGCTAAAACTTACTGAAGGTAACAACATGACCTTTTCTCTGCTGCCACCTTCAGGGCAAACTTTACCTTTTTGTGCCCCACAAGTGGTATTATGGTATTATTTTTTTTAAAACTTTGTTTTGAGGTTTTGTGGTGCTACAGACTTTTAGGTTATGTCCAAAATGTTTCACTGTGTAGTCCACTAATAGCGCCATTTTGTAGCGTAGTGTCTAGTGAGAACTATTGTACTTTATACACACTCAGATTAATCAATGCAACTTAAAAGTATAGTAACAGTACACACTTTAATAAGTATATAAATATGCTAGGATGGTGAATATTGATTTATTTCAGACACAGTCTTTGGATAGTAAAACTGTCTCCTGGTTCATTCATTTGATTTCTGTAGTCATCTCCCCGTCTCCTCCTCACTCGTTGTCTTCCTGTTTCTCTGTTTAATTCAGCGTACCTAATGCTCACAGCAGTTTGAATAAACAAGATTATTGCTGTATTTAGTTAAACATTAATCAGTCTTCTCTCTCTACTCCCATGTCTTTCTCTCACCGAGTCCTTCCTCTGTTCCTTTCACTCTCGGATCTCCTCCCACCTACAAGCTGTCCTCTCCTACTTCAATTAATGACTGTTTCTCGTGTTTGTTTCTCTCTCTTTTGCTCGCTCATTCAGTTTGTGGGAAGAGATTTGCTGGAAGATTTTATTTGTGTATTATCACCCTTCAGGAGGTGAGACATCACTTTATTTGAAACATTTTGTCATGCAGAACATCCATACTTTAGTGGAAATTAGCTTTCCATAATTCATTTACATCATCTGGGTTTTAATTTTCAAATGGGTCATTGATTCTGAAACGGCATTCAGACCATAATGAAGACTAATGAAAGGCTTTTAGAAGCTGGCAGCTATTTAAAAAAATGGAGACCCAACCCACGTTTTTATTTGTAATGGAAACTCTGGAATACAATACCACGTTTAGATAAATTATTAATGTAAAAAGCAAAAATGATGAAAAATGAATTAAATTAAAATATTATTTTCTCAGTTACTGAAGCCTGTGGTTAGAGCACAACCTCCATTTTTGGTGGTGAGCCACACAACTGGCTGATTTCTGATATTCAACGAAAGGCTGAAGTTATTTGATTAAAGCATATTTAAGAAGAGAAACAACGGCGAAGGCTTGAGATCACCTGACATTATGCTGCTGGTTCATCGGGCACTTCTGCCATGCAAATCTCCCCTGAGCTGCATTTCTGTATGTAAATCTGAAGCTCTTTTCCCTATGGCCCCTTCCTGTCTCATTTGACTACAAGATGTGATACAGTAACAGTAACAGTACTCCCTGTGTCCCCGGGCTCAGCTAACAGTGCTGAACTGATGCATGCTGGGAGTGCTGTATTGGCTCGTGCTGAAGCGGTGTGACCTCTGACATCCATTTTGAAGTGCAGTGCTCTTTCACTGCAAGTTTGAAGTTAATACTTTAAACTGTTGCACCTCAAAATGGTGTACACACGATGAGTGTGACCTTTGCATTAGAAATAATGAGGACCAGGAAGTTCATGGTGGATGTTCAACCTAAGAGTCTGCTGAGTTATTACCGTCGTTTATTTTAGTGTGTTAGGGAGGTTTGTTTTAGCCTTTTGTCTCTTTCAGTGATAGAAGTAATACATGTGTTTTATCTCTGAAGCAGCCAGAGACACATCCTCTGACTACTTTAGATGTTATATCATTGAACATAGTGGTATTTGAAGTCTTAGCTTATTTTGGCTGGTTTTAGTGTGTATAGCTAATTGGACACTCACTGGTGTTTCACTGAAACAGGTGTTTGAAGGCTGATTCTGACATGTTTAGTAGCTACTGATACTGTAGCTATTTTATGACAGGATTCAGGGCTCTGGAACAGCTAATTGGAGATTAAAACTTTCTTTTTGCAACTTTTTATGTCCCACCTCAGAGATATATCAGGCTTTTATAATGAATAATGAATTAAATAGCAAAGAATATAACCTAACAAATAAATGTGTAAAGAAAATAATTATTTTTTTTAATTTAATTTAATTTAACATTAATTAACATTTCTGTAAATGTGCCAGTGTTAATGGTTAGTGGTTAATTTTCAACTGTCTCCTTTGGCGAGATGTTTTGAGACCAATAAGGTGATGATTGAAATTCGCGTACCTGTGACCAAGGAGCAACCTCCATCTCAACACATCATTGTTTGATTCTTAATATTTACCTGATATCTGCTCCCAGTTTAAATCTATCGAGAATATAAAGCCAGCAGGTGTAAGGGGTTTTAAAACGGAAATCCCATTTTCTTAAAGATGGAGAAGTATGAAAAGAAAGCAGCACATACTTATAAAGTATATCATTTTAGGAGAAATATATTCAAGCCTGAATCTTAAAACAGCTAATTGCACACTGTCAGTATTGATTTGCAAGGCTCATTTTCGGTTGGTGTAACTATGTCTCTTTGTTTTTAATGAAAATCTGTGTGGTTGTGAGGACATGGTTGTTGCAGAGCCAGCTTCATGACAGAGAGGGGACAGGGTTAAGAGTTTAGGACGCATAAAGAGTCGAGATGTTCTGCCCAATCAGAAACTTGTTTCTGACTCTATCAGGTTGTAATCTGTTAATGTGGGCCACAGATTAATAATCCGCACTGGGCAGTTTGCCTTCCATAATCTAGCCGGCCTCCGCTGATGTTATCATGGTGGGTTTGGAGGATGGTGAACGATTAGGCTGGAAAGAGTTCAAGATGAGAGATGGAGGGATGTGAAGGGGGAACATGAACGTATGTAACAAATTCCACTCCAAACCACAAATGTCAGCCTTTGCTCATCCTCGGGCACTATGAATGTCTGCATACGATTTCGACAGACTTTGCCATGCTGCTACAGCCATGCTGCTGCTGTGGTTAAAAAGAAAAAAATACATAATTCTAGCGTTTCTGACAGTCAAAGGTACCCTGTGGAGTTTTCTTGTAAATATTTATGTTTTCAATTAGTGTTTCTTGCCAAAACACGCTGTGTGTATCCTCAAGGCCAAACAAACATGTTGAATGTATTTCCTTCCTCGTAAAATGCTTCCATTTGCAAAAACGTCTTTTTTAAAATATTTTGAGACCTGCATCATTTACATCAGCTAGCAGTCTTCTTCTTTGTCTCACATTTGCATGACTGCCTTCTGCAGCTTGGTGGAAATGATGATGCAAACAAACCGGTACAAATGATACAAACAAAATGAGGGCCTGTCAGTCACATTTCTCCCTAGTGCAACTGGTGGTTAAAGACTCCACAGGGCAGCTTTTAAATCTTAATGCTCAGGAGGACAAAGCTTTGTTTCTCTGTCGGCAACTCCCTCTCCATGTCCGTACAAAACAACCACACAACCTGGCATCTGTTGTTGTTGTCCTTCTCTTACTCTCTGACTCACACGCTCACACAGAGTCTAAATTATTAAAACCAGTCAAGTTTCCTGTATGCCCCATGAGAAACTCAAAACCATTGATTCACAAAGCAGCAGTAGCAGATGTCCACCTAAATCAGCTGTTTATATCCAAATAAATGAACCCAAATATTAAAACATCCAAGCAGCAGTTACTCGCGGTTCCTACTTTAATTCTCTTTTATTTCTTCTCCCTTTCTTACACTCCCTCTGATGCACACCCACAGCTTCATATTCTCTCTCACATATAAAGTACATGGAGTCGAGCTGTTAATCTTCATTTTATAGCCATGGCTAAGTGCTCATTGCTGTTTTCTTTCAGCACTGCACTTTTAAAGCATTTGTCAAACATTGTGGGCTGAACTGTGATGTCTTTTTCCTTGTATTTCTCTATTGACAAAGTTTAAAGCTGCATGTGACATGTTTTTGAGTAAAGTACTAACTTTTCTACTTTCACCTGCAGGATGTAATTTAGTTTAACCTACGAACCTTCAGAATTGCTTGTATGTGGTGTACAGTACTGGATTGTACACTGGCACTTAGGTGTAGTAGTCACCACAGTGTGTTTTTATTTATAATGAACAGAGGTAATATGTTGTTACCACTCCTCATGTGACCTGCCCATTGTGACCCCTTGTGAACTGCATCGTGAGCTTTAAGTCCCAGGAAATAAACTCTAAACTAAAACCCTCTCTCCTCCTGTCCAGATGACACGGTGTCAGCCAGCAGTAACATGGACATGGAGGACCGGGTTTCCCACCTTGAGCAGAAGCTGCAGCTGCAGGAGGATGAGATCCAGCTGCTGAAGGCAGCTCTGGCTGACGCCCTGCGCCGGCTGGGCTACTGCGAGGAGCAGAGCCTGGGGACGCAATCAGGAGGCGTCCATGGTACTGGGAGGAGGCCTCTGCCTACCACAGCTTCAGCACCACCTACTAAGGGTAAGTGAGGTACCTGGCAAAAAGAGAGCTAAAGTCCTGCACCCTTTCCTCGCTAGTTAGTTTTCTTATCAGTCATCTTGTGTCATCTGTATTTCTGTAAAGCTGATACATGTTCCTGCTGTTTTTATTTTCATATTCTAAGATAAATGCCACTGTGATTGATAGTAAAATTTGAGTAACCCTTCAACCCATGAGTCCCATGAGTCTTAGTCACTGGCATGCTGTCAGACCTTCATAGGAGCTGTAGTTGTTGAAGGCTAACAAAGTAATTGCTGTTTAATCTTTGTCAAAATGGGGAATTAATCACTGTACTGCTGCTGTCCTGTCAACATGACACCTTATGAGATTATACTGTCATTATAGTCCCCATTGTCACCAGTGGAAATGACTCACCACTCCTAAAAAAAACAAACAGTAAACTGGATGCAATGAAAGTTATAAGTGGCCATTCAATGTACTGCATGTTGCAAAACACACACCTGAGGCCAGTTCAACTTCAACACCTGCAGCGACTCAGACACCTTCAATGTCAAATACACAGTGACATGGATCAACCTTTTACGGGGACAACAGTATCTCACATGCAGTGCAAAGCGACAGTCTCAGATTTAGTTTTGACATAAATTGTTTTACAAAATTGTTAAATCGAATTGTTGTTCCTCTTTTGCTGGAGCTGATGATCATTTGCTGCCTTTCAGTGCGTCAGCTGCTACAGGCTCTTCCCTCCAGACCTCTGAGTAACGGCTACGTTCAACAGAAACGCCTCCTCTCCTCCCCGTCCTCTCCTAAGAAGGAGGTGCTACAGTCCATCAAGAGGTATACAAAACACTGAAGAAAAAGAAACAAACAAAGATCACACTCACTTCGTTTTTTGTTTTTTTTATTATTCTTGCATTTACACTCGATCTCAGAAGGGAGATGCAAGGGTTAAAGTAAAGTAAGCAAACCAAAGTTATAGTTCAAACCAAAAACTTGATTTTACATGATTTGCAGCAGATGGGCAGCCTCACCCAAGGCTTGTTTTTAGCCAGCCATATGAAAACAATGCTGCTGCTGTTAGCATTGGTTGTCATTTTGCTAGTAAACGGTAAATGACCACTGAGACTTTTGTTGTGTCATCTCAGTTTTATTCAGCTTTCCACATTTCTTCACACTATTTATCTTTCACCCCTAGTTTCATTTATAAGACCCTCTTCTAACCAGGGAAATGAACTAAGAGTGTAACTTTATTTTTAGCAGCGGCCTTGGGGAGTAGAGGTGAAGATAAGTTTCAAATGTCAGAATTAGTGATTACATACTGATACTGAACAACCTCTTCTTTTGTCTCCTCTCCTCTCCTTCAGGAAGAGTATGTCCACAGAGCGTCTCACCCTGGTGAGGAGAGAGATGGGAGCGGAGAGTCGGAGTCGAACCACCTCCTCCAGCAGCTCCTCCGGAGGCAAAAGGTAACAGCATTGTCCAGCGCGATGGTGTAAATTGTACACTGTGCTTCTAAATTCATGAACACCTCCTAATGTCTGGGACATTTCTTACTTCTCTGTGATACTAGAAAAATCAATCATCGGTCCGTTTTACACAAACTCCTCATTTTCCCCTCTAAGCTCAGAGAACATGTTTGTGTGTCGTGGGTCAGCAGGGTTGCGGAGGGTCTTATTAGAGTGTTGTAATGAGCTGTCTTACCCCTCTTCTGTCTGTCTGTCTGTGGTCAGACTGTGTGACAGTCAGTCTGTCTACAGACAGTCAGTCTGAACACATTGTCTGCCAGTCGGAGGCAGAAAGAAAAAGACTGAGAGTGTTTCGGTTAATAACAGCTGTTTTAGATTTTAGATATTTAAATAACCAGATTTTAGATATCAGACAGATTTAGACATCATCTTGCTTTAACTTAAATACATGTCCAGTATTTACTGTCTCTTGGTTAAAATTATAGCTAAGCCTACACAATTAAATAAAATTGTACACATTACACATTAAACCTACTGTAATGCACCTTTTTAGTGACAAAGCCAAAGTAGCCTTATCCCACCAGCTGTTTAAAGCTTCTGCAAACTGTGTTAAATATATTTGATATCAACATGCTGTATTATTTTATCATTATTAGTATTTATTATTATATTATTCCAGCATTCATCTAAATGCGATCTGTAAACCAGACCAAAGACATTAGGGCTTTGTTTAAAAGGAGTACAGAGGGGGAAGAAGACCAGAAGATTTTTCTCCCTTTCCTTGATTAATTTTGCACATCCTTATACTTCATATTGAATAAAAACAAACAGAGAAATGGTGCTGTAAGAGGAAAAAAGAGGAACGACAGCCTCGGCTCCCCAATCTAATCAGCATCTGTATCTGATTTTGATGACGGTATTTTACATTTACAGCCTTCAGCGTGGGAGCTGCTGGTGCTTTGAGAAGTGATGGTTTAGAGTTTCTGAAGTTTACAGCACTCTCAGCCTGAATAATTGAAGCCTCTCACGCATCCTGTGTTTCTGAGAAGAGAGAGAGAGATGGACTCTGCACGACTTCATCACCATCGTTATCGTCGTCTGATGTGTCTCATCATCATCATCTGTGGCTGTTACACTTCCACAGTCAGCGCTTTCTGTTCGCCTGCAGTGAGTCTCGGACGTCACCATGAATTACGTTTTGCATTTAACGGACTGTTGGTCTTTGCAGTGCCGCAGCTGTGAGCCTGATGGACAGTGAAGTATCCACGTGTCACAGCCAAGTGAACACAACACGTGGGTCACTTGTCATCAGTAAACAAACCGGGAGGAAGTTTATCTTTGGTTCTACATAGTTACACATACTTTATCCATTGTTCGGTCTTTCAGTACATGCTGTCTTACTTTTCTTCATTTTTCATCCTCTGTACTCTGTTTTTCCTTTTTCTTGTGTTGTGTTCTTCTCTCTCATGAGCAGCGAAACCTCCTTCCTCTCCTTTCCTCTTTTCCCCACTTTTCTTATCTCTGCTGTTCTTTCTATTATCAACATTCACACTTCCTTTTCTTTCCTTTCTGCTCCTCTTTTCTATTTTCCACTTTCTCTCCTCTCCTTTGCTCTCCTTTTCCCTCCTTTTCTTCTGTTTCCTTCCTTCTTCTTTTTCTTTCTCTTCTTTTCTTTTCCTTGCCTTTCATCCACTTTCCCTTGCTCTCTTCTTCTCCCCTTCCATTTCCTTCCCTCTCCTCTCCTGTCTTTCTGCTGATGGATCAGATTTCCACTAGTTCTTGGTAAAAGGGGGGTGTGGTTACCGTGTAAAGGGGGTGGGTCTGCTCAGTCAGGAAATGCGTTCTGATTGGATGATGGGGCCACCTCAGGCTGAGCTAAAAGTTTGCTGAGTGAAGGAGGAAGTCGGTGTGTTGCTGCGGCTGTTGGACAGGACAGGAACCACTCTGACTGCTCACCACTGTTGACTGTTACTCTAACGGAAACCTTGCAGCCATGAAGAGATCGTCCAGGTAAATAGTCGCTTTACAATGGACAATCAATGATTGATAGAGAGCACAGGAGACTGTGAGCAGAGAGGATTTACTGATGAAGCTTTTTGAAGCAGAAAGTCTTTTGCTCTTATTGATTCATAGCATACAAATGAAGTAAATGTGTGTATTTTGTGAAGGAAAGTGTGTAGCTTTAGTCTTTGGATGACTAGGTGGTAACAACAATTCTAAAAATGCATACACCGCTTTTAAAGTCAACTGGATGAATTTCAGGGGAAAAAAATGGAAAAGTACTTTTTTTGTGTCACACCCAGCTAGTCCCTCATTTGTTGTCTGACTAATATTTAAAAAGATTATAGGTTGCACAATGAAACAGTGTGGTTTGGTTTGTAAAATGCATTCAGGCTACACTGTCTTAAGTTTTTGGTCATTTTCGGTTAGTCAGTGGTTTAGTGCTGGCTGCACGACAGCCTGAGGAAGTTGGGGTTTTTTTATGAAACTCTGTTGTCACGCAAACCATTTGATGCAGTAGGTTTCCCCGTCTGCAGGGCTGCGGGTGGCTGTGGGGAGGGGCTGCAGCATAGTAACATGAACACAACAGAAACAAGAGCCAGTTGTGTTCGCGGACCGTGGATCAAGTAGCAAGAGGCAGGTCTCATTTTGAGAAGAATCAGTCATAGTTTAATTGTGACGTTCAAGCAAGGAAGGAAAAAGTGAGTGTATTATGTGAAACTTGCCTTTTCATTAGGAAAGCTCTTAGACGATGGATTACATTCACATTGTTCATCTGCTCAGAAAACTGAAATCTGACTTTTATGGTACCGTAATGAAGTGTTTTCTAAATGTGGTGCCTTTTTTCTGAAGTGGATCTCTTACGTAAGAGGTCTCTCATTATGTCCCACATACTGTATGTTGAATGAATTCATGCGCCTTTTTGAATGTCATCAGTGGCTCTTTTGTCTTCGGGCTTCTAATGATGGTGGAAACAAACAAACATGTCACATTTCTGTTTCAGTTATGAAACACACACACACACACACACACATATATGGGGTGAGTGAATGTGAAGTGACAGGAGACTGGTCACACTGTGCTCAGCAGTTCTGTCAGTTAACTGATTGTTCTGTTAAATCCGATTGATTGTGGCAGCAGACAGGACAGAGCGCCTGCTTTATATTACAGATTAAAGTTAACAAAGAGTCACCTACAGTACCGTAGTTTTATTTGCATGCGCTGCCTTGGGTGGTGCACATTTTACCTTCTAACAGTCATTTTAGGGTTTTCCAAGGGGATCCTAATTCATTCATTGATTTCTCAAACCTATAGAGCAGCTTATAACTGAGAGTTCCCCAAAACACTGCAAAGATCATTTCTTTATAACACCCTGCAGCACTGTGACCGCAGACAGGAGGCTGATGCAGCTGTGGGACTGATGTTACGGTTACCGGTTCTGCTGAGCATGCAAAAGCACTGATAACATTGATCGGACCTGCTGCTCAACATGCAACAAACATATTGACCATGTCGCTGATTGTAGAGAAGCATTGCACCACTAAAATCAGGTTTTGCAACAATAAACCAGTTGAACATCCTTTTCTTTTTATCTAATATTAAGTCAATTTAAAGTTGAATTACGGGTAATAACCCTTTAAATCTAAAGTTTGGATTTATGCAAATACAAGGAATAAGGAAAAGGACATTTCTATCACGTTCACTCTGTCCGTTTCTTTCCTTTTGTCTCTGTTTCATGGGACGGAGAGCTTTGATCCAGAAGGAAATTTTATGCGGTTGCTTTAAATTTTCAGATTAAGTGATTGTATGTATATAATTGTGGCCGCAACATAACCTTTGCAAAGTAAACAACGTTTGACAACTAAAACAAACAACTTTCCCTCAGTCAGATTGAAAACACGCAAATTCTGATGACAGAAAAGATGAAAAGATCTGCATCAAATCAAACCTTTCTCCCCCTCACTCGCTCTTTCTCACTCTCGTTATCTCTCTTTCTCTCTTTCCAGTATTTCGTCTGATATGTCTGACGCCACAATAACTTCAGAGTTTATTAGATCAGTGTAATATGGAACAAAGTTCAGTCTCTTAATGTATTTTTTTGGTTTGAGTTGAGTGACGATATGAAGATGTTTGTGTCCATTAACTGAACCGCTGCAGTGATCAGTCATAATGGATCAGGAAATGGACGCTCACTTGACCGCTCCCACTGCTTCCACAGTTCAGGGGGCTACAACCCATCAGTCGGACCGCAGCATCATCTTCTCTCTTGCCTCATCACTTTGACAAAAACAGATTTACTACAACATCCATCGCAGTCTCTTCCAGCTGGATGAAGCACTTACCTCTTATGAAACACAGTAATTAGAAATCTCTTGTAGTCATATAATGTAATGTAAGACAAATGTATTATTTAAGTTTTGGACAGAATCGTCAGCTGAGGGCTTGATAAATAAAATTGCGCACACTAGACTTAAACAATATTTCATTGATTGTATTCATATATTTAGCAAGTCAAGCATTACAAAGCATTAGCATTAATAAAAAAAATCAGTTGTCAAAATATAATGTAAGAACAAGCATAAGGCACTGAAATGATCATGTTTCAACAAGTACAATACATTTGTAAACAAACAACCATGCTAATAAACAAGATTACATAAAAGCTTCATAATTTACTTATACACTCTGGTCCTTTAATCCTTATGACAGTGGAAAAGTAACTCAAAAAGATCTTTCAGAGGCCATCTCAAATCCTGGTTCTGAGTTTATCAGTAAAACACTCGCCAAGCAGCTGGAAGCCGAACCCGTCAGTGAGGTTTAGATTAGGCCGGGTTTTGAATTTGAACCGAGTGCCAATTCAACACGCCTCAAATCTAAAAATTTGGAACATGTCAAACGTAAGTAATCCGTCTCTAGTAATTGTCTAATTGCCTCAGACTTATTCAGAAGTTTGTTTTGCTTAATAATTCTGGTCAAATCTGACGGCGCTGCAGAACACCTGTTATGGTTCTCCAGTTTGAAAACATGAAGCAAATCCCAAGCTGAGCTGCAGGAAGGGTTCATGTTGACGTCTTTAGAGAAGCAGAGCACCTTAATTGCTGTGTCTGTCTGTTGGTTGAAGGCTGTTCTAATCACCTGCCAAGCTATCTCTGTGCCCATTAGCGAATGCCCTTTGAGCCTTTCCAGACCACACTGAGAGCATTTTTTTTTTCGCCTGGCTGCAATAGGTTAGAAACTTTTATTGGAGCTTGATATGCAAGGAAAACCTAAGCAAGCTCTCCACAAACAGTTGTTGGATCTTGACGGCACTTCCATGAAACTCTGACATGATGCAGGATTTCTCAGAGGAACCCTGAAGGGTCTTTGCTGCTCAGTCCCCTCTGGTTCTTATAAGAACCCATTGTGTTTTCAGAGTGCAGGCAGGCAGAAAATGCCAACAATATACTTGATTAATGAGTGCTCTGTTTGTGCATTCCCTCTCCCTGGAAACCCGGTGACTGGGACTGCAGCCGCATGGGTTTTAGATCCACAGTTATTTGCCCTGTCTGGCTGCCAGTTACCCAGCATGCCCTGCACTAATTACTGGCTTTGAATCAATCTTGTCCTCTCATTGGCTAGAGCAGAGCCACGCCTCATCTTCCTGGCAGACCACGCATACACACAAACACACACACACACGAACACACAGTTCAAGAGACAAGCGGGCCTTTATGTGGTTGTTTTAAAGAGGCGACACCCTGCCTGGTCGCCTCCAGCTGCCCAGAGACACAACAGACACCAGTCAGGTCCTCAGATCAGTCGCCTGTTTACTCTCCAGTCTGTCTTTTAATCTTTTTCAGATGCTTTGTGTTATATTCAAACACACACATAAAAGCTCTGATCTTTTATGATTAATAATTATTCTCTTTTCTTTTTACCCGTGTCCCTTATTGATGTGTAAAACACACTGTGGCAAACATACTTTATGAGAAATAAAAAAACTTTATGAATATATTTCTCTTGACGTGACCTGACAAGCTCAGAGAGACGCTGAGACGTCTCAGTGCTGTGAGGCTTTTCTCAGGTAACTCCCTGTTAAACAAATGTCAGGACAAGTAGACACACATGGCTCATCCTGGTGCTTGAAGGTGTCTTGCTGAGTTTTCTTGTCAACAAACAAAAGTTCTGTTTACATTCAGTGTTCAGTGTGTGTAATTTGAGGTCTAACAAACACGTCGAATGCATTTCCTTCCTCATAAAACATTTGTAAAGCCAATTTTCTTTTAATATTTTAAATTGTTTACTTGATAGCAGTCTACCTGTGGCAGCGGCATCAAACGGGTGCTCACGCGGCTGCACAACACATATAAAACAGGGACCTATTTGTAAAAATGGTGCTCCGGGTACTTATAAATTTCACAGTTTACTGCCTGAAGTTGCATCTCTCCTGTATAGTACCCACAGGGTTCATTATTTCCTGAATGGAAGCATTTGCTTTTTTTAAAATATTTTTCCACATCTCTTTTCAGGTTTTTCGTGTATTTGTCACCTGTCTGTATTTTACTGTTACTTCACCTTTTTACAGTTGATTGATGTTGCACTGACAGTCGAGAACAAGTCGCGGCCCTCAGACAGTAACTTTTTTTTAATACACTCTCGCCACTTTCTTCACTGGTCTTGTGGATTTCTTCTTTTTTGTCAGTTTTTGTTGGTTTCTATTTGCAACTCTCCTGTCACTGCAGTTTTCCTCAGACTGCTGTGTTTTCTCTCCACTCTTCCTCTGCTTGTGCTTCCACAGACGCTCAGGAAAGTCAAACACATTGTTTCCAGACTCTCCTGTTGCTGAGCAGGAAGAGACAAGCCCTCAATTTCCCTTATCTTATCAAGCCTTACTTTTACTGCTGTTGCCATGGTGATACACACCTGTCAGCTGAGGCAGCGCTTCAACATCCTGATAATCTGATTGGTTGACAGCATCCTGACAGAACTACCCGCTGAGCATTTCAGTGCATGCTGACCACAACCTGACCTGATTGGCTGACAGACAGCTGATTCAGGAACAGCTGCAGCTCTGGCTCAGCTGCTGCAAACTGATGAGGCAGCTGCAGGTTTTGATTGACAGGTCTAGTTATGGATTTTGACAAAATGGCTGAGTCAGTGGTTGTCTTTTTAAATTTAAAGTAGTTACCCAACTTTTTCATATAAATACATTTAGTTTTTCTATGTGACAAACCTCTGTCACGTTGTTTGGCTGAGCACCACATTTACTGTGTTTAACTGTCAGTGTCGCCGTCCAAATGTGGATACAAAGATAACAGGACTTCTCTGTTTACTCTGTGTCTGCTGACTTAATCAAAGACACCTGTTCTCTTTATCAACCTGTGTACACAGTCACATTAAACAGTTGGTACTTTATTCATTTTCTCTGTTCATCAAAGATAAACAGAGCTGTGTCTTTATTAGCTTTATGTCACATTGAACTTTTATGTTTTGCCAGGAGGAGGAGGAAATATATTAAGGAATATGTTGGCTTGATATCAACAGAAATAATAAAGGCCTTAAAACTTTATTTTGACCCATGAAAAGACCTAAAAATTAGCTAAAAATGCTTGAGCTGTTGCACCTCCCTTTGAGTTATTTGAGTTAAAATGAAGTGCTTTGCCCTGTTGGTAATCTAGTCTTGCAGGAGGGTTCACAGCACTTAAAGATGNNTGAAAACAGTATTTCCAAGCATCCAGTCCAACATCACAAACAAGAATTGCCGGAGGATAAAAGCTGTCTTCCAAGTGTTGATTATGACTGAGGCTGCGCTCTGCAGCTCTTCCACAATCACCCCTATTGTCCAGTTAATGTGAAACTGAGCTGTGAGGGTCCAGCCTGTAGAGCAAATAAATAATTCAGATAGGAGCAAAGTCTCAGGAGCTTTGGAAAATACTTATACATACTGTGTTTGTTGTTTGATGTACTTGCTGATGAAAAACAACTTCTTACACTATTTTTTTTTCCCATTATGGATGACAGACAGACCACGGATCATCTTATGCTGCACAAAAATCTTCACAGGGGACATTTCATTAATTTTTCCTTTTTCTGTTGCAGCAAATCCAAAGAATGCACCCTCAATGCAGGTAGGATGATTTCTTTTACCCCACTGATGCTTCGTATTTGTGTGTATGTGTGTGTAAGTCTCAGAGGTCTACTTTAAGACACGAATTACTCCCATTACTGTCGCACTTTAATTTGCTGTAAAGAGGATGAGCAGCCTCTGATGTGTGAAACTCAATTAGCCTTCAGGAGTCCTTGAAGTACTCTTCAAGGATTTTTATTACTGTCATTTTGAACCATGAAATATTTCTCCTTGGAAATATTGAACATACATTAGAATTACTAAAGAGCCCGAGACTGACTTCTGAAGCTTCTAAATCTGTAGTAAAATAAATTATTGCTGTTATTGCTGGAAAGTGTTCAGAAGGAGGAACTATGTTATGTTTTTATTTTCTAAAGCTTCCATGTTGATTAAAGGTTACTGAAGGATTGGCTTTGCAGACCCATGTTCTGTCTGTGTATGGATTGTCTGATCTTTATAACTAACGTTCATGATGACAAAGTATCCCTTAGTCAGTAAAGTAAATTTAAACAAAGTACTGGCAGGATTTGAACATCTACTGTACTGTAGAAAATGTGGGGTTTTAGTCGCGCCAGGAAAACCTACTTTTTTTAAAATCACAGCATCACAACATAAGGCCACAGGATTAGATAAAAAAAGATGGATGTCAGGTCTTTGTGTGTGTCTGTGTTTAAATGAAGACTCGCAAACTCTCACAACCTTCAATTAATGCAGTGCTGTTATTTTCTAAAAGGAGACACCTGCTCCGTCACCTCCTCCTTCTGTCTCTTCTACTTGTCTCATCAGCTTGACTTTTGTTTCTCTGTTCCTTTCTCTCCTCTTAACCTTCCACCTCTCTTTTTCTGCCCTCTCTCTTGCCCTCCAGAGGACGGCTATGTGAGGATGTTCCTCCGAGGTCGCCCCGTCACCATGCACGTCCCTGATCAGCTGAAGGAGAGCTACAGCCTCGACCATAAGGTGGCGCTACCTGACCGCAAGCTCAAACTGCAGTGGGTGTATCCTTCAGGCTGGGAGAGGGACACTGAGAAACGGACAGATATACTGCTCCATTAATGGATCAGGAGTGAGTGGATGAATGAATGAATAGGAAATGAATTGATTATTATCTGTTTTGATCAGATGTTTTCAAACTGTGAGGGAGGCGAGGGAGAGACTTGAGGTAAAGATACTGTTTGAGGTGAATTTGAATCAAAAACTGTACTCTTTCTTCTCACATTTCATATTTTACTAAACGCAAAATCCTTCACTACATCATCGTTTTCATCAACAACCCAATATCTCCGCACTTCAAAAAAAACCGAGAGAAGCCACACCCCACTGAACAACATACAGTATATATCATAAACATGAATATAACATGAAGTGTCAGCCCAGTTCCCTATACTTATTCAATACATTATTTTTAAACTTTTTCTTAAATTTAATAATTGTTTTACACATTTTTAACAAGCAACATCTTAACAAAGAGATATGATACACATACTGTACTGTATTTTTGATTCAGACAAACACTGAACAGCGTAAATCAAACTGAGGGGGAAACCGAAATAATTGCCAGACTACATTAGAGCTAGGGTAGGCAGTGTTGGAGAAACCGGCAAGAGTAAGATAGATTTTGAAAGTATCCAACCGCCCTCCCCCCCAAAGCCACTCCCCTCAAAACACACGAACGCGCACCGCCTGACTGCTGCTGGAGGACGAGTCCACGAGAGAGCGGTGGATAGAGGAGCGCAGCGCATCGTTGTCGTCGCTAACCGTGTCCAACTACCTCATGTCTCATTCACATGTTTGAAAACACCGACCATCATCATAATGAACGTAAACAACCAACATGGCTGTTNCCTAAAAATTAGCTAAAAATGCTTGAGCTGTTGCACCTCCCTTTGAGTTATTTGAGTTAAAATGAAGTGCTTTGCCCTGTTGGTAATCTAGTCTTGCAGGAGGGTTCACAGCACTTAAAGATGCGAACCTTTTCTCCTTTCACAGTGAAATGTGTCACACAGCCTTTCGCTGGCAATGTTACCTGTTAGTTACTGTTCCCGTTTTGAAAAATCAGCTGATTGAAAACATGTTACTGTTCAATTCAACAAATCTGGTGCGTGCTGAACATTCCAGTTAATATGTGTGTATACATGAAAACAGTATTTCCAAGCATCCAGTCCAACATCACAAACAAGAATTGCCGGAGGATAAAAGCTGTCTTCCAAGTGTTGATTATGACTGAGGCTGCGCTCTGCAGCTCTTCCACAATCACCCCTATTGTCCAGTTAATGTGAAACTGAGCTGTGAGGGTCCAGCCTGTAGAGCAAATAAATAATTCAGATAGGAGCAAAGTCTCAGGAGCTTTGGAAAATACTTATACATACTGTGTTTGTTGTTTGATGTACTTGCTGATGAAAAACAACTTCTTACACTATTTTTTTTTCCCATTATGGATGACAGACAGACCACGGATCATCTTATGCTGCACAAAAATCTTCACAGGGGACATTTCATTAATTTTTCCTTTTTCTGTTGCAGCAAATCCAAAGAATGCACCCTCAATGCAGGTAGGATGATTTCTTTTACCCCACTGATGCTTCGTATTTGTGTGTATGTGTGTGTAAGTCTCAGAGGTCTACTTTAAGACACG
>NTHP01000063.1:1117588-1128871 GCA_003416845.1 Oplegnathus fasciatus
CCCAGCGGGGCAGTTCTGGCTGTCGGGACCATGACTGGAAGGTCGGCCTCACAGTTACTATTCAGAAACTAAACACTTACACAACATTCACAACAGGCAAACTATTACACAAGACTACAACTAATCCATTTCTTAAAGGAGCAACCACATACACCTATAGACTGTGTAAGAGGGATTACTGAATTTAGAGTTTATATTTATTTAGATTTATTGGCCAAGTACATTCACAGCCTTTGACTTGGTGGTTTGCTCCTTTTGCTCAGTTTAAAATTAAAAAGAAGTAATAAGGTAGTAGGTTTCCTTTTGAGGTAGTATATATATAGAGAGAAATATATAAATTGTAGTATGTAATATATACTACCCCAATTTATGTAGCTGTGGCAACTAATGTGATGATATTTCTTATATTTCCACACTTTTGCAAATAAATAAATGTATTTGTCAGTCAACAGAGAATGAATGGACAACACTAAATGAGTAATCGTTTCAATAATTTATTAAGCAATAATGACAACCAAATGTGAGGATTATCTGCTTTCTCTGTTGTATGTTGTGTAAATATCTTTGGGTTTTGGACTGCTGGTTGAACAAAACAGGCAATTTGAAGACATCATATTAGGTTCTGTGAACTTGTGATGGGCATTTTTCCCAGATTTCTAAAGTGTGTGTGTGTGTGTGTGTGTGTGTGTGTGTTGCAGGTGGTTGGTGCTGGACACTGACACCCGGGATCTTGTTTCTATGCACACGGACGGAAATGAGATCATTTCCAACGTCAAGTACTCTCCAGGTAAAACCTCACCTGTTCACGTCACCGACCCAGATCCATAAAAGACAAACACTAGTGACGCAGCAGCTGGTATAACACGGCTCAGAAACTGTCATGTTTCATTATTACATGAACTCTGCTAATAGCACTGTTAACTCTGGGCTCCTTGTGCCTAAAGATGGTAACTTCCTGGCTGTTGCTTCCCATGACAACTTTGTTTACATCTATGCTGTGACGGAGAATGGCCGAAAGTACAGCCGTGTAGGGAAATGCACTGTGAGTACGCATTCTGAAAATAACAATCCTTTTTTCACAATTCATGTATCAGTTGTATGAAATCTTAAAAGAATACTTAAAATGAAAATATATATATTTATTTGAAGCAGTAGCTGCAGTTTTTTTTGTACAACTTTATTACATAACTTAAGTTTAAAGATAAATAACTTTTCTTGTTATTGTTTGTTGATTGTTAAACTTTTAGTTCAAGTACTGAAATAAAAGTTTCCCTCCAAAATTAGATGAATAACAAGAAAATCTGACAACTTCCTCCAAATTAACAGTTTTAACAAAACTAAAACACACTCAGTCAGTTACATTTTCTCCAGAATGGTGTGTTTGGAATGAAACCCTCATACCCTGTGTGATCTCTATTCAAGCAACATAAACTCCTCCCTTTTCCCCAGGGCCACTCCAGCTTCGTCACCCATCTGGACTGGTCGAAAGACAGCCAGTACCTCGTCACCAACTCAGGAGACTACGAGATCCTCTTCTGTAGGTCCTCCCTCTTGTCTCTGTTCACGTGCACTCATAGTTTACCCTTTTAATTTTATTGTCAATGTAAGAATTTCTGTTAAGGGGACATTTTGACTTGTTGCACACGTTGCAGAGCATGACAAAGATGTTTTGTTTGTTTTTTTCAGGGGAGGCATCTAGTGGTAAACATGTGACCAACATGGACACAGTGCGCAACCTGGAGTGGGCCTCTTCCACCTGCACCCTGGGCTTCAACACCTTTGGTAGGTCAATAAAACTCACCTGACATTTTTTTTTATCCATCTGTGATTTGATCATCTAAAGCCTGTGATCAACAAGCTGACTTTTCCTGTAGTGTCAACAGGTAAATGATCAAATTCATATAGGTTTACAGACATTGTGCATTTTAGAGTTAGTTGGCTGATGCTCAGAGCAATTGGCAGTGAGAGTAAAAGGCAGAAAGCTGCACCAAGCAAATGTACACATCGGCAGCTCTAAAGGGCGACAAGAACTGTTTAGAATTTTTACCCTGATATTTTGTAATGCAACCTGCAAAAGTCCAGCTTTCTCCAGATGGAGCATCCACCCACAGCTGTTTGCAAAACAGTTTCATCTTCAACACCAACAGAAGTGACACGTCAAAATGTAAAAGAGAAGTGTCCAGACTGACCTTTGATCAAACCACTGCACAGCATTTTACTGCAGCCTGAAACAGAACATGAAGTGAATCTTAATGTTTGACTCTTGTTGTTGTTTCCCTCTCTCTCTCTCTCTCTCTCTCTCTCTCTCTCTCTCTCTCTCTCTCTCTCTCAGGAATTTGGCCAGATGGCGCAGACGGCACAGACATCAACGCCGTGTGCAGGTCACATGACGGATCCCTGCTGGCCTCTGCCGATGACTTTGGCAAAGTGCACTTGTTCTCCTTCCCCTGCTCTCAACCAAGGGTCAGTCATGTCCACTCACTGTTACACTCTGTTAGCACATCAGCATCAGTGTCTGTGTGTCTGTACGCACACATTGCTTTTTCTTTGACATACTTATGACCTGAAGCTCTCAGTCCAGTTAATCCCTCCATTGTTTTGGAAATTTTACCTTTTACACCAGAGCCGAGCAGCCACAGTGTTTTTCTCTGCCAACACTGTGATTAAGTGTTAATGAACACTGTGAAACACAATGAAAGCTCAGCAGAAATAACAAAACACTCAGCCACAAAGATTTCGGTGTGGGATCACCACCAGACCTATAATGCGCACAATTTCTACCAGGTGTTTATTTGTGCTCACAAACATGTTTAGGCTGTTAGGATTTTTTTTTTACTAAGTTCAAGTGTTCAGCCAAAGCCATTTAAACTGGAGCTATAAACTTAATTGTCCGTCCGTTCAGACAAGCTGGCTGCCATTAGCACAGAAACTCAGAAGCTGTAAATAGTTACAACAAGTTGGTGTTGTTTTAAATGCCTTTTACACACATTTTGTGACTAAAACCAAAAGCAAGCTACAGTTGTGCTCCAAAAACTTGATATTATACATTGGTTTTCTTAAAATTCTATCACTGTCAAACGTTTTATTATCACGGTCATTGTTGCCCAACCTTGGGGTCGGGACCACCCAGGGTTTCTCATAAGATAAATGTGAAGGGTTATGAGATCTTTCGTGGGATAGGAAAGATAAGAGAAATCATTTTTTCTTCTAAAAATTATTCAAATTAATCTGAGGGCTGAGAAGAAATGTCACTCTACGTGCTACCTCCTCATTTTAAGTGGTCACAAGCCAAAAAGAGGTTTTTTTAATTATTTAAAATGACAGAAAATATATTAACTGTGACATTAAGCATTTCCCTAAATGAGAACCCATACACTAAGTAGCTGCTGATCCGGTTGTTGTCGACATCACCACCATGTAGCATCTGACTAATTCATTATGTAACTCCCTCTACCCCGCTCACATTTACAGGCTCCGAGCCACGAGTACGGTGGCCACAGCAGTCACGTGACCAACGTTGCCTTCCTGCACAACAACAGTCACCTGATCTCCACCGGTGGCAAAGACACCAGCATCCTGCAGTGGGTGGTCGCCTAGGCAGTGCTATCCATCCACCTCCACATCTCTAATCCCCACCGGCGGGGGACAAGCATCCTCTCTGACCCCCGTCACCTCTTCACTGTTTTATCCTCCTGCCACCAGGGGGCAGTTATCTCCTCTGTGCCTACTGGAAATCAAAAAACACAACTTCACTGACCCACAGATGTCACACTGGATGAGATGTTGAGTATCATTGTAATAAATAGAATAAAATTTAGTGTCCTGCTGTTTGTAATAGAATGTAGAGAAAATGACTTGTTGCCATGCAGGAAGTGAATCCTAACTTTTCCCCAAAAAAATCAACTACAACGGCTGGAAGCTGCTGGTGGTGACCGCACAGTGAAACCTGTGATTTTAGCATTAGTACTAACTGTGCCTAAACTGTATTTATCTTGACCCCCTTTAATGGGAATGCCACTTACTTTAAAAGACAAGTGTGTTTGCAAGTTTTAGCTCCTTAATTACAAATCATGTATACTTTACCGTTCACCACTTTTGAATGCATGCTACACACATACGGTTAGAGTTATAGTTATGTTGGGGTTTAATATTGGGGTATTTTTTGCATTGTTCCAAGCAGCTATTGATTTCTATTCATTTCCATGAAGTACGAAAATCAGTTAGCAGACTCTTGAAACTTGCCTCAGGTGGATGGGTTAACACAGTACAAACTTTTCAAATGAGTCTGCACTAGAACAGCATCATCTCCCAACGAGATTGATAAGATTGACAGAAAACAATGCTGATCGTTCACTGTAATTGACATCATACTGAACGCATGGAAGCCAGTGGATTCTTGAAAATGAAAGGAAAAAAATGGACTTAAATATCTATGAAACAGCAGCTTGGTTTGCAAATCGGCGAGCTATGATGTAAAGTGTGCACGATTTGAAATAACAGGGTTAAGACATGCGAAATCACATGGCCCTTTAAGAATTCATGTAATTTCTGCACCCCAGGTGAGGGTAGTAGATTCTTCTGGTGAACGTGCGCCTCTCTGTCCTGAAGAGAAATCACAGAGATAAGACTTCAAACTTGTGACAAACTTGTGCAGGGATGTAGTAAAACAGAACGCAACCTCATCAAGGTGTGATATTCTAAATACAGTGTTCCAGTCCATTAGCTTCTAGCTTTAAGAAAGAGTGGTGCATGTTTGGAAGAACTTACTGACCTGTCCTGGGGCAAAGGAAGATTGTATTAGAATTCCTAAAATGGGTGGCATTCCCCTTTAAAAAATTACTATAACTCCATTGCCTTGTTATCCCAAGGTTTCCCATCCCTCAGCCTGATTTCCAAACTCTTAAGCTGCAGATTGGTTTTAAGTATTACAGATTGCTGTTGGAGATTGTAAACGGTACAAAGTGGCTGTTTTGTCCCGAGCCTCTAACTTCGCCTCCCCCCTCCGGGCTACTGTGTTTCTGATTGTACTACTACTACTGTAACTGTGCTGAGAAGGCACTAGATGGCGCTACAATGCAAGAGAATGAGCATGACCGAGGCGGCCCTCCTGTAGACGCTGTTAATGTGGCAAAGGTCTATAGAGTAAATATATGTATTATGCAGTATATCCGAGTGGCTGTGTTATTTTAATATTTAACTGTAACAATGATGGATGTTATTATTATTCTTGTGGCACTTTTAGCGATTGACAGAAGGGTAATGTAGGCTGCTGTGCTGTGGAAGTGAGCTTAAGCTGTGCTTTGCCTTCTGTTTTGTTAATAAATTTTTACCCAATACTCGGTGGACGCTCTTTTTCTTCCTTTAAGTTGGCAGGAAAGAAGGAAAAGAGATCTCAAGAGAATATCCTGCTAAAGTTTCAAAACGATACATGGGGAATAATCCAGTTTCTTTTTGTCTTACTGCATACAATAAATCCTGTTGTGCTTAATTCTTAAAACAGCAGAAAAATGATTTATTATTAATAGAAATATTGGCGGTAAATTAGAAGTAAAAACAGGGACAGTTTATGATGAATTGCGGGGGAAGGCGTTGTGGTGACAGTTCTATGATCTGTTGACAGTCAACGTGTGTTTGTGGCTAAAGGTTGCTGGTTCAAATACCCAGGTCACTCAGGATAATCTGGGTGGGAGCAGAGAAAACAAGAACTTTGGATTCGCTCAGTGATCTGCAGCAGGAGGCTGGTGTTGTGAAGATCCCAGGTGTGACACCGCCTCTCCGTTTCCACAAATAAGCAGCTAAAAAAAAAATCTTTCACCTGCATTCAAAAGTCAAACAGGGAGAAATGTTTTTTACCCATTTTACCCAACAAAAATTTTATTGAATAAATCAGCTGTTTGAAACTATTGAACAGCGGTTGAAAAACATTTTATACAGAAGTGGTATAGTGAGCTCCAAAGCATGTGATCATGTTGTGTTGAATTCAAACAGGACTTTAGATTAGAAAAATACATGCATGTTCCGGGGTTAGGACCACCAAGATCTCTAAGGACCCTGAAAGATATAAAGGCTTTGATAGGAATCAGAGGAAAGTTTTATCTAAACCTGTAATCATGGTCTCCAGCCAATAAATTTGAAACCTAAAATCTTAAAATGTAATTTTTTTCATGAGTATTAATTCATTATTTTCTGATCTATTCTGATTTTCTTAAGATGACAACATGCAAATAGAAACATTTCACAAAATGATGCATATACTGTGTTCATTCAGGCTTCTGGTGTGCACAAATCAACAGGACGAACATAAGTGCTCTTGCACTTTTGCCTTCAATATATAATTTAATTAGTAAAACACTCCCAGTTGTCTTTGTGTTGTTTCTCTCTGGGCCACAGTGGACTTCAAGTGGATTTGTGAGAAAACAGTCTTTCAAATGATTTNTCACGTGAATACAAACCATGGGGGATAATTACAGGCACATATTGTACTCTGACCTTCTGTAGAAGATAAATCAGCATCTCTTACAGAAGCCTATAGTCCAGAATGCATTGCGACACGTTGCATTTACAGCTGCAACTCTCTCTTTATCGGTCTCTGCACTCACACTGTAGTTGGATTCAGCAGGTCCAGGCACATTTTCTGGGATGGTTGAAAGGTATTCTGGGAAACAGACTGAAACAGAAGTAGCTGAGGTTATGGAAGGTGTAAAAAGGTCAGTTACAAAACTTCATCATAAACAGTGAATGTATTGTACAAGAGCGATGATATATAGCTAACCTGTCTAAAGGTGTATTTTGTCTTTGGCTGAGGTCAAAGCCAAGGATGAAGATTCCAGTGTTTGTCCAATGTTCAGCCGGCCGTGAGCAGGGTTAGGTCGCGTTCGTGTTGTGGTCACGATGACCTGTTGTCTGTCAATACCTCTTAGGTCAGGATGAGAGGCTAAAGACCCTGGCGCTCCTCACAAGATTCCAAAACATAAACGTCAAAGATGGTCAGGAGGTTCGTAGGAAGACTGATCCTCAAAGATCGTACGGCCTAAACAAGATTTTAAAAAGTCAACTTCAGTTTTTGTGTCACATTTTGAGTGCATTTCATGAGTTATATTGCAATATCAACTGCTCTACAAGAAAGAATTACAACTTAACGTCAAAGCTCAACCAGTTATACGTATGAATTAAACAAAATTACTAGCTAAACAATAGAAAGGACCCAATAAGGCTACTGTAGATCCATGTAGGTGTGTATAGACTGATCATGAAGGTAACTGCAGACAAAGTCAATGGAAAGAAATGTTTGTTCTTCTGTAATTATTTGTTAGTTTCCATTTTTTGTGTTTTTTCATGATTACTTATTTTATTTTATGTTGTCTTATTTACTTGATGTTGTCCATTATAGACTTCCATAGGTACAGCTTCTACATTTCCTTCTGCATTTTGAGCCATAATTACTTGCTACTGTTTAGCAAGAAATAAACAAGAATTAGCCTCTGTAGCTTCTGTGAGCTTTACAGGACGTACTGACAACATGAAAATTACAAGGAAAAAAGGACTTCCCATACAGTGCAAAGGAAGAGCGCAAGACATATGATACCCTAAACTTTAACACAATAAACATCGACCTTTAGGATGAGGGTGACACTGAGGACAAGGAGGAAGAGGAGGGGGCGCTAGGGCTGCCTAGGAGGACACTATCCTTTTCAAAAGATAGAAGATACAGTAACTATATTACCAGTGTTTTGGCATTTAAAGGTAAATTGTAGTTTGTCTTATATCTCTCCTAAAGTGTAGGGTCATGCACAGTGCAGGGAGTAACTGGGAATTATGGGGGCAGGAGCTGACTCTGGATACCCTTCCACTTTCCACTCTGCTCCACACACACACACACTACAATTATAGATGAAAAGCATTAACTGTATGTTTACTCATGAGGTTCAGTGTTGACTAATCAGGCCAATACACTATCTTTTAGGTCCATCTTCAAAGTCTGTCTGTCAAGAGAAAATCTAGTGGCAAATATTTATCTCTGTTTGTCCCCAATTTGTTGAATTTGTTGAATTGTTGCACATAGTGTCACATTTCTATGTAAGATATACAAATAATATACAAAATTATGAGCTAATTAACTAAAAAAACTTTCACTTTCAAGGCACTTCAACCTAATTTGGTAGCTGTAAATAAACAGACCTCCACAGGTACTACAGCACACCCAGCTGTTGAATCAAACCCATGAGCTCATTAGTCTCTGTAGAAAGATATTTGTGTTGCGCATGCAGCCGACATCTTTTCAAAATGTTCAAAATGTATCTGAGTCAGGATGATTATTTTCAGCGATATTATCTGCCAAAGAGTCCTATCACTTTGTCCTCCTTGGTGTTTATTTATATCTACTCTACTAGCAATGATACAGTTTCCTCGTAGGTATAATTAGGTTTTTCTTATCTTATCGGTTTGGAAGGAGATTTCACAGCTATATCTAAACAACTAAAGATATGTTTACCCTTCCGTTTTTCCTTTTCTTTCATTTTTCCTGTCTTTCCCTCTGCCTGTAATGTACACAGCTGATATTTAAATGAGTCATTTAATTATGGGCAAGAGAGTCTGAACAATGGGAGACTTCAAGTATAGGTGGAGAGTAACTAAGTACATTTATTCAAGTATTGTTTTTAAGTGCAATCTTATACAAGATTTCAAAGACAAATATTGTACTTTTTACTCAACTACATTTAACTGGCAGCTGCTATATCATTACTAGTTAGTAGATACAATCATTCTTGCAGACTTGCAGACAGTTGGAGAGAGCGAGGAGAAGTCTAATGTTGTACTAACAGGAGAACTGGCTGAGATCACCAGGAGTTCAGTCTTTGAGAGGTTGAGTTGAAATTGGAGTTCCATTATCCATTTTGAGATTCTTCTGGCAGGAAAGACAGATAGAGTTGGGTATCACTGGCATAGCAAAGGTAAGCAAAACTATGTGAGCAGATAACTGGACCAAGGAAAGAAGAGAAGGACTACCACCAATCCATGAGGTACACTAGTGGAAAGGAGTTGACGCTTAAACACTTCTCCTTGTCATGCCACTTTGAACGATCGCACTGTGAGGTAGGACTCAAACTAAAGCAGTGTGCACCCAAGACGCCCAGTTCGGATTGGGTGGACAGTAGAATTTGATGGTTGAGTGTCAAAGGCTTATGATGACAGAGGATGTTCACACAGAAGACTTTGTCTGTAAATAAACTGACTTCTTGTGATTGAGTGCGACCCTCCTCTATTATCAGTGCGGTGGACAGTGGTGGACAAAGTACACAACCTCATTACTTGAGTCAAAGCATAGACACTCCTGGTCAAATATTACTCCACTACAAGTGGAAGTTGCTCACTCAAATTTTGACTTGAGTTACTGGAGTACTTGCTTTTAAAAATACTCAAGCATTCAAAAGTACATTTTCTTTTTAATATCAACGCATTGCTGTATTGTTTTCACACTGCATTTACAGAACTTCGTAACTCTCTGAAACCTCCTGATGAATGCACTGACTTGCTTGTAGAATCACTAGATGTAGTTTGTTCGCGGTAAACACAGTAAACATTTGAAACGATATGAATTATTTTTCATTTCCGAAATGTCAAACATTGACTTGAGATATGGCCATGGGTGCTCTGGTTCAGATTCGCCGTCGGCGGCATTACCACCGCTGGGTTAGTCGTTTGTGCTTTGCTAACAAAATGGAACGGATGCGTTTTACTTTGAAAGCGGATGTCTTGCTTGCACTTGTTTCACAGAGCTGGATGACGTACTTACACTTTTACATCAAATCCAGTTCAGAGCGGGTACTGTGATTGGTTTTTCTCCTGTGAGGAACACAGCGTGTGGCCAATCGCATTTTAGAAAAGAAAAGAAATTCAACCGCTGACTTCAAAGTGAGTAACAACAGTCTTCATAGAAATGTAGTGGAGTCAAAAGTACAATATTTGTCTTTGAAATGTAGTGGAGTAAAAGTCATAAGTTTCCAAAAAATCAAATACTCAAGTAAAGTACAGATACTCGAAAAATGTACTTAAGTACAGTACTGAAGTAAATGTACTTTGTTACTGTCCACCACTGGCGGTGGAAACTCTGCATGTAAGTTTAAGTTTAGCAAGACGAGAACTGATGACTGGACATCAATTTTACACTTCTTCTCCACTACATTTTGGAGACAAATATTGGCTGAAAGCTCAGCCAGGTTAGCAGTTTTTATGGAAATGTCCAAGATTCAGTCAGGGCTACTGTGTTAATACATGACTGCCGAGCAAAGCAGAGATGAACTTAACTTTGTTGACAGCGAACTGCCAGTTCCACAAACCAACAGGGAAGGAGGTAAAGTACATGTGAGTGAGGACAGCCGAATGTCCAGACGTAAATCAGATTACGTTGCCTTTTTGCAGCAATTTTTGAATGTGCATTGAATAACAGGAATACTGTAGAAGCACATGGTGCAGAGACAAAGAAAGGCTTAGACCAATGGAAAACAAAGAGGCCCGTTTCAGAGAAAAGTCTAGTAATGAGGTCTGTCCTTACTCCCTGACTCACACAGGTAGACTTGCAGGTCTTTACACTTTCCCTTGTGCAGCAAAACTGGAGACGACCAACTATCAAAGCATAAACACCCACCAATAGCTAGTGGCAAGCACTGTAGTCAAAGTTAGAATGGAACCAGAATGGCACCATTGACGAATCAACTGCTGACTCCTCCTTCTGTGCTTGAATGAAACCAGCATGCATTTCCTCAGAGGGCAGGGTCAGTTCCTCAGTACAGAAGCAGGTTGAGCTTCCATGTCTACCTTAATGTCACTTAAAGGTGTAGTCTATGATTCTGGAGAAAGATTGTTGATATTTGAACTCAACAGCCAAACAAATACACCCCTCCCCCTTCCGTGCTCCTTCAAACTCGTGCGAGTAACTCACAGCATTAGTTTGTTTTGTGCACGAGTTGTGACATGTTATACTGAAGTGTTTAGCGGAAATGTGGCTAAGGCGTTGGTATTTGACGACCTGGGTTGGTGGCTCTACCCGAGCCGCTCTGTTTGTTTCCCGTTTACAGAGCCAGGGCTGTGTATGAACACCAGACTTTTTTTTCAGCACACACACAGAATGGAAAGCTAGCGGACCGTGAGGAGACATTCACTGAATTTGACAAAAACTGTTTTGGATTAGAATTGCGGACTACATCTTTAAGGTTTGGCTTGTGTCCCAATAGGGGTTTTACAGTGTCACCTCATCTCAACAACAACCCTTGCTTTTTTTTTTTT
>NTHP01000063.1:1147632-1167460 GCA_003416845.1 Oplegnathus fasciatus
CCCCTCCGGATGGATACGAGCTGCTGTCCGGGGGAGCTGACAGCAGGAGCCTGAATGTGAGTACAGCGTTGTGCCTTGACTCTCTTTCTTTACTCTTTTCTTCCCACAGAGCGGAAGAGGTCCAAGTGAAACCGTCACCTGCTACAGAAAGCGATAATTCCGCTCTGTGCGTTGTCGGGATGGATGAGCTCAGGCTCTTACAGGCAACATAACATGTATTTTTAGACTAATCAGTCACCTACAACACTTTGTGTGCGTATACCGGCTGGAGAAATACCTACAGTAGCCTACAGCAGGAGTAATGGGGATTGCTATTACAAACAACAAAACTGAATTATGGTGAATTATACATTCTACACGGGCTTTAATTTGAATGTTGGGCACCACTGAGGCATCATAGGAATATTAAAATAACACCATAGCAGTTTATAAACTATAAATCTGCTATAGGCACTCTATGACCATATGTCACTGCAGGGATATAAAAGTGATAAGAAGTAGTCCATAAAACTCTCTATCTATCTATTTATCTATCTATCTCTATCTACACATTTTCTGCAGTAGTTGTTAGAATTGTTCCTGGCAGTTGGATCATTAGGTCAGTATGTCAGCATATTCACATCCCATAACATTCAGTCACACATTGCTTCAGTGTTTATGGTCTGGATTAAACACTCCACAGTAAGTGAACATAATGTTCTTACTGTACATAATAAACTGTCAGAGGGGTTTGAAGACATCAAAGAAAAAAAATTAAGTCCGAGCGTGCTGTACATAAGCGTCTCCTCTGCTCTTTCCCCTGATTTTGAACTCCTGCTTGTCTTCTACATGTGACATCACTTCCACTCTCCGCACAGCGGGCTGCTTTTTGTTCCCATTAACCTGTTGCTAAGCCAAGTCAAACTGCGTTAGTGAACGGAAAACGGGATGAGCTGAAAGCGTTGACGTTACAGTACAATAGGCACTTGTGTCTCTGCTACAGCTCCGGGGGTTTTGACTGCAGACAATTAATAAATCATGAGACTGAACAACTAAATCAGCTGCTTGTGTCACTGAGCCTCTCCAACTCTGCCTTGCTCTGTGCAGGGGCAGGAAAATTGTTCTTTACGACGAGATGTGGAGCAGAACCAGCTTTGGTGCCATGGAGAACCCTTTAGAACAGTTTATTATGTGTTGAGGCAAGCTGGTTCTACATTGATTTTTTTTTTTTTATTTAAAGGAGACTACTTTCAATTGAAGTTGTAGCTCATTTACTGCCTGCATCCGTTTCATCATTTCAAAAAGCAGTCTTGGATCTTTACCTCTGCTGACGAAGTATGAGGAAGGTTCAGCCTGTCTGTCAGTAAGATATCTCAAAATACAGACATGGCTGAAAGTTGGAGAACACGTCGTCTTTGGCTGAGAATTTGGTTGATTAGAATTTGGTGGTGAGCAGTTGTGCTGCGTTCACTTACTGGTGGGACGGTCAGATAAAGGTCTGGCTCCTAATTCTGCTGCTCGACAGTGCTGTGTTCACGTGTTTTTCCGTCCGAGACAGATGATAAACAAACAAAAACCGTGGCGTTAAGGAGGCTGCGGGTATACATGTTGATCAAGTGTTAAGTGTTAAGCTGAGCACCTTGTTCTGTAGTTGCACAGTTTTGCGACACGGTCGTAAATTCACTGCTGTTCGGGCACAGATACTCTGAATTAAAAGATACGGATGTGAGAGTAACGTTTATGAAGTGACATGTCTGTGAAGGATTATTTCCTGGTAAGAGTCGTCCGTTTCTTAATGCGAATGTCAGGAAGAAACAGAGGGAACCAAAATGCCGTGTGAAACCACACAACTTCAAGGAGGATAAATGGAGTCCAAATCAAATTATGGATTCATGTTTACCGTCATGGATTATCTCACCCTATGGAAGTTGATTTCCGTGCTGTACAAGGATGAATAGCAGCCACTTGTTTCTTCTGAGAGAGATGTTGAGAAGGCTTAGAAAACATTCAGCTTTTATCCGCTAAACGGGGGAGCAGATGAGCCACCTCAGGCGGGGAGACAGACAGACAGAGAGACCCTGATCTCCGGGAACGCATCGTGCTTCATTGAGCTGCAGGGAAGTGTTTCAACAGACCTTAATGGTCTTTTTGGTAAACACTCGGCACAATGAATCCTCTGTTCCTCCTACAGAATTCCTGCTTTCAACTCCAACAGTTGTAATATTAAAATCAGCAGAATCTCCTTCTCTTCTCTTCTCTTCTCTTCTCTATGTCTGCGCTCTTTCCTCTCTTTCCCCTCCCTTCCTCGCTCTCTTTCAACCCTCTGTGAAGATCGTCGAGTCAGTTTGCCCTCTTTTTCTTTCATTTCATCGTTCCCTCTCGTTCTCTGTCCCTCATCCCTCCCATCGCCCTGTTTTTGCGTCTCTCACGTGATGACAATTTTCTGCTTTTAACTTGCTTCGCTGGCTGCAAAAAAACTAAATCTAGAAAACTACAAAAAAAATGCTAATCTGGTAATGATTAAAATGTAAAAAGTGAAAATAAATATGATCAAAGAATGATAAATGCAGAATTTACATGCAATACTGACTTCTATCTGCTTTGTATTCTCCATTTCATTGCATCCTTTATAATAACATTATAAGTAAACCACCCTCTCCTCTTCCTCACCCCCCACCTCCTCCATCTGTACTGAACTATTTCTGACCTCGTAGGAAAGCTAATCTGAGCTGTTTTAGCTCCGACCTTGAAGGCAGAAGGATGACTGTGGTTAGCTAAGAGCCCCAGCTTTACTTACCTAGCGGTTCCTTTTACCACTCCCCAACCAATCACACACACAGACACACACACACATCACCACCTCCTCCTCCTCCTCAACCCCCGACCCAGATAGATCTCTCTCTTCCCTCCTTGTTCACCGTCTCCCTCAGAAGTTAGACAGTGGTGTGACCTTTAAAAGAATGCCTTCACCCTTGGGTGAAGTTTTGGGAGACAAACACGCATTCAACTTTCTTTGCAACACAGCACACTGTATCATCAGTCCCGCAGAACAACATGTGGTGCTGAGCTGTGTATTGGAACAGAATGAGATATTATTCACGTACCTGACCAGCTTTGGTTGAAAGGTGCACACATGTGAGTATGGACCAAACCACACATTTAAGAAACAACTCCTAGTTCCTAGTTTTTCAATAATTAATACAAGGTTTTACTGGTCTTTTTTAGCCACCTGGCTCTAGGGATCACAATGCTGAGTCCACCACTTTGGTCCAGACTGAAATATCTCAAAAACCACTGGCTGTGCTGCCACTAAATTTGGTACAGATACCCATGATGCTAAGAGGATGAATCCTAAAGACTTTTCATCAAGCACCACCAGCAGGTCAAAGTTTGCAGTTTTTCCTGTGAAATATCTCAGAATCTAGATGGATTAGAAAAATTGGATTAGGAAAGGAAATCCAAGGACAGGACAGGAGACGAGACAAGAGGAGAAGAGAAGAGAACAAGTGGAAAGAGAAGAGAAGTGACTGTAAATGTTAAAGGACAGTATAAAAGGGGAGCAGAGGAGAGAAGGAGAGGAAGAGTACGAGAGGAGAAGAGGGCAGAAGGAGACGGGCTAGAGACGAGAGAGGGATGATGGATGGAGGGGGGAGGACAGGGGGATAAAAAAAAAAAGGAGCTTCAGATGAGGGTGAATGTGAAAGAGAGAGCAGTGATGGTGTAATTGCTCTCCAGAGGAGTTCTGATAAGCAGCACTTAAGAGCCTCTGTGGTTAAGTAATCACTGTGATTAAGGGCCAGAACGGCTACAGTGTTAGAGAACGACGCTAACAGCTAGCCTGACTGGAGGATCGACACCCACTGCACTACATCATCACATTATACTGTAACATAACAGTTGCTTTTAAGGATTGAGGGACAGATCGTGTTTTTGTGTTTTTTTCTGAATTGTTTGACTTCCTGTAATGTACAGAGCCCTAGCTGGCAGTTGACAGTAGTGTCATCGTGTCTTTGTGCAAATTTTTGCGAATATTGAAAAACAGTTTCTTTAGAGTTATTCTTCTTATTCATCTGAACAGTGAGCGGCCAGTAGGATTACAAAATTGTCCTGTCATTTTGTTTCATGCTTCATACAAGCTACAGTTCGTATTTACATATCAAGTGATTTTTTTGTGTGACATCACGAGAATTTTGCACACTTAATGTCCGTGGAGTGATTCAGGCACTCGATTTCTCTGGTTTCTTTCTCTCTTTCTTCAGTATCGCCCTGACCTCACGTTCACAAGTACACAGAGAGGAGGCACAGAGATCTTTTCTACTCCACTAAGAAAAGAATGTGTGGAGAAACTGGTTCGCAGGTGTCAACGCCTTCCTAATTCTCTACAATAATAAGAATAAGATTAAAAAAAACAACATGTGGAAAACAATTAGGCTGCTCATGAAATTACTACTTTATCATCTGCCAATGATGACATGAGAAAATACCTGCGTGCTATAGGTGCTGTGTATGTAAATGACATCCTCAGTGTTAAACATGAACGACAGCTGGACTCACGAGAAGCAAGCCTGTTACTCTTGAATCCATGTGTGTGACAGAGGCGTCAGATTTCAGTCACCGTAACGCTGCGTTCACACATGCAGATACAAAGTAGTAGGCAGTCTCTGGCCTCTCGTGAAGCTGTAGCTCTGCGGGTGTGGGTGTGTGTGTCGCGCTGAGCACGTAATTGACACACTGCACACTGCAACTGGACAGTTGTTTCTGATGTAGCTGCCATACTACTCATGAGGAAGCTGTTTGTTTGCTGCTTCACAGGTTGTTTGAGTACAGAATAGCTTTGTTTGCAACCTTTATAAAGTTTTTTTATACTATAATGATGCCCTAGCGGGCAAGACTGGTTAGCATTGCGGTCCTGAATCTGTGCTGGAAGCGATCCCCCACCCCACTAGTGGAGGGGAGTAGCAAACAACTCGTAGCATCTGTTTCTGTGGGAATCAAAATGATTGGCTCTCGCCAGGTTGTTGCTTGCGTTGCATCAGAGGACATTTGCATCAACTTTAATTTTTCTCAGCTTTCCCCTTTAGTGATGCTGGGCACTTTTTAAATCTCTGTACGTTAGCAGGCAGCACCGTGCTGCAACACCAGGTCCCATTCACAATGATTAGCACCCCAGCTGTCCCTAGCTTATGGGGCCGCAAGTCTTCAGGCTACAGAAGTTGTTGTCCACTACCTGTAGCCAATTCAATTTGAAGTTGCATTAGGCAATTTTTGACCACGAGTTGACAGAAAATACTCCCAAACAAAGTCACAAAAAAACCTCAATGTATGATTGGCATATAAAGTTGTTAGCCAAAACACTAGACTACTTTTGCAGCCGGCAGAGACAGAGCAACATTAAGATTCATTTGGAATTGGTCAGGTCAATCTCCCTAAAACTAAACACACACATATTGGAGTGACGGACGGACAAATAGTGTGATGTTTTTGTCCAGTTCGGTGAGAGAAACGTCAGCCTGCAGCCTCATGGCTCGCCTAATTGGATAATTGTTCCAGAGACCCTGAGAGGTGTCACGATTCTGGTCTCTTAATTAGAGGGATGACTCACAGGCGAGTGAAGGTGACAGCGGTTTGAGTCACACACACACACACACACACATCCAGAACAGTCCAGTGGTAAGTGTAGCTGCACGTTTAATTGGAGGTCTCTGAGCAGAGTGGTGTTTTTGTACCGGTGTGTTTTATTGTGGGCGACTCTGCCTTTGTTTTCCCAGAGTTGAGAACTCATTTGCATCGGCAACAATGCCTCCTGCCAACTACTGCTTTGTTTGTTGTCATGGTGATAAGACTCGAAAATCAGTTTCTTACAGTACATCAGAAATACCACTTAACGGTTTGACTTCGAAACTCTTCTGCGTTTTTACGTCAATGTCCTCATTCTACTGTTGCTCTCTATTCTATTCTTGAAAGAGGTGTTAATAGTTGACTGGCCTGATGTCAGTGAGGTGACATTTCACTGTTCCATCTCTTCATTAACTGACTCATGACAATAAAATAATTAGCTGCTTCTAATCCATCGCAGTGAAAGGGTAAAGAATTAATAAGTATTTAATTAGCATCATTGGATCATTAGATTTTCAGGTCCGAAACTAGAATTAATGCAGGTGAGTATCTAGCTGTGCGTGTCTCTGCGAGTGTCAGACAATTTCAGAATTTCAGAAATTAATGCAAAACAATTCGGTTTTTAATTTATTTTGAGATAAAACTCATTAAAGCTTGTTTTTAATTAATTCAAAATTTAACCAAACCAAACCAAACTCTGGTCTAATACTTTGTTGTTCTGATGGGTACTCTCTTTTAGTTGTTGCCTCAAGTTTAAAACTTAAACTCAGTGTCATTGCTGAGAGCAGATTAGTGGTTAATCTGATATTGAAGCTCTTGTGAAATTGGTTTCTCTGATGTCACAAGTGATATCAAACTTTTTATAAATGGCTCAACTAAAGCTTGTTTCTACTGCTGTGTCCTTTCGGTAATTTTAAGGACAGAACCAGCATTTCATGACTGTCAAAAACTGTCCTAAAATTGCCAAAAATTGTCCTCTCACCGTTCAATGTGGGCCGTGGCCTTCTACATGAATCAGCAACGGCTGTGATCTTTAATTCTTAGGTTTATAAGAAAATAGGAAGAACTAGAAGACTAAGTCTTAGGCTTAGTCCACACGTACACGGGGATTTTTTAAAACAGATATTTTTCCCCTCCATTAAAAAAAAAAATGTCCACACGACCTTCGTTTTACAAAATATCTCTGTCGACACGAGAACGCAAAAACGATTCCAGATTCTCAAACAAGCATGCCGGGCCAGTAGGTGGCGATAAAGTCTACATCAATGATACGTCAAATACCACAGAAGAATATTCTGAGCATGCGTAGTGAGCTTATTTTCCTTTAGCGGTAGTAACATAAAAAGAGTAGCTAATTATTTATTTATTTATAGTTATTTGACTACTTGTAATTAGACCTAGCAGTGCTAACCAAATGTAAGTAGTCCGCCATTGTTGTTGTTGTTGTTGTTTCAGGTGCATGCTCATTACGCAAAGCAACAATGGGATTGCGCAAATTGAGGTGAAGGCGCCATCGTTTCTCAAACGCTCCGTTTTACACCGTTTCCCATGTCTACACGTCAACACTGAAAACAGAGTTTCTGAAAGTCTTCACCCTGGAAGGAGATTTCAAAAAGGTCCGTTTTCAGCGACCTGAAACGCAGTTTGTGTGTGGACGAAAGGCCAAAACGCATAGAAAAAGCCACGTTTTTAAAAAATACCCGTGTATGTGTGGACTAGGCCTCAGTGAAACCAGTCAGGAGGTATGAAACATCTTGTTACAACTAAAAAATTGTAAAAGGTTCCATGAAGTTCGATCATTACTTCTGTAATATCAATCTTAAGCGTTTTTTTTCCTTTTAGTTACACCCATTAGTGTAGCAGGAGGTCGCCACTGAAGAGGCACTGTTTTCCAGTAGCGGTACGTAACAGCTTTCCAGGAAGTTCAACTGCTTATTTCATGGGATCTTTTAATACTGCAGTTTAAAACTCCGGGTTTATAAGCCCAATCTGTCACTGGTGCACAGTGGCTCATCAGCCTGAATGCTACTGTAGGGAAAAATTGACTCACTTAAGAATTGAGACTGGTATTATCTAATTCTAAACTAATTCACAAAGTCCAGGGCAAAAGAGTTGACCCGGGCTCAACTTCTGCTGCAATGTGACATCGCCAGCAAGGTGTTGCGTTGGCCAATCAAATACATGCCTGGTATTGTAGATTACTTTGTAACGAGAATGGAGTATTTCTACTGTTTACCTTGCGATCGCCGTGACGAAAGATAAAATAGTTGCAACCGAGATAACTTTCCAGAGTTGTAAAATCCTGTGTGTGAGTATTACAAGTCGTTGTGCAGTGTTTTGGTGTCTGACAAGCCTTTAAGCGCATCAATCTGTTACTCAGACTGGACTTCCTGGTTTGTATTTCATTATCTCACCAGCGCCCTCAAACAGCATTCCCCGTCAACGCAGCCCCCTGTGCCGTTTTAACGCAGGGCTGTTTTCAGTCTGAATCCCAGCTTAGTGTGCACGGTCTCTAAATCAAACTGCTACCAGACTTAGTGTCACACATTGTGAAGTAGATCCTGGTTTGCTGGTGCGTTTCTCCAAATGGAAAAAATTATCCTGGTGTCAACAAACTTTGAAGGCCGTCCTAGAACATTGCAGCGCGAGTCTCTGTAATGTAACGCAGTGGAGCTCCTCTCTGTGTGTCGATGAAATGATACAGCTGATGGCCTGCAGACCGAGAGGGAGATTTAAACAAAAGAGAGGAAAAAAGCAAGAGACGGGAGGATACAGAGATCAGAAGTGTGTGTTAGACTCCCTCTCTCTCTGTATGTGTGTGTGTGTGTGTGTGTGTTTGTGTAACTGGTGACAATCTGACGCCGCGTCTAAATGCACCCAGGGCGTGATGAGGTCACTGCTGTCTGTCTGTAAACACTGTTAGCCCTGTTAGACACAGACACACACATACACACACACACACTCTCACACACACACACACACACACACACACACAGATGTCTCCAGTGTGGAGACAGCAGCACCTGTGGCCAGCATTAGTGCAGTTTCAGATGGTCGATAACCATCTCACTCTCCGTGTTTGTCTTCCGTTTTTCTTTCCCATTAAACCTCTATCTCTCTTTCCACTTTCCTCTTCGTCTCTCTCTCATTTTTCTGTCCCCTTCTTTCACCCTCTCCCTTTGTTTTTCTCAAGGTTGACTTTCTCCTCTCTTCTTATTCTCTCTCTTTTCTTCTGTCTTGTGTTTGTGTCTTTATTCTTTATCCTCTCTCACATGATCTGTTTTCCATCCTCTCTTCTCTCTCTCTCTTTTGTTGTGGATCTAAAATGACCCCCTCTTTCTCTCTATCCATTTGGCTCTCCTCCTTTTCCATCTCTCACATTATCTCTCCATCTCTTTTCACTTCTCTTATCTCGCCTCTCTTTACTTACCCTTAATCAATGTTTTTCTTCTTACTGCTCCCTCTCTTATTTCTCCCTCCCATCTCGTTCTCAGTTTTTGGTTGCTCACGGTGCCCAATTCATCTGCCGCCTGGCTAGCGCTGCGCGATGTATCGTTTCAACATCGACATTGCGATGTTGCGCATGTGCAATAGTGACATTGCAGGACACGCGATGTCAAGTAGGCAAAAAGAATCGCTTATAACACACAACACACACACAACTTGCAGTATCCAGATCTTTCTGTACTTTCTGTACACAGATAGATAAATCTGTTTGTTGCTCGAGTTTGAGAGTGTACCATCGTGAGCCGTGTCAGGAGGCCTGTTTATCTTCCACCACGCAGATTAAGCATACATTTAAACATCATTAGAAATGGTACACAACTGCGACACACAAGACGATTCGTAAAGTTTATTAAGAAACGTGTTGTTTTTCCCAAATACCTCGGTGCCGGTACCGGTGTCCGAGTCGCAGACGTGAAACCGATAGGGGAGGAGTCCAAGCTGATTTCTAGAGGGGTGGCAGAGGGCTGAACCAAGTGTGGTAGAAGTAGGAGGGGGGTTTTGTTTTTGTTAGAAGAGGATAGACTTTTAAAGTACTCAAATAATGATAATTTCAATTGATAACTGTATATCTGTACATGAATAACACACTGCATGTATCTGGTGGAATTTCCTGTATTTTTTCATGTCACAATATATGTCGCAGAATAAAAAGATATCGCAATGTCAGTTTTTTCCAATATCGTGCAGCCCTACACTTGGTATTGTGTTCAGTGCTAAAAAGCCTTGAAGTTTGCTTTCGGTTTTTGCAGAAGATGTCAACTTGGTTGGTCAATTGTACTTTTCTTTCTCTTTGGCTATAAACTGGTTGGCCCAGACTGTATGAGGGCTGAGGCTGTGTACAGCTGGCTTAAAGTTTCAGATTGACTTTTTCTGTAAAATCATGACTTTGGTTTTTTCCATTTTTCCATTTTTTTCTTTCCATCTTCAGTCTCATTCTCATTTTTTCCTCCATTTCTTTTCTCTGGTTGCTGGTTTGAATCCAAAAGCAAAACACTTTCGGCAGAAGTTAAGCCAGCGTCGTCTCTTTTCCCAGGTCCTCTGCTTCAACACCCCACTGAAACTAATGAGGGAGCTGAATTTTTTCACGCAGTGCTGTTGTCCGTCTGAACACAGACTTGCTCTGTGGTTGCACTGACCAATTGTATGTATCTGCTGGAAAACAGTTACTCTTTCTCTCCGTAGTATGCAGGCATAGAGCTTTGGGTCAGAAAGGCTTTAGTACAAAATGAGATTAGTGGTCATTAAAAATATGACTGTTGCTCTTAAAACCACATGCTGACATGAGAACAAAGAGTTATTATTGAAGCTACTACTTTAATTTACTATCTACTATTTAACAACTGCTACTGTATTTAGGTGACAGAATCAGAATGGATGAATGAAATGTGGACAGTCTCAAGATGTCATGATATTTAAAGTGTTGGTTGAAGGAGAAGAGGAGACGTCCTTCTCTCTCCAGCAGTCTCTTTGTGTCTCTCTCCCATCTTCCTTTCTCTCCCCACAGTCTCTCATCAGCTCTGCAGTTATTGACTGTTTTAGTAATGGAGTACTGAAGATGATTAGATTAAACTTTAATGATCCCAGAGCCAGAAGGGGATCTCTGCAGTGGCAAGAAGAAATAAGATATGCCAGGCTATATACATACAGTATATATACAGTATGTGTGTATGTTAAATATATTTATCTGATATGTGGATGACTAATGTGCAAAAAGTCTTGATTACTGGCATGTGCAAAGAGCGGCAGTGTTATTATTACCAGCAGAGTTTATTTTGGATTGTTCGCAAACATTTGCCTATTTACACATCCAGTGACCTAATGGAAGTTCAATGGTCACTCCACTTCTAGCTCTGGTTTTGTCTCCACCAACATCTAAGAAAGATATCTGGCACGTAGGTCACAAAATGTCCCGCTGTGGATGGAAACAAGGTTAATGAGAGCGGTGAGAATGAGACAGTTGGGCGCCATAAAACCAAAATTAGGTAATTAGGTGCTAAAACACACTGTAGAGCTGAGGGGAGCTGCAGAGTAGAGTGATAAAGCTCTGTGGGTTTGTTACTACAGGCAACCCCTCTCACATTACACATAGTCATTTGATCCATTATTAATATAAAATATAGATTAGTGCAGCTTTAAATATCAATACATTAGCCCTCATGTCTGTGTAGTTCAAGGGTTTAATACATAGATATCAACACATAAATTCAACGTAAGGAACAACAAAAAACAAGTATTGGTAGTGTAATGGTAAATGCATTGTCAGTTCTGATGACAAATGATGCCATTTCTGTAACATTTCAGTCCACATGTAATCTAAATAAAAAGAAAACTAAGTGCAATTACATGTTAAAAGACAATATTTCAATAAAAATCAAAAAGTGTGAACACTAAGACTGTCACAGTGAGAGGAGGACGTGTTTTATAGTGGAGACATAAAGGTCAGTGCTGCTGGAGGGAAACCATAGCTGCTGCTGGGGTTGGTGTTCTACTGTTGAAAACCTCGCTGGAGTTGAAATTTACATTAACTTTTAACTCCTGAGGCTCTGTATCGTGCACGCTCACCTTCAAAGAAGATGAGAAACTTCAACACACAGAGACATGTTCAGACACATACTGGGCAATATATAAAACAACATCTGAAAATAACAAAAGAGAAAACTAATGGAGGAAAATTTAAATCAAAGATATCTGTTTTGTGTACCAGTAGTACTTAAAGGGATCATTTCTGTTACATTTCATTGTCTTGCTCTCCAGCCACTTACTCTCTCTTTCTCTGAGGAAATGGACACAAGTAAACATTGAGGTAAATATTGATATCTGACTGTAAGTAAAAATAAAATGTCCTGCACTGGAATCTGCAACCAGACTTGACCTGCAGTTTGTTGTTGTTGGGCCAAATGGGTAATTTTTCTGAAGTGAAGTAAAGACAGCTTGTTTTGTTTATATTTTTGGTATTATTCCATAAGGTTTAACAGAAGGACCCAAGAGCTGTAAAACTCACTCAACACGAACTTTAAATAGTGTTTGGTGACCAGATGGGATGATGGACTTTTGGAGGAGTAGTGACACAAGGAAAATTTGTTATGTTACTATTTATTTGATTTTTTTTAATCATTAGAGCCTTGAAATACATGTTCACACAAAGTTTTTAAGGATTTATTATACTGTTGGACTGCCAGACTGCTTGGAAAGTTAGGGCAACAGCATACTTGTAAGGTTTCAGTTACGCTGCATTATATCTGAATTATTTTTATGACAGGCTGGTCTTTTTGAAAATGACTGAAAAAGACAGGAGCCTAATCTTTTGATATATTGCTTGTTGATTCATGTACAGTTAGTTATAGCAGCATGGCCAAATGAACCTGCCCTGGGGAAAAATGCACTGGCCCCACATTCGTCATTATGGAATATGCATCATACAAGCATGAAACTGAAATAATGGTCTTAAAACTCAAATTTCACACAAGATCCTTCTTCAAGACAGAGTCCGAGGATCAGGCTATAAAGCAGGACCGACCTTAAAGTTGTAATCCATAAAGTCTTCATGACATCAAACACTATTTTTGATGCTTTTTACTTTTTTGTTTTCTCTGCAATAACCGTTCAGTGTATTTAAATTCTCTATACAGCAGCTTCTATGGGCAATGGCGGAGTCCGCCTCCAACTCCTCAGCAAGGTAACCAACTTTACTGTGTCCTGCTGCTGTGTGAAAAAAATTACTTGCGCGGTGCGCAGCATGAAATCAGATCACAGTTATAATTATTAGTGACGGACTTCTTTATGAAAACAAGAGTTTGTTTGGCTGTGCTGTAAATAGATACACCAGGTGCTCTTCTGTTGTATTTCTGACGAAGTAGCTGTATGAGGAGTGTAATATTAAACCACACTTGCTATTGCCGTGGTAACCATGGGTGTTTAACAAATCAACCAAGACTGAAATTTTAAGGATTACAACTTTAAGGCCCGTATCATGTAGTTAATAAGTTGTGATTCAGTGATACATATTCCCAAATAAAAATTTTCAATTAAATTAGCACAGAGCAGTTGACACACAGTAAGCCTCGAGCTTTCGGCCCCTGGAGTTCTGGGGCCCAAGATGAATTGCCCATTTTTGCTTGGTTTCTTCCTTGAGTAGCCACACGTAAAAGTTATGCGTAGTGCTGGCTTCCTGCGGGCGGAGCAGTAGGTGGTGAAAGGGGTAAATGGCAATGAGGGAAGGGTGATGATAATGAAAAAGTGCATGCTTTAGTTGCTATTCCTCCAACATGGCAGCGTGTCCCCTCTTAACCTGCAGTGCTCTCCATGTTCTGCATGAACGTCTCACCAAGTCAGTTTTAATTTGCTGTAACTTACGTTTTCCACAATGGCAGCTGGCAGATTTGTGAGCGCTCATGATTTAACCTCACTGCCCTGAGCCTGACTGACCACCAGTTATCGCCTCAGCCAAGCTGACAGAGAGGTATGTTTGTTTTTAATGAAAGAGGCATTTTACAGAACATTCATGTATTCTGCAGAGAAGAGAGTCTGAATTTTCCTCTTTTTGGTGCACATTTTATTTTTCTTGCCTGAATTTATTTTAGTGCCCTTGATCCTGTGACCAACTGTATAAATAACTTGCATCATGTTGCATTTGCTGGCTGTACCATGTCTGGCATGTATTACATTAGGATATCATGAGACAAATGCATGTACATTTATAACACATAACATGATTAATTAATGATTAATAATTTAGATTTCAGTTCTGGCAGTAAAACATTATTCACCTTAATTTTATTTCTTTTATATCCAATGCTTTTCTGAGATTATATTAAAGATAGCTTTAATTATCCAAAAGTGATTTTAAACCATGACTGTCCATTTCATTGACCTGAAATTTCCCCTTTTAACATCATACCAATGATTTTGAACAATGTCGAGTTTATCCATAACTCAGAAAAGTTCACATTATTTATTTTGCGCTGCGGTAATGCATCACTGCAGTGGTGCATATATTGTGGACGTAGGCATCCATCTGCGTCAAATAGATATAGTAATAACCTATTATTGCTTCAGCTTTAAAGATCAGTTTTATTTATAGTGTTTAATTGTCATGTCTCATCCCATGCAGTAGCAGTGCAGGAGTCAAGCTATTTACTGATGTAAAGATTAACCTATTCATCCTTGTATCTCTATCAAGTGTTGGAAGACTCATATTAGTATGTTTTTGATACAGATGCTCCTATAAAAAGACTCTTATCATTTGTAAATGTAAATGTAAATTTTTCTATACAACATATTTTTAAGATTTACTACTTTTAGTAGTCACACCAAACACCATGCTCTGTTACTCTGTTCTTCAGATATTCTTTCAATTTCCAGTATAAGTATACATATATCTAACGTGTTTTTGTCTACAAGTGTGTAGAGCCAGCAGGTTATCTGATTTATGCTCGATAGGTGTAACCCACTTCAGCTGGAGTTCAAAGAGGAAAAAGATTTTATAAGACTTCTACCCTCTGTGCCCTCATGTCACTCGACACGTCTAACCAGAATAGAGCTGACCAATCAGACGAGAAGAGACAAAACAGGAAGTGGCACGGGAAGCAGCTACATCCTGGCAGCAGTCCGGTGCTGGCAAACACACCCTCATACACACACACGGGTTTGTACTTGTAATGAGGACCCTCATTGACATAAAACATTCCCCAGTGCCAAATGAACCTTATCGCACTACGTGAGTGAAGCCAACTGTTACTAATTCTAATCTTAACCCCAGAACCAAGTCATGACCCTCACATAGACCAGACAAAATGTCCCCACCTTCCAAAAATGTCCTCATTCTCCAGGTTTAGAAACTTAGTCCCCATAAAGAGAGAAGTATAAGTGTATGTACACACTCAGAGAAAAAGAGACTTTAGTGACATTCTGGTTATACGATTATTAATGACATTAAAACCTAAATTAATCAATAAAACTATTTCTTCAGCTTTTACAGCATCACACCACCTCTTTTATCTGTCTTCCTCTGCGTATTAAATGATTAAAGTGATGAGATCATGTGCTGACACACCTACCAAACAAATGCATAACACATCACTTACAACATTAGTCTCACCTGATGGGTGTGTACGTATATGTATACTTTTTTCCGGGTTTGGCCTCTGCTGTTTAAGTTTTTTGTATAATTGTGTGTATGTGTTTGTGGGTTGTGTGTATGCCTATTGTTGGTCGGCCATTCTACTGTGTTAACTTCTATCTGTCAACGCACATAGTCTCACACACTCACCCATCTACACACCCACACATACCCTCGACTCGACAGAAATTCAGACAATCATATGCATACTCCCTCTCTGCGCCGCTCACCCACACACATACTCACACACACAAACACAGAGCTCCGGTGGGATTAGCCTGGCAGGCAGCGCCTCAGAAATGAGTGGAGGTTTTCTGCAACCCGTCATTAAAACTGCTGACACCTCCACATCCAAACCTCCACTGGAATATCATTTGTCTGAGGTGCAGTGAGCAGCAACATGGTGCAGAACATTTCAGACATACGCTGCACAAGTAAGACAGCTAGCAAAGGGATGGCTTTATCCTGCAGGAAAAGTATAATAAGTGGTAGGGAATGTGAATATGATCAAAAATTAAGATTGGGTGGTTTTTGGGATGCAAAAAGTCCAAGAAATATTTTGATCTGTGATCAATTTCTTAGCTTCCATCAGACAGAATCAGGAAATAATTGTCAAACAAAACGTTCCAGAGATTTAAATGATTGACTATGAAGAAAACAGTAACCCCACACAAACCACTAAACAAACCACACAAACAAAACACAAAGACGCCCATAACAACATATGGTCAGAATGTGTGGTTGAAGATGGACTGTTTGGGGACATTGAGGGTAAAATGACACAATTCTGTTTTATTCCAGCTGGGGGAAAGAAGTTCAAAACAAAACTTAATTAATTAATTGAGTTTGTATTTGTCAATGTGCAATGCAAATGCTGTACTTTATAAATCGGGGAAAAAAGGGACGAAATATCCCAAATGCTGACACTAAAAATCTGATCAAGTGGACAAAAGTTACCCTCTGGAAAAAACAACAAAACTTGCCCTGTCATCGACCTCCCTCTTTCAGGTAGACTACAACAACACGGGTGCTCAGCTAAACAGACACAAGTAGGCCTATCACACATCACATCCTGTGTATTGGCTGCTGCAGAACGGAAAGAAGTTAGTCATCCACACACACACACACCACACACACACACACACACAAAGTGCCCCATTCATTTCTTCCCAGACGTACAGTAACAAGCTCTGGTGATTTGATCAGTGCCAAATTAAGATTCGTCCAATAAAGCTCGATGCGGGAAACGTCACAGGAAAATGTGGCACTTTTATTGAAGTCATTAATTTTCCCTGCAGGGCGTCAGGTTGAGCCTACGAGGGCTTTGAAACATGGACGGCTGCACGGCCACCCGAGCATGAAATGAACAGCCGGGATTAACTACCTGCAGCCTTCGACTTTCCCTCTGTCTCACTGCCTCAGGCCCTGGGATGCATTTGTCTTTCCTCCTCAGTTTTTCTTGTTTTCTTCAACTCACTTCTTTCCTTCCACTTCACTCTTGTCTTCATTCGTTCTCAGTGTACCAGATGGCCAGAGTTTCATACAGTGTTAAGTACAAACAAGCTGGATGAATTAGGAGGTTAAGATAGCAAATAAGACCATGCACAGGGACTTTGTTACTGCACCATAAGCTTCGCCAGAGCTGATGTGCAGAGAGATGACAGGAATGAGGAAGAGAGAGATGTAACAAACGTCCCAGACGTGAACTGGGGACATTGTGGGTCATGGTTGGTGTCTTAACCCAAGGCTAGTAAAGATCGTTGATAGTGAAGACAATGTGAACATGTAGAAAGGCTCAGTAATCTTCTCCTTTTTCAGTAATACCAGGCATATTTTGTGACCCCACAAAGCAGAATGTAAACACAATTACTTTGGGGTGTGTAATGGCAGAGGTTAATGAAGGCAATTAAAACATCATGGTTAAAGACATACAGTAATAAAGCTACATGGATATGTGCATGGGAAGAAGACAAGCGGCTGATCCAAAGTCCTCCCCAATAACAAAAAAAAAATCTTAAATTTGAAGTGATCTGATTTGGTTGAAATCCCCAGAGCTGTCCCACAGTGCACTGCACAGACATGTGTAGAATGACACGTTTGTCTGCAGACATCATCTACTCTCGTCTTGTCAACAAAAGCAATGGCGTCATCTACACCAGTGTTTTTTGCTGTAAATATACAAGGCTGCACAGGGTACATTCAAACCCAAAAGGCTGGCAGTTTTGAGGTGGTTGCATTGTTGAAAGACCAAATAAAAAAGCAAAATTATGTATACAAAATACAAAATAGCTAGCTTAGATTGCTAGCTAATTTGTATTTTGTATACATAATTTAATTTTTAGTTGGCTACCAATCGTCCATATATGTAATTTGCGTCGTGCACTGCACTCTGGGATGGTTCTGGGGATTCGGAGCAAACCAAACAGCATCAAATTGTCTCTATAACTTCTGCCATTAGAGCATTGCATGTCCTGATAATCTACATCACATAAATCTGAGTTGATGCGAGATCCAACATTGAACTATAAATCGACTCTTACACCGGAGGCATATATGATGATATCAGCATTGTTTGAGCTGCCGCTCATAGAAAGCTCTATCAGACTTGGAGACTGAATACTGGCTCATCAGCCCTCTTGAGTAAAGTAGCATGAGCTGTTGTCGCACAAATTCATGTTACTGTGGAGGGAATGCAGCACATAATCTAATAAACACAGTACTCTGGATCACTAACAACAGAACCATGTGGTTAGATTTCAAAACTTCATGCTAACTAATAAGCAGGCAGGATAGACTCAACCTGATTGGAGGGGATCATGCTGTTAAGAGGGATGGCGTTGATGATGGCGTTGTAGTGGAAAGGAAATGTCTGTGCAACATGTGTGGGTTTCAATGCAGCAGTCTCTACCAATCATAGCTGCGCTGAAACATCAAGTCTGGACTTACTGTGATTTGGAGGAGAATGGTGAGGTGATAATAAAGCAGAAAAGTGCATAGGTTACAACAATTTCTCAAAAAAACATCAAGAACTTTTGTCTTCAACTCTTGTAAATCTCCCACATAGTGCTGCAATGGTTACAGGTGAGGTTAACAATGTTTGTATATGAAAACTGACCCACTCTGCCCATTAAGCCTGTGATGCTGGGTAGTAAAATAGAGACATTTGATTCCTTCCTTGGGACAACAAATCGTCCTGACACGCCGAACCAGTTTTGCATAAACCAAAACCAAACGGTATCCTCTGTGCTTGTTGTGTTGCTACTTTAAGCTTTACATTTCCATATTTGCATTGCGTTCCAGTCTGTGGATTGATTTTTAAATTAAATTAAATTAAATTATTATTAAAAAATAAGAGACGATCACTGCAGTAAGAGGAAACATGGAAAAGGAAAAGATGTTCTCGTAATATAGGTGGTTTCTAGTAAACTTGGCTGATTCAGTAACATTAACAAGTTAAACAAAGGATCAAAGCTCCTGTTATTGTGTCCAGTACACCTTCGATGAATATCCTATTATTTATCAGGCTCTCTTTGTTTCATTTTATGGCTTTGTGTTACTGTAAACAGGCGGCTGCTGAGCAGAGGGGCTGTGGATGTAAATGGAGCTGGTCGATTGAGTTTAGGCTTCCTGGAGCCTGATATAGAAACAGGAAGTGAAACACATGAAAGAGGGGCTACATCTGAGTGTGTACTGTACATTGTAGAGTGATATGAAGTCTGCAGTAAGTTGCCCAGTCTGGCACTGCACCTTGAATTCCTTAAGTGTCCTTAAGTGATTCATGTGACAAAGCAGGAAGGGAGACCATTTTTAGGCCGTGAACAAGGGCAGGTAATAAATCTGCAAAGTCATGGAAAACTTTGGGAAATTCAAATCAGTGCTGAAGTTGGCTCTACAAAGAAAGTAGAGCAAGAGTGAAAGGAAGGAACTGAAGTTATGTTTTCATGCCTGCCTGTTTCTTTTCAGCCATAACTGTTCTGCTGGAAAGGTCTCAAAGTTCAAAGTCAGCTGCTTTGCATTCATTTGCAATCTGTTACAGAAGCTGCAACCTGGAGGACTGTGTGTCTGTATCTTGAAGCTCAGCCTCTGACTGATGTCAAAACTGAACTTCTCTTCTCTCTGTTATTCTCCTCTAGCTTCTCTCCTTTTTCCTCTCGTCCAATACGTCTGGAATGGCCGTGTTTTTTTCAGGATTTAAATTTGTTTAAATCGGTGTTTATTTGTGCTGGCTGCGCTTTTCCATTAACTTTCTATCGCTTGTCGCTGCCTCTTCCTGTTCGCAGCAAAGACTGATGAAAGACGTAACATTACTTAACGATGCTGATGCCTTCCTCAAATATTCAACCTCAAAACTGATCTATGGTGATGCAAAAACCTTCGTCCAACCACGAGCACAGTTTTCACAGTATTTCGCAACACATGCAGCAGTGATGCCAAAGATATTCCCACGGGAAGACATATCCCTCTCTCTTCCTTTCTTTCGGGACTTTCGAGCGCTCTTCAGCACTATAGTACTACAAACTTGTTTAGTTTTTATTGCTTGTTATTTCTGTGTCATAATTTTGCTGTTTCATTTCTTTTATGGTGCTTTTTCATGGTACTATTTTTCGT
>NTHP01000063.1:1168510-1211655 GCA_003416845.1 Oplegnathus fasciatus
ATATCTGAATATTAGATATTATATACTGCACAGACTGAATGTTTCAGTCTGTGTGAATAAAGTGGGCATTTGGTTCAGGTTAATGTCTCATCCATCTCTCCTTGACTCTCTTCATCTGTCTCTAACGTCATCTCTGATAAATTAGATTTCAGTCTGTTTTGGGAAATGTTTTATGTCTCAGCTTTCAACAGATTGTTAATGTTCAAGAAGACACAAATAGACTGTACTTTGTTTCTTTTTTATTTCTATCTACGTTTTTAAATCTTTCTTGAGCATCTTGCTTTCTTTTATTCTTCCTGTCTGTCCTTTTTTATTTCTCCATCCCTATTCCTTTGTGTTTCTTTCTTTCTCGTCTCACTGTTATTAACATTTGTACTGTGTGTTCATTTCATCAGATTTTACTGTTTTTTTTGTCTGTTGTCGTACAGTGGATTGTTTAATTAACCAACAGACAAAACTCGCTGACCTGTCCTCACACACACACACACACAGGTGAGACAGCCACATGATGACAACGTGGGTCCTCGGGCTTCAGTCTCATGACTCAGCTCAGCAGCTGATGACGGGCTGGAAGCTGTTATCATGTGGCCGCTCTCTCTTGTTGTTCTCTGCTGCATCTCAGCAGCACCGTCATCTTGTCTAACATGTACTGTGGTGACAGACGGCATGTTCGGGCTGCGCCATAACAGCAACACATCCTGTCCTGATTATTATTTTCACTGACATTGTAGTTGTGTGACATGTTCGCTTACATGTAGTCGTTAACATTCTCATTGGTCACTCGTTGTGGAAAAAGAGAAAGTTTCTTTCATTGTTCATCACAATTATATCAACGAGAGCTAAGTGGTAATGTGTAGGATTGTTATTATTTCTTCTCCAACCTTAGCACAAAGCCTTCTGGTTTTGCATTTTGCTTTGATCACCTGTCAGTCAAACAGTCAGGGCTCCCCTAGGAGTAAATAGTTTCAGATTAAGGGAATTGTTGCATCAAAACCAAATATCACAACAAAACACATTGAATAAGAACACACATGAAAGCACTAGCCTGTGATAAAATAACCAAGGAACAAAGCCATTCACTCTGTTAAAAACTACAAAAAATTCTAAGGCATACATTTCAAAGCAAACATACCTTAGTATGTGGGCGTTCATAATCTTCCCAGTTGTCTCATCCAGACTAAGGATTTGAGCCCTAAACTTAACCCATGTCATGGCCATGTATGGCAACAGTGCTATCTCCAATTGATTTGGGATCTAACATGATTTCTTCAGTTTAACGTACATTGATGTGCCAATGATGCTCATCACGCCAGTCCTCGAACTGTCCACTTCAGCTTTATAGCTCGTAATGTTGTTATTTCACAACAAATTGATGTGGTTGGAAGCCGACACAATCATTTGTATGGAGAGTAAATAAAAAGGGTGAAGTGTCGCATCCTTGGGGAGCCCCTGTATTGCTTACTGCTGTATCAGAGTGCTGAATTATTTTTTATGATAATAATAATGTATAATGTATAGATGAATAGTGTTAAAAACAGAACTAAAATCACTAAAAAAGCAGTCTGACACATGCAGCAGAACTTTTAAGTGCTTCTAAACAAGGTGCAGTTTTGTAGAAATGGCATCACCTGTGCTGTGATTTCTTATGTAAGCAAACTGGTATTGATCTAGTGATCGCCTACGTAGTTCCTCCGTCATGGTCCTCTCTAAGGATTTCATGACGCTGGAAGTTAAAGCCACTGGCCTGTAATCATTAGTTTCGTGAAGACAAGACTTTGTAGGAACTGGAAATATAATTTTAATTTACATCTTTCCCCAGCCTTCGGTCCTGTAGTGTCTCTTGATCTGTAGGCTGTTCTCTTCCTATTAATACACTCTGTCATTTCTTTTGTGATGTAGGCTTTATTATTTGGATATCTCTCAACAGTTTTCTGAGTTATGATGAAGTCAGCAAACACAGAAAGAGATATGATAGCGGTGATTGATTCTGTGATCATGTCAATATCTGCATCCTGGAAGAAAATGTCTGCGCAGAGAAAGCATCCTCTGTACGGTCAGTAAACCACACATTTACAGTCCTAATTACTGGTTTACTGGACTTAAAGACTGGACGATGGGTGGGGAGCAGTTGGATGACATTATGATCAGAGTTACCAAGAGGATGCCTAGCTCTGGCTGTGTAGGCATCCTTAATATTACCATGGCACTTGTCCAGAATTCCTCGTGCTACACTCGTGCTCGAAGTGGGCCGGCAGACAGCACAGTAAATTTTACTCTTTGACTCTTTCTTGCGCCCCGGGTGCTGGTACTCTTTTCTGCCCTCTCCATATCAGGTTCTCTGTGCGATTCATAATGGCCCTAAATAAACTGCATTACCCAGGGGGCACTATGTGACGCTCATCTGTTCCCATTCTCGTCTGCCTGCTTTTCTCTGTCGGCGGCTAGTCTAAGTAACGTTACATTAACCTTACAATAATGTTGGCCTGGCTCCAAAAGGGCACAAAGAGAACGCGAACAGAGTCAGACGAAGACACAGCAGGGCTTTGAGCATGGTGATGCAGAGGTGCTCCGTTTGTGTGACACACAAAAGTAGAGAGAAGAGAAAGTATCCAGGGATTTCGCCGGGAGTACAAGTTCGGTAAGGCTGGAAATATAGTCACAGATTCCAACTTCCCGGATCAATAACTAATAAGCGAAACGTTGTTAATCCAGCTGTAGAAAGGTAGACAACGAGCTGGATGTGAGACGAGTGCGCAGGGACCGTGTAAAAAGTGGAGCACTGAATAGAGATACTACAAAAATATTCAATAACTTCATACAGTGTAGTGTCACCAAAATCACTTCACACATCAATGGTCTCCTGTTGGTTATACTACAACACTTAGTTTAGGGGAAAAAAAGGCTCAATAACTTCACTCTTATACAGTGTAGTGTATGATTAGACACTCTTTCTGATGACAAAATGTGCTTAAATCATAAAACACAGAAGTTAGAAAAACACGTAATTTGGGAAAAAGTAAAATGGAATCTCGTAAAAATTAAAAGAGATTTCACAGGGCCCTACATTATGTTGTGAACATAAGCAATATCTCCAAGTACCTTTTGTCTACTGTAGAAATTCGGAATGTAGTACTTAAGGATTTGCTGATACCGGCCGATACACAAGCCTCACTGAAAAAAGTAAGAGAGGTTTAGGATAAGAATAAGAGAGGATAAGCCCTGCTGTTCTTGGAACTGTGTGTAATTAAGTACATTGAACGCCACCGGAAACAAGAGTCAAATTCCTTGTATGCCTAAACATACCTGGCCGATAAAGCTGATTCTGATTCTGATTATTTGATACATCAAAGTGCAGGGGACAGACATGAAAGATTGGGAGACAGAGACAACAACGGACCACATTTGAACTGACAACATTACACACACAGCTCAGAGCCTGTGACTTGTTCCAGTCACCTTGCTGGGACCAGTGCAGATCAGTATGACACTCAGTGTGCAACCATTTCCTGCTGAGCTTTACAAATATGACGCGGGTGACAGACATGTTCTGGTCTCAGCTGATGACATACAGTGACTGCTGCACTGCGCTGACTCACACTCTGCAGGGACGTTGAAATCAGATGCCATAGTAGTGCATTTCAGTCCAAAGATATTACAAAAACTGATTACCTTGCTGGAGACTGAGCCTTTCTAATAATACAGTCTGGTTGTTTGGTCCAGATATACCCAATCATCTTCACTGTAATCTAATCTGAAGTCACCGTCTGTTGTGACTCACCTGTAAAAGGATTAGGCCTTTGATGGATTGTTGTAATAACTGTGACCCTGGGCGGCAGCCGCGCTGCTGGTGACAACTGTCTGTCAGCACTTCCTGTAACAGAGTAACAATTTAAACAAGGTGCTGGGCAGATCATGGAAACTGCAGCAAATTATATCATCAGCACCCTGTATGATTAGCAAACTGTGAAATAAGTTGAAACTCAAGGGAACTTTTAAGTATTACAGCAGGGGTTCTCAAACTTCTCTAACACGTAACCTCGTTCTCATTACCACAGCAAACAGAAACCTCCACCGACTCCATCAGGAAAACTCCACTCTCATCTGAGTAGAATAAAAGAAACTGGAGCTTCCTTAGTCTCTTACCACTCACTGTTCTGCTCATGGTACACTAGCAACATGTAGGACTTTCACAAACTGCTAAAAGTTACAGGATTATAGTGGTATACTGCTGTAACCTTCCAAATATTGTGTCTGCAAAGCAGTATAACATTGTGATAAATGAACCTGATGGAGTTGAAGCTGATGAATGTTCTTGACTTTCGTGACCCTTTGACTTTTAATCTAGCACCAACAAGAGGTCAAAATTGTCCAAACTGACCTCGGTTCATAACAGGATGCCTCTAAAACTAATGACCAGATTCCCATCATCCTCAGCTGGACTGTAAAGCTAACATAGCACCCTAACATGCTAAACATTTTATGAAAGAAAACATTGTATGCCATGGCTTTACACTTTTGTTCATGCTTACTTTTATTTGTTTTGATGATTTAATAATAGGTATTAGTAGTCGCAGTAGTAAGAGTGTTAGTGGTAGTGATTATCATGGCAGCATCAGACCCTCTTCACATATTAAAACACGTGTAAAATCCCTTACAAAAAACACACACAGGAGAAATTTTTGTTTTAGTCCAAAAACCACAGGTGTGTGATTTTTTTCACATGTGAAATGTCTGCAAAACACATGTGCCGATGTGTGACTTCATCACATGTGAAACAGCATCTAGGTGTGCCTTTCCCAGAGCCCTGGTGCCGTCCTGCTGATACTGTACACTGAAACACCCAGAACATCTGGCACTCCTGTTACACCACATGGAGCAGAGCCATCATTAGTGTTATCAGTTACAACTGTGCTTTTCCTGCTATGACAAGTCAAAATCTCTGCTGTGGGGAAGGTCTATTGAAACTGGCTTAGACATATTCAAGCATTTGTTCCAATAATTAAAATCATTTTACGCTTGTCTAAAAGTTGTCTAAAAGTGAGCGTTTGCAGTCAACTGAACTGTGTCACCAAGGCAGAATTAAGGCTATATGAAGGCTCACTGTGATGCAACATCTGCAGAAAGTATTACAGTAGTATTACAGTGTTATAAAGCATTACTGAAAGCAGTATGTAAAGTTTTGCTTGGACAAGTGTTAGTGGGTAGCATCATGTTGTGTTTTACTCGTGAGACTAGTTCACTGCACAGCTGTCTTTCCTATAGCATAACTAACATGAGGGTAATTTCATTAGACTGGCATGTCTAAATCAGATTTGTGAAATGTTTTACAGCCGGTTTAAGACTGCAGCCAGTGGCATCGTCAGCGACCCTCTGTAGCTGCAGTCCTGCCACATCCGGTCGTTTGTCTCCGTGTAACATGAGCGCTGGTGTTACAGCCGCCAGCCTGCTTCCATGTGACACAGCAGATATGTCTGAGCTCGCCACAGATGTTGTGTTTACGCTTGCAAACCAAACGGGCTAACGCCGTGACTATCACAGGAATATCTCCTTTTCAGGCCTCAGGCGAGCTGCCTGTGAAGGGCAACAAACAGCACCCACACAAACTCACGGTGGATCGGTTTGGGGAACTATGATGCATGAAATCTTGTTTGGGCAGAGAGGCCACAGGGTGCAGTTTGGTGCTGATGATGTGTTTGAGTGAAACATGCCCCGTTTCGTTTATTCAGCTTCATCAACTGACATAAATCTTCATGAAGGAAATGCATGAAGAAGTCTTTTTTCAGCAAGCACTTTTAGCCGACATGGCTCATTTCTTTTAAATATCACTGTCAAAAAGAAACCGTTTGTTTTTCAACTTAACACCTAATTTAAATGGATGAATTTCCATTTGTAAGCTCACCTCTCCTACAGAATTGAGTCACATAATTGTCATAGAACTGGTTTGTGCAGGATTCTTCACAAAAATAACATCTCCTTAATGACCTGGAACTTAACAGTAACTCAACTCTCACCTATTTAGATAACACCTGCAGCCAATCTGCAGTAGCATCACCAGATCACAGTCAGACGGCATCTCTTTCACAGCACAAGTTTAATGCGATAACAAAATACAGTTACAGTTACACGTTTGGATGGTATTATTGTAAGGTGTTTGGGAGGAGCACATTTATGAGAGCTCAGCTGTGGGTGTTTATTGGTGCGTTAAGTTTAGGGTTGTTGTTTTTTTTCAGCCACAGTTCTCAGGGGAATTACAGTAAGAACTTTTAAAGCAGTGCAGACTCCCACGAGCCCCGCAGGAGGAAAATAAAATACAAACAACAAGCATCAACCATCTGGAGGCTGCTGTGCATGAACGAACAGTTCTGCCTGCTGAGGTATAGCTCAGCCAATTACATTATTTCTTATGAATAAAATTACAAGCTTGAATACTAAACAAAAGGCCTATATCATGAGCATCAGGGAGAAGCACTGGGGAGAAATGTGCCTACATTACAGAAAAGTTCAGTTTTTCATCAGTGCTCATTGAACCAGAATACAAGATGATAAATTCAGAACTTTGTTTTACAAATCTCAAAGAGAAGTGTGTTCTGATACTCTGCTATGATTGGTCAGATCAAACCTGGAAATGAGAACGGGTTGGACTTCCACCATGTGTGACTTTACATGACAGAAAGGTGCAGTACAAGGCGGACTTCAGGCTTCGGACAGGTTGTAAACAAGCTGGTATTTTAGCCAGATTATCCAAACTACTTAAACTAAACTACTGAACTACACTGAATATGAGCACATCTTAAATGTTGGTAATAATACCTCATCAAGGACACTGTGTTCATGTACAACTATAGTCAGAGTTAAACCAGGAAGTCGGCCTGTGAAGGCAACAGACAATATGAGTAATAAATTAACAGTCAGCAAGTGTGAATGCCAGGGTTTTGTTTACAACTTGTCCGACCTTTCTTGCCCTGTCTGACGCACCTCATTTCTGCTTGTAAAACACAGTGATGACAGAGTCCTGCTGAATTTAAATACTTGAATTAAATGATGACCTTCAAATCCACAGGGTGGGACAGACTTTTTGGTGATATCTCACTCGCTGAACATTCATTTCATTGCATTTAAACATATCCGGTATTTCGCTGGTTTCACTGTGGGGCGTGTTTATTTCCTGAAGTTATTCGACCGTCCAACAAGCACTTCTGACAGAGTATATTGGCCGCTTAAGCATCAGTCTCAGTTCACCCTCTCATTAACATTAAAGGAATGTGGAAGGAAGAGAATGGTGCTTAGAAGGCTTGCTGTGGTCATCCCATGTCCGGAATATGGCCATGTTTACAGCACACATTTGTACTTCCATACTGGTGAGGACCTTCGTTGACATAATACCTTTCTTAGCCCTAAACACTAAAACAAAGAGCTGTAATAACTCCTCCACTCCATACGGGCTGTGAAGAGATTTCTTCCTAAAATGACCAGACTTTAAGAGTGGTGTTGATCTTCTAATCTAACTCTTGGCAAGTAAGCAAATAAGCGTATTTCCCAAAATGTCTATTCTATTCATAACTATTCCTTTAATTCTAAAACAGAGACCTAACCTAAGTGACAACTGGACAAAATGTCCTCACTTTCAAAAAATGTCCTCTCTATGAAGGTCTAAAACTCAAATTGGTCCTTACAAAGATAGAAGTACAAGATCGCCCATAAACACACACACATGCGGGGTAAATGCTCAGTTCAGCCTGACCCAGTCACTGTCTGCACTTTCTGTCTTTGAGCTGATAACTCAACTTTCTCCCAACAAACCTCATCTCCTCTCCTTGTTTGCTCTCCTTTCCTCTCTCCTCTCCTTGTCTCCTCTCCTTGTCTCCTCTCCTCTCCTTGTCTCCTCTCCTTGTCTCCTCTCCTCCTGCTGTGTTTATTGTTGTGGGGCTCGACAGGATGATGCCGAGGCTTTTCCCACCACACTTATGGGAGCTGATACCGAGCCGTCCTCCCTCCTGTTTACAACTCATTATGACAGTCAGGGCCCTCTGGGATGCCTGTTTCAAACTCGGAGCCATGAGCACAGGAGACGCAGCCCAACTGCTGTCTGTGACACTGCTGACAATCATGGCCGTTTTTACACTATAACTCTCTAATTTCCATGTCTCTAATTTAACTTGCAAGCTAGGCGAGTGTGACCTACTCAGTTTTGCCGTTAAGGTGAAAGGAGGAGCGAGTGCAATCCTGCAGCATGGCAGCTGGTAGAAAAGTGTCCTCAATTATATAAATGGTGTGGACAAAATATCAGAAACACCTCTCAACACCACCCCAAACTGCAGCCTCCAAAATGACCATAAAGTTGAATCAGCATCTATCTAAAACAGTTTCAACAAAAAACTGAACATTATAACTTTCATGAAGGGTGGATTTATTGCAGGACTGTTGTATTAGACTGCACAGGTTTAGGTGGAACTGATAAACTGGCAACTGAGTGTATACACTATATTGGTGCATTAGCCATTTGTGATATAATAGCTTAGCTTTTTTCTGTGCTGTATTATAACAGTATTTGTTGCTGTAACAGCTGAGTATTCCCACAGAGACCATTAACATTTTATCTGTTCTAATCTCACCCTTATCTTTACTGTTGTATCGGACACATGGGAACGCCTGATGTGAAGCTGTTAAACTGATGTTTTCTTTTCCATAAAGGTTGTCGGTAAAAGTGAAAAGCTCGTGTTGTATCATACAAAGAGAGAGACGAGAGCTGCGTTTTAAGGGCACTATTGATGTGGCTAGTTAAAAACATGTACTGTAGGTAACCACCCGGATATTTCCCATAAGCTACAGCTACTGTAGCTGCGTTCTGTTGGTTTTCTGCTTTGCAGTTCTTACACAAATCTCATAACAAACAAGTGTGGCACCATCAGGGAGATCCATTGAGGAACTGACTGTGTGGAAGTAATGCTTAAATATATAACCACTGGGTTAGAAGGACAAATCCACCTGATGGAGGACCTGTTTGATATAGAATGTTTTGGGCCTTGTTTCCATGATGGTGCACAGAGGGGGCATTTTCCTGGTGAAGCTGCTTTTTTACAGCGAGAGATGCGCACAGGTTTTTTCCTCTTCTGCAACTGTTTGATAGTTTTCTGACTTGCTTGCATCCCCAAATATCCCATTTCCCAAAATTAACTTTATTCTTAATACAGGAATAGTTGGCACACTGGACGATGGGTTGAGGTCCCTATACACTGTGTGAGTTTGGGCGTTCTCATATGAAAGTTGGCAGTTGTGACAAAAATGTGGTGAAGTCTTAATCATCATTAATCTACAGTGGTGGTCCTATGAGACACGTCCATGAACAGCTGAGACAAAGAAAGTCTGACAGTGTCAGAAATGTAGGACCAAATGATCTCAATGTGACTGCAGCTGTAACCCAAGTCAAGGCACCTGCACAATAACTATCTTCCTGATAGGGGAACGTTATTTAAAAAGAAGTGTGAGAGACAGAGAGCTAGAGAGAGCATACATAAGTGGGTAAGTGTAAAAGCAAAACTACATGAAAGCTGAAACTTAACATCAGTCATTCTTTATTTAATTGACGTTAATTACTGGAGTAAAAATAGCAGCAGATAAACCTCTTGAGCAACACTAGTTAGTGGTGACAGACACTGCTCAGATTTCATGGGCCAGACTGTCACAATCGGTAAGATATCGTATTGCAAATATCATATTATATATGGACAGGACTAACTCCTTGTCTATGCAGCAGTAACACAACAGCACTCAGCTGCGTTTTTACATTCATACAGCCCAATACAGAATCAATAAAGTTACATTTGCAAGACATTAAAAAATAGATTTTAAGTCTAAGAAGAAACTTTGGGCTGCAGTTACATGTGTAAAGCAAAAGTAGAACATGATTCAATTTGAAGCTGCTTCTTCTTTGTATCTGATTCACTGCTGAAAAGCCTCCAGTGTAGACAGGGTGTTACAGATGCTCATGTACTTTGTCCACAAAAATGTGTACACAGCAAAACAGAGTTTGTGCAATGTTATTTTTGTGACTTCACCAAGCAGTACGAGCATAAACATCCTATTCAAAGGCTGAATCATATTGGTGAGATGACTAGCTGGCCCACTAAATGTGATTTAAATCAGTAGGAAAAAATAACTCATCCAATATTTTTCATTCCATGTATACAGTGCATGTGGCTGTTGTGGAAGTGATTATCATCAAGCTTGAGCCATGATAAACAGAGAACAAACACTGAAGGGAATCCTTCAAACCATCTGTGCTTTCAGTGAGAACTGTGGAGGCGGCTGCATCCTTCTGTAGCTGTCAGTGACTGGCTGCTGAAGCTAACATCCACATCCACCCCCTTCCTCCATTAGCCAAACTGTCCCTGTTGTTCAGTGCCAACTTATCTGTGGACCACGAGGAACAGAACAACACATAATCTCCTCAGAAGCTAATTTAATATCCCCGCTGTGCCATTCTAGTGGTCCTGCAGCTTCTGCATATCAGTTTCCTTCTTGGAGAAGCTTTGCTGGTCAAACTGCTGCAAACTGCTCAGTTCCACTATAAAATTGTCAGAACCGAACGCCCTGGTTTTACATGCAGCTAAAGCATACTCAGAAATAGAGGAACAGAAGACTACATTTTTCACAGATGTACAACATCAGGTGGATAATGCATCGTAGATGTTTATTATTTGATCTAAGCTATGAAGTTTCTGATAGTTTGAGATACAAATTTGGACCAATTAAAAGTGTACGTGAGTGGAAAGCTAGTGACAGATCAGGTTTGTTTCAGGTTTCAGTTTGTTCAGGTCAAGAGTGGGAGTTAGCACCAACAAGGACTGGGGTGATTGGCCATTTCAAATCAAAAGATGCAAAAAAAAGATTTTCAGTGTTGGCTATAACCAAAAGTGCTTATAGGTACATTTTGGCCAAGATACATACATTTGCTTTACTTGATGGTAGAAATGGCACAGTAAGGGTACAAAAATTGACTTGCACAAAAGGGCACCAAAATGTACCTTTATAGGGTACCGCCCAGGTGACAATACTTCTACCACTAAAGAGGTCAAAACTCCTGCAGACTTGTAGTATAAAGAACAACTTTATTCATAAATGGCTGTATTTATATAGCGCTTTTATCCAAAGCGCTTTACAGTTTGCCTCTCATTCATCCATCCACTCACACACTCACATACTTTATTCTCCATGCACCTTGGAAGGTGTGCTAGGTGAAGTTGTGTCAGCGACTTCTACCACTGTCATTCACTCACAGTCTTATTAATCAGTGTGTGTTGTCACTACACAAAGACATGGTGATACATATAAGCCTCATCAAACATGTCATGTACATTTAAAAATAAAATATTCTACTCTCAGCCATTGTTGGCCAAGAACTGAGGACCTCCAACATGTGGAGAACGTACTGTTACATTTAATTGAATTATAAGTCACAGCCAAAATTGACCAGTTTCTACTAAAAGTTTATTTAAGATCTTTTGATCTGTCAGCTACAGCTACAAGTGATAATTTACGCACACATGATGTGTTTAAAAATGTTAGAAAACTGCACTTTTCTTGATGTTCCTTTCAATGACATCATTGACTGAGCGTATGATAGACGAGGGTGGGAGTAGGCCGGACTGTATTTATTGTCGCTGTCAGTGTACACCACTAAATATGCCAATTTTATGGAAAAATGTGTCTGCTCTGGATGCAAGTTGTGACCCAGATGTGAAATATGCACCCAGAGTGGCTTAAAAAGTAGTAATCAGTGACACGCAGTCAGATGAACATGACGAACTGCAGCTCCCAGCCTGGAATTACAAATATATGTTTGACTGTAACAGAACAAGCTCGCTTTAAAGCTCTTTTATTCTATCTAGTGTGAAAACACAGAGACCTGTACACTGGAAATTTCTTTGGCTTGTCTGAGATTTTAGTCACCATTGCCATCATTGTGTAACAATAATACTGAATGTCAGACTAAAGGTTTCTGGGTAGGATGGAAATATGATGCTTTTGGGAGCGGCCCTCACCCCGGGGTCTTTGTGTCTGTACAAAACTTTCTCCTAATTTCCTTCAATTCCCCCTGGACCTTCAAATTCCTCCTCAGTTATTCCTCCAGTAGATCTTATTCTTCTATTCTTTTTTTAAAAATGCCCGAATGTCAGCTGCCTGATCCCAGGGGAAGCGCTCTTGTGACCAGAGGGTTGCCAGTTAGAGTCCCCAGAGGAGTTGGTGTAATCACCCTCCTCTCTGAGCATTAACAACTACCACTAAACTGACATTTTCAATAATAGAATATGTCTTCCCTGCCCTCTTAGGAGTACTGCAATCATAGACAAACAGTTTGAATAGAAAGTACCAGACCCTGCTGGGTATACAACATAGCACTGAATCATTTGAGTAGACAGGATACAAAACAGAATAGTAATTTAACTGTGTGAAGCATATTTGCATTATTTTCATGTGCAAAACAAATAGCACTGCAGATTTTTCCCGCTCAGATTTACATTTTCAAGCCCTCAGTTTGCTTATTGGAAGGTTCATGTGTGACATCCAGACCGTACTGAAACGTGGGGATGTGAGCAGAAATATATTCCTTTAATCCAAGACAATTTTCTTCTTCAAGAGAAAATAAAAGCAAGCTTAAAACTTGAACCCTGATATATTAACATTCGAGGTACCTGACTTGGTAATCAGAGTCCTAATTTACACCTTCAGCTTTAACTTTAATTCAAAAAAAGGGCATCCGGAAGGGTGGAGACGTTCAGGATTTTACCAACGAAAATGGACAGCATTCGTATATTTGTTTATACGTCTGGAAGAGGGAAGCTTGGTTGTCATAATGATGGACAGAAAACCGCATTCCAGCAGTGGTGGGAATGTAGCAGCGTCTGGGTCTCTGGTGTGCAATATATGTTTAACTAGTTAGTGTCAGGGTCGGGGTCAGTGGCCTCTTAATTCATTTAATTCAGGAAGTGAATTTTCTTGAAATCTGATAAACTGGGAAACTAAAAAAGTACTACAGTACAAGTACTATGAATTAATGTTTAATTAGTCCCCAGAACAGTTTAACTTGGTGCTGAGTGAATTAAAGTGCATTCATTTCAGCTGTGTTCTGTTACAGAGCACTCAAAACCATTATGTCATTGTTTGTAGACAATTACAGTATATGTTACCGACTGGATAAATAGTGGAGTGCTGTGAGGGTGATGCAGGGAGTACTTTGAAGTAAAAAGCAGATGTAAGACGCGCTCAGTCAAAGTTTGGAGCAATTTGTTCTGACTCTTAAATATTTACTTTATTCATTTGTTTAGTTGCTCAGATGAGAACACTATAAACTCTGGCGAGTCTTGCTCAGAAAGTTGAGCAGACAAACACGATCCACCCTATTGTACAGTGTCAGTGCTGGAGAAGGTCTGACGGGACCCGCCATCGTTCAGGACTGAATTGATTAAACCAATCAGAATCTGACCGCGGATGAGCTTAGAAAGTTTGACGTCATCTGGTTGCTTGAAATCCTCGAGGCCGTCCCACAGTGCAGTGATAGTGCAGACGTGTAATCAGCAGGCTGTCGATAGTACAGTATTGTTGATAGAAAGCAGGTTACGGTGGGGCTGAGCTCTCGGCGCACTCTGAAAGTAAACAAGATAATAATGAACTTAATGAACCTTAGCACATGCTAGAAGACTCCCGATGAAAATATCAAAAGTATCGAAAATGTTTGGGAAGCTGAGGTCAGGAGCACGTGTGGACCCAGAGAGGGTCAACAAGGCTCCAGAGTGACCCTGCTGACATCAACTGTCCTGTCATGCTGTGGCTGCCTGGCTGCAGCTCAAGTTCTTGTCCTTACTGTTTCTCCTCGAGAGCAAGAGTGACTTTGAAAAGGGCAACAGAGACTTGAAAGGAGAGTGAAAGAAAAAAGAATCTGGCCCGTAAGAGTTTTATCTCAGCAGACTAACGAGACAAAGTAAGTTAAAAACAGCACAGACACGTCAAACAGTGACTGGAACCAGATTCGTTTTTTCTTCAAAACTCCAACCTGGCACCTAACAGGCTACCGAGACTGCCCTAAACAAGTTAGTCGCGACTCCATGTGACTTATGTTTGGTTTATTTATAACCACACACTCTGGATCTAAACAAACCAAATACAAATATACAGTAAAGGAAATTTTTCCACTGTGGTTTGTGCCAAAGAAAACAAAGTGTAGGCGTGATGACACCCTGGGGGTCGACCCTCAGATGTCACTGACGCTGTTAATGAGGCTGGATGGTCACAAAGCTAAAAAAATAACATCAGTCGTTCAGCCACCAACTTCCAAGTGTCAAAGATGCCCTGAACTAAACTGCTCAGAGTCATTAACGATTGCAGCACTTGTAATGAGAAAACAGATGTGCTGCCTTTTAATGAGTAACATTCCTTCAAACTCCCCGGTGACTTCAGCGTCCACAGTGTGTGTCCTAAAGACTGAAACAGATATCTGCCTGTAATACTGCCTCTGCCTGCTGAAGATTGTCATTGTTTTGAGATTTGAATGAGGGTAGTGAGGTTACTGGAGTAGGTGTGTGTGTGTGTGTGTGTGTGTGTGTGTGTGTGTGTGTGTGTCCTGGAAGTGACCAAGTGTTTTGTGAAGTGTACAAGATGTGTTGCCATGTTTGATAGTGTAGCATTACTGTCTTCCTGCTTCCACTGTTCGACCGTCAACAGGAATGTTTGGCGAACAGCCACGCAGTTACTGCAAATACACACACACACACACACATGGATACACACACAGGTTGGTATATCTATATTTTTGAGAGCCCCCATTGACCTTTTTCCTTCCTGTGCCCCTAACCCGCAACCTTAACCTAATTTTAACTGAAGTTGTTCCTCGTGGTGACATGATGCTCCTCAAGTGAGATCCGGAAACGTGGCAACATCAGTAAAAAGAAGTCAGACCGGGGAAGAACCACAAGCAAACAATAAGACAGGTTTTAATCAAACAACCAGGCAAACTTATCTGGAAGAGAAAATGAAAGGGAACTGTAGGATTATGACTCCAACTGTTTGTTGTAAACGTCCATCACAGTTTACACACCAACTTCCTGCTCCAACTTTGACCCACATGACTTAGTGTAGATGTTTGCACGCACTCCTTTGCAAAGACACATTATTAGTTACATTTCAGGCACTTTCACTTTGGTTTTACCTCCAAATAAAGTGCTTTAGATGATCTGGCTAAACTGTCTTCTTGTTCACAACTTGTCTGATTGTCCGACCGCTCCTTTCTTGCACCATTGCGCTTTGTTTTAACGGTGTCAACGTGCGATTACTTTGGTGTGTATAATATTAATCATAACTGATGTAATGACGGTCACAACTATGAAAATTAGACTCTAGTTGGAATAAACCAGAATTCACTGTGAACCCTCAAAAAGCCCTCTCTATAAGTGAGGATCGGACCTCGCATTCCAAAAATGTCTTTGCTCTCATGGTCGTAAATTCAGTGTGGACGCAGAAGTACAACACACACACACACAGAGTCTACTTTTACATCTTCCTAACATGGTGAATGACTTCATTACTGACCCCAATGTTTCCGTTTTCTAAGATGCAGGTCAGGCTCTTGTTTGTGTCGTCTTCCCTCCTGGCTCCACAATCTGAAGTGTTTCTGCACCGACACAGAACTATTTACAAAATCAAACAATATAAAGGGACATTCTACCAGAAAACAAAGCCAGTACGCTATGAGTCAGTTTATACACATTACAAAACTTGAATACTGTATTGCATAACTTTTTGGATGCTGATCCTTCCCCTTAAAAAGGTTCAGAGGTCTTTTTGCCAATACAAATTCAACACCACAAAACTGAAAACAACTAAACAAATAAACAAAAAACAGCAACAAAAAACACCTCTATTCAGTTCTTTTAACACTGTGTAATGTTTTAAGATTTCATGATGTCCATCAAGGCTTTTACCAATTAGACATCCATGTGAGAATTACTAAGAGATATCACTGGCATTAAAATTAATTTACAAATTCCCCAAACTGTTCTGTAAAAATGTGGATTCTTTTCTGTCTTTCGAGCCGTTTCAGTAGCAGAGTTGCTGATTTTGAAGACTCCAGCCTTTAAATGTTTTGGAAGATTAGTTGTCACAAAGTCTGTCTCTTCCTTCACTGTCAGTGGAAGACATCTCACATCAGAGCTGTGGCTCAAACAGTTGAACACCTGCTAATCCAAACTTGACAGTGTGGTCACGAAAAAACATAAAGCATTTTGTTTTGTCTGAGGCACATTTTTTATTCTTTCTTTACAGCACGTTACCACGTTGTGATAACTTACACTCGCTCACTTATGAAAATACTTGCTGAGTCACATGACTTCAGCTCAACCTTATCAAACCACAAACTGAGTGGCTTTGACTTTACCTTGCGATGACGTTAACAGCTTGACTTTGACTCGTTATGCTGCTCTGATGTAGGGAAGAAAATCTTTTCAAGCCTCTTTGACTGTTTGGCTTGCGTATCATATCTCATGTTGTGTTGTTTATTGTTCCACGTTGCTCTGGGAGTTTCAGTCTGCGCAGGCCGTGTTGTGATATTCAGAGTTTAGTTGCCTGGATCAAGACCATGAGAGCCAAAAGTCTGAACAATGGGGGGAGTGTAGGGAAGTGAAAGGGAAAAAAGTACATCATAAATGAAGGACGGAGAGAGATGTATTGTGTGTGTGTGTGTGTGTGTCCTTTAACATACTATGTGTAGAGCTTGTATATGAGAAAGAAAACATATGTGAGTGTGTGTGTGTGTGTGTGTGGTATGTTAGAAAGAAAGTGTGTGTGTGTGTGTGCTGACAGCCAGCATGATGTCTGCACGGCTGCCTTGACCTAATCTCCCCTGGCAGCAGATCAGACGCTGCTGTGTTGCACCGGACGCCACAGAACAGGTTGATATAGGCCTCCATTGTACACACACACACACACATTCCTAATTCTTAATTACTAGTAAACCTCTTGAACCCCTTTCCAGCTGTGAACTGTGACCTCGAACCTTCAGTAACAGTACATCCCAGCAGAACCGTACTGTACGTGTGTACTGTGTGTCATCACGCATGATTGGTCGCAGTTCAGCCAGTGCACGGAGTGCTCGTGGCTGAGCGCTGTGGAGAACAAAATGGACAGCGCAGGAGAAAGAGAGGTCGAGCTGAGAGGAAGTGCATTAAAGAAGAACTGAGGGAAGGTGCAGCTAAATGCTGCAAAATTACAGTTACACAGTTATTACAAATGTTCACAAGCAAGGGACGTGGTTAAAATGTTAGGTTAGCTGCCCTCAGCAGGTCATAATATCACAACTACCCTTCCCGAATTGATTCTAGGTTTTTAAGCTATAAATGGCATCATCATGCAATCATGCTCTGTAGGAAAGCAGGAGAAGCATATGGAAGGAAATAATATAGAAAACAAAGCGGTAAAGATGTTTTCTGTCAGGTAGAAGTAGCCTACCTCCAGTTAGTCAGAGCTCAAAGCACAAAAACAGCCACTCGTATTGAAGGAGTGACATTTATAGGTTTAAGTTGACTGGAGAATGAAGAGTCACAGAGATAACAGTCCTGCAGTGAGGATTTGTATGCAGGCAATGTGACAGGTGTGATGATGATCCATGCACTCAGAGCGGTTGTAAGCACTGAGGTGATGAGACATGCGATTATTTTAAAGTGATGATAAAGCAGCTATGAAATTGTAGACCGCGGTGCCTGTAAAGCATCTCAGTGGGCAGCAGCAGCTGAAAACATCTGTTCATATTAGGTTATGGAAATATGTTAAAAGTTCAGTTGTAATCTACAGTAGAATAATACAATAATGTAAAGATGTTTTTGCCTTTTTGTCTTTACAACATTTGTATATTTTGATGATGTGATATGACTTTTTAAAGGTTCCCCTTTTTCCTAAAAAAAAGTTTTGTTTACATTCAGTGTTTCTCACCAAAACAAAGAGCTGTCCTTTGGGTTTCTTGGATGTTCAGCACAGATTTCAACCCAATCCAGTGAAAAATAACCAATTGAATACACACACAAAGAATCTCAAAAATGATGAAATAGCCAGACTTAAAAAAATCATAACTAAAAAAGCATTTGGAGTAGAGCTGTAGGATGTTGCGAGGTCTCATGAATTTAACAGAAGTTTTCACATCAATTTTCATCATCGCATGTTAAGTTGGAACGTGGAAAGTTTTCACACAAAATAATTAAAACAGCAGCAGCAACAACAGAACAAGTCACTAATTTGATTTATTTATTTCGCGCAGCAGGGCCCTTCAGTTAAAGAGGACAGTGTGAGTCTGAGCAGTCGCCGCACTCTGCAGGTGTGTGTAACATGACAGTCCTCTGTGACTGCGATTAAGCGTCGTGACTCCATTCAACAGCCTGCGCGTTAGAAAGGCTGAGTGTTTGCCTGCTGAGGAGCCTGTCAGCTGCTGCTAACTGACCTGACAGCGTAAAGGAACCTCCCAGGAGGACAAACACACACACATATTCTCACTCACATGTACACAGAAACATTCACACGAACCACAACAACAGCAGAGAGTTGTGTGTGTGTGTGGCCATCGCATGCAAACGCTGCGTGATAAACATCTGTAATTGACAGAACAAACCACATTTCTGGTGACAGGGTGGGGAAAGATAACACAAGTGATGTTTGCGTCACGCTGGGAAACAAACCCATGTCACTCCGTGTTAAATGTAATGCTTAGGTAAATGAGGACCGACAATGTGCCCTTGAGTAAGACACGACACCCTAAACTCCTCCTCTATAGCTGATGCACAGAGTGTAGTCTGTATCTGTATTTTACATTAACTCAGTTTGTATTTAATCAGTAAGTTCCCAGAGTCTAATGTGAGCTCAGAGCCAGAATCACACCCTGCCCTCCACACACACTCAGAGCAGACTTTAAAAAGCGATAAGGTTGACTGGCAGTGGTTTTCTGACTGGCATGTGGCCCTGCTGTTTTATCGAATGAGGAAGTGAGGTCGCTCCGTGGTGCTCAGTGGTGACAGAAGTGATCTCAGTTCTTTGATAGTGGCGCGCTGTGACTGCAGGGTGAAGCAGAGAGATACTACATTTTGTTTTAATGTTGTTGATGTTGTAAATGTTCATTCTCAGAAAGTTGCTCCGGTTAAAAACATCAAAGTGAAGGTAAAAAGTATCTTTGTGTATTTACTCAAGTACCGTACTTATGTACAATTTAAAGGTACTGATACTGATACTGAGTTTATTAAGATTTTTTAACTTCCTCTTTCTTTATCTTCATGTATTTTCCTCTTTCTTTATATTTACTTCTTTTCTTATGTCCTTCCATCTTTTCAGTTGTCTTTCTTCCTTTCCTTGTCTTTGTGTCTTTCCTTTCCTTTTCCATCCCTTACATCCTTCCTGCATGAAAGGATTGAGTAAACTCTTACACTACGAGTACTTTGGATACTTCATTATAATTGTACTGTTAACACAATTCAAACAGGACTTCTACTTGTATTAGATTATTTTTCTATTGTACAGTAAGCCAGGACACTAGAAGATAATACTTCATCCACCAGTTATAATGAAACTGACGGTAAAATGGACTTTGCATTTTCATTTTCAGACGGTGCACTACCTGAACATTCAACTTCACTGGCAGGAATATATTTCACTACACCGAAAATGATTTATCAGTGGAATTTAAATTTAGATTTCAGCCGTAATGATGCATTTTCAAAAAAAAATTGATTTCTTAATTGTCATACATCATGCACACACAAATGCAAAGTGAAATGTCAAGTGAATAAAATTATTTTCATTATGCCAAAGGCAGCTGTAGCTACACAGTAGTACACACAGTAGTTAAACTTCTATTTGCAGCAGGGCTGCTGGAGGATTGTGGAATTAGCAACATACTCAAAAGTACAAATAATGGTCCTTAAACACTTCAGAGGAGGAGTGAAGTTTCCCTAAAAGGCTAAAAACAAAAAAGCCCTCTTGGTCTTGCTAGCGTTCCTCAGTGAGACAGCTGAGGCACCGTTTGCTTGTTTCGATGTGGAATTCTAACAATGCAAACAGAAGTTTTGGGGGGTTTAAAGGAAAAACAAAACAATTTACCTCCAACTTGACATGTACGTACATGGACACAGTCATAACATGTGGAATGCTAACAATGCAACTGAGAGTTGTTGGGGAAACTGTAGGTCGATGGTAGTAACCTCCAATGTGAGACCTTTTTGGTGAAGACAATTAACCAAATAAACCTCTATCAGTCAAAAACCTCTGCACGGTGGTGCTGATGCGTGTGATAACAGATTACACAGAGTTTTGATCCAGACTTATCAACACGTCTTAGCCCTCACGTGCGTGTTTTCTTATGTGTTTGTCTACATGACTGTGGCACTGGGTCAGCTCTGTCCAAAGCCACTGTTCCACACCGGTGACTGTCATAGCATCACAGGCTGAAGCGGTCTCCTTGACACATCGCTGAAGCCTCTTGCTGGGACTTTTAACCAGGGAGTGAACACAGACTCAGCATGCTTCTTTCTTTGGAAATAGGCTACGTACCCTGCTTCATAGTCCACATGTGGGAGCTGCCCTGTACAATCACAGTCTCTGTACACAAAGCAGCTGCTGGCCAGATTGCCATGACATTTTCTGTGGATATTCATGGTCCACAGAGGACAAACTTAGCCAATTTTGGTGATCCTGGAATTTTCCAAGCCCTCACCAAACTTCCCCTCCATAAAAGGAATTCTGATTCCATGAACTATTGTGCATTGCTTAAGATGATGAAAAACAGCGTCTAGCGGGCAATAGCTGGACTTAGTTGATACGATTATATTTTCTTCATTCAAATTCAAGCTTTTCTGTGACAGACATTTTACTCAAAACATCCATTTGGCTCTTCAGGCTGAAAAACCTTCACAGTTATTTCTGAAATCTATCGATCTAAGAGGAATGAGAGGAAGCTGAAACATACACAGACTCTGGAGGAAGGTAGTTCACAGTGCAGAACATATTTAAGCAAAGTGATTGAAAGCACATGTGGACTCATGTCAGCCATATGCAAAAATATCAAGGCGGTCCAAGATGTATAAACAGAGGCTGAGCTCAGGGTGGAGAAAGAGAGAAGTCAAGGAGTGAAACAGAAACTGAGCTCCTAGCCTGCTCTCTCTACTGTGCATGTATATTCAGGTCATGTTTATATGAAGGCTTACATAATGCTTATCATATCTCCTGGAGTCTGTGTTTGCACTCTATGCAAGGTGTGTCTGTGCCTGTACGATGTGTCAGCATGTTCTGTGTTATCATACCAGATGTTCGAAAGTCTCTGTACGAACGTCACCCAGATAAACTTCTGCTGCTGCTGATAAATCTTCCTCTCTGTGCCCCTTTCTTCCATTTCTGCTGTATTTCAGTCCATCGGGGGAGAAGAATTCAATATATTAGAAGAAAAGGGTTTGACTGTATGTGTTGAGGGTGTGTTCATTCCAGGCAGTTTTGAGTGGTTTGTTTTCACCACGAGAGGGATTCCATTCTCTTCAAATAACCAAACCAAATGCCTAAAAACTACAAGCCTGAGTCTTGTGACAAGAAACCGAAGTGCATTAAAAGTACATGTAAACAAATGTAAAGCAAAGCAAATAGATACAGGAAATGAACTTGAAACACAAAGAAGTTGTAGTGTAAGGAGAGTTTGACATGTGACAAGGCAAGCAGGCAAAACGAAATGAGGAGCAACTGCAGTCGAGACAGATTTTCTGTTTCTATTTCTGCATTCCTAACTGCCGCTGTATGAGCATCATGTTTAGTTTAAGTTTTAACTGCAGCCATTACAAATTCATGCTGTGCAGCCAAACATTGTTCAGACCCAAAGAACTTTAATTTGAAATTCTAGTTTCCTAAGATACCAAAAATGTCATCGAAATGTGTATAAAATGATGCATAAGACATCTACAAAACTGTTCCATCTGTTGGAATAGTCTTGGGTTTGAATAATTCAGTTTTAATAAGGCGCTAGAACCTGCTCACACAGAATATATATGATACCGTCAGACGAAACTAAGCGTAAATTAGACTTGCATTTATAGATTAAATAGCTGGGATTGTCCTCTATTTATTGTTAAAGTTTCTATTTGTATTTTTTATTCCTTGATTGATTCATTTCTTTTACCACTTGGTTTTATTAATTTTATTATCTTAGGTAGGTCATGAACATAAATGCAATGCATTTTGTCTTTCTTTTTTGCTGTTTTGTTTTGTAGGACATTTAATTATAAAGCATCACAATTTAACGGTCTCTCTCTCTCTGTCTCTCTCTCTGTCTCTCTGTCTCTTGCAGATGTTCAGGACTCCGTAGTAAATGGATGGCCTGTCGGTTCCAGAGTGGTGAAGCTCTTTAAAGTCATTCCTGTGTTTTAGTGCAAGCATCCCAGAGGAGTTTTGTGTGTCATCAGGACCTTGAGACACACCCACACACACCCACACACACTGACGTTCAGCCTCTCCTTCTCACAGTGGACCTGGCAGACCTCTAATCTCTAAAAGATTGATGAGGCCCTGTCCAGGCGCAGGAGGCCTGGCACAGCGTCGATAAGGCAGCTTTCATTTCACCACATTTTATCCCTCGCTCCTTCCTTTCTTCTCCTCTTTTCCTCCATGCTGAGGGGAGCGGGGGCTGGTTTTGAAGCGTGAGAGAGGATTATGACACACCAAGTCCCCTGGGCGAGAAGGACAGTGTTTTAAACAGGAACCATGAAATGCCCCGGAAATGACAGTTCTGTTTTCCTCTGTTGCCCCATGTTGGGCAGCCGTGTGGTAGCCGAGCAGGACGCCGGAGTCGGCATGTCACTGTCACACTGCTGGAGCTGGAATATAGTGAAACTACAGAGGGACACTCAGAGCTGAGAGTAGCTGAACACACATCACACACCTGCACACACACCCAAACACACTCAGAGCGTTCGACACAGGACAATGTGCAACATCTCATTCTGTGATGTGGACAGTAAGGTGGACCAGTTCTTCCAGCCCACGCTCTACATCATAGTCATCGTTCTGGGGCTGCCCACCAACTGCATGGCCCTGTGGGCTGCCTACATGCAGGTGAGGAGGAGACACACACACACACAGTCTGCCACCAGTGTTGGCGGGTAATTTGTTACTCTAATATAGTGGTTTCAGACCTAGTTGGGTTGGGTTCTGATAGCCGGTTTCAGTTTGGATTTGGTTACAAGTTGGTAAAAAAATACCCACATTTGTAGCTGAGAATCTACTGACTGAGTTTATTGAAGGGACACACACACCACCAGTGATACACCACCAACGCCCCAATACTGTCGTCTAAACAGTCAGAAGCAGTGCCATAATGTCATGGCATTATCAACAGTGATGCGATTGCTTACCTTCCCGAAAATATCAATATACAAACAAACAAACAAGCAAAAACATAGTCAGTGACTGTGAACAAATGTACAGTGACAGTGTACAAATTGTATATATATATATTATATATATTATACCGAACTGAACGAAATTATTAAAATCAGTAAAGTGATTCATAGTTTCTACTTTTTGTGTGTGAAGCGTGATTAACACGCTGTTGATGGTCAGTAAACAGCTGCTCATTAAACAATGTTTTGTTTTCTGTAAATGAATTACAGGATAAAGTAACAGGTCACACCATTACGTTTTCACTGCGTAATAAGACATTTTCCATGTAACATGTCTGACACTGCTTGCTACATACAGTCAACAGAGATATTTTCCCATACAGCGTCAAACATTTCCAGTGTTTCCCACAGACCGTCAGTTTGCTTTGGCAGCAGCAGGAGGAATCGTTATTGACTTTTCATTCAAGCGAGTTCACTAACTCATATTTTTTCAAGCACAAATGTCATTAAAAGTGAGTGACTGTTCGGCATTAGGTTCTCGTTTTGCGTCCGTCTCAGCACCAAGGTCACTTCTCCACCTTTCTACATCCAGTTTGAGACCTGACACAGACACACCACGACACCAGGAGCACAGGTGTGCTGTGTCATAGGTGCATTATGGTTATTGTAGTTCCCAAACACTCTTCAGTGCTTGGCAGCATTGACTGCATTACTAGGCACCACCAGCTTCATTATATGACAATACCTGAACTGAATCCAAAATATGAATATACATGGCGTGCTGTTTATTTACCAGGGCAGTTTTGCATAATATCAACATTGTAATATCAATATTGCATGGGAAACAGAGCTGTCTCCTTGTAGCTAGATTTCAGTCCAAGTACTGACAAATCAAATTAGAAAAGCTTAATGGAAGCCGTACAGTGGACAAGTTGAACTGCTGCCGAAATATGTCCACCTTTCTCTCTTATTTACAAGCCCTTGTTGTGGCTGTACGCAGTATTTTACCAAGCACACCTCTTTGTTTTTTAAGGCATGGTATATGTTCATCTATGTGAGACACTAAACAACAATAATACATCCAGACCTAATCAGTCCCTCATAGACTTTGTATTTGTTCCGTGTTTTGATATTCAGAAAGCCAAATGATTTGCAGCTGATGGAAATCAAACATCATTTGCGTTTTATTTGCTTTCCCATTTTAAAAGTTTGCATAAAAAGGAAACACGGACACATTATCTTTTCACTGACTGTTTGACTTGTATACGAAAAGCACTTAAGTTAAACAAACCATGACACACTCGTAACCCACTCTACTGTATCATTGCACATGTATGTTTCTGTTTTCATCCATTTTATCCTTTAACTTTAAATTTCTCTCACCCCTGCCTCCCAATCCTTTCCTCCCTTCATCTCTCCTCTCCACTCTCTCCTTACCTTCATCGTATTCTTGCCTCCAGGTACGCCAACGCAATGAACTTGGCATCTACCTGATCAATCTGTCAGTGGCTGACCTGCTCTACATCACCACTCTTCCTCTGTGGATCGACTACTTCCTACAGCACGATGACTGGATCCACGGTCAGGAGAGCTGCAAGCTGTTCGGCTTCATCTTCTACACTAACATCTACGTCAGCATCGCCTTCCTCTGCTGCATATCACTGGACAGGTACCTGGCTGTGGCATATCCTCTGCGCTTCGCCAAGGTTCGACGAATCAAAACAGGTGTGTAGGGTAAAGGATGGGCTTTTCATCTGAAATGATATATCCACCCTAAAACAAATTCACATAGAAACAAAGTATGGTACTTAATTTAATCAGTGAGATCAAAGATCAGTGTTCTTGAAATCAGGCAACTAATTTATAAAGTTGAATTTATACTTAATTTCTCACAGCATTCTTAGGCTGCTCCAAAAAAAATACAAATAAACATCATATAAGCTTGGTTAAAGAGGTGTAATTGTGTCATTAGCACTTCTGATGGATGAGTCTAAAATAAAACATTTATTGGGAGGAAAAGCAAGTAACTTTCCAATAAAACAAGAGTACAGTATTTTCAAATTTGACATACAGTATTGCATACTGAGTCTCATCCTGTTTTTGCAGAATAAAGATGTTGCATTTGATGATTAGTTCCCCAAATTGTGCTGCTGCAGAGCCTGGAGAGGATGTGCGTCTTCAAATGTGCCATTCCCTAACATAACAGGAAATTCAGTTTGTGTAGAGATGAGATCACTTCCATGTCAAAAAAAGTTTTAATAAATAACTAATTGAACGAGGATGTCTGCTAAAGTCATTATTGTTAATAAAATGTAAGGATATGTGCCTTAAGCTCAGTTCATAAATGAGGCCCCAAAATAACTTTTCTAGAAATACAAAATGATGAAATTTAGGAAATTATTTTTTACACCAATTGGTGAAGCATTTTGGATGGAAACTCTTCATATGAGCGACAGAGAGGCTCTGAAATATCATTTCATAAACTACTGTATCCTCATGGATAACATATTTGTCCAAAACAGATAGTATCCTACTGTTTATTGATATGATTACTTAGGTTGGACCATGGTGTCACTCAAACAATTGTAAGTAGAGGATTCTCTATTAGCTGTGTTTATACAGTATGTCTGTGTAAACAAGAGCACTACAGCACACTGTTCACACAGGCTACAGGAATGGAAGTTACTGCAAAGACAAATATTTCTCTCTCCTCTTCTTTCTTCTGCTCTCCTGAACTCCCTGCAGCTGTCCTGGTCAGCGCCATGGTGTGGATCATCGAGATCATAGCCAACTCTGCTCCTCTCTTCCATGACGAGCTCTTCCAGGATCGGTTCAACCACACCTTCTGCTTTGAGAAGTATCCCATGCAGGACTGGGTGGCAGGGATGAACCTCTACAGGACATTTCTTGGCTTCCTTGCTCCATGGACAGCCATGCTTGTCGCCTACCGTGGGATCCTGGCAGCAGTGCGCTGCAACGTCTCAACAGAGCGTCAGGAAAAGGCCAAAATTCAGCGGCTGGCACTGAGTCTGATCCTGATTGTTTTGCTCTGCTTTGGACCATACCACATCCTTCTCCTGGTGCGGAGTGTCATGTTTCTAAGGAAACCATGTGACTGCGGCTCAGAGGAGAGCTTGTTTGCAGCGTACCATGTATCGTTGGCGTTGACCAGCCTCAACTGTGTTGCCGACCCCATTTTGTACTGTTTTGTCAATGAGGGGGCTAGGCACGATGTCGGCCGAGCTCTCTCAGCTTTACTGTCTGCAGCTTGCCACAGGGGCTCCTCTTCCTCACCATCGCATGGCGACATACTCAATGCTGGTTCAGTGACTATGGAAACACCGTTGTCAGCGAAAAAGCAGCCTTGTGTGTACGCTGATGGAGGCAAGACAAGCAGCTACAAGACAGAACTGGTGGCTCTGAAGGAGGAGTGTCTACAGATGACCATCCTCAGTGTTAGGAAGTGACCTCTACCTGGAACATACTGTAAGAGGTCCAAACTGCTCAGCTCAGTGGATGGAGGAAACTCCTAACACTGACAGGGTCTGATGTCTTCTGGCCTGACAGGCAGATGCATTTATGATGCTGCAGGTGCTTGGAGTAAAAGCTTCCACTAAATGGCACATTAATAAGCCAAAATGGGAATGAGATTGATGAAATAAGCCACTATAGCAGCCCCTGTGAGATTAAAATGCTTACACACCAGAATACAAAATTGTTGGGTGAAGGAAAAATAGAGACTACTTTGCTATTGTTAGATCCTTACTACTAGTGGGGCAACAAATGTAAAGTTTGGCCTTAAGGTGGCACCTGAGGACAGGTCATGCTGTAAATCAAACAGGTTTATCCTCTGTATGGTGACCATTTTAGGACATCTCAGACTGACAGCTTGTCTGGCTCAGTTCTTTGTTGCTGTGGTTTGTCAGCCTCTGCACAGTTGCACTGCATGCTGATGTTAGCATGTTAACATGCTATGTTATCATTAATCCCAGAGTGCAACTGAGGCTGACAAGGAGTCAGTCATTTGCTTTAGAGGTATCCTCATAAAGTTAAGTGTTGGACCAGAGGAATCCAGAGAGACCTGCTGTTGGCGCCATATGAAAAGTCAGGGGATCACCTAAGTCCTCTGGATTCAGTGGACCAGGGATGTCTGTACCAAATTCCATGCCAATCCATCCAGTAGATGTTTCAGTCTGGACCAAAGTGTTGGACCAACAGATCGACAGACCAGCTGACATCCCTACAGTTGTGTCACTGGTGCAGCTAAAAAGGATTTTATCAAACACAACTTGGATATTTGAATATGTAAGTGGAATTATTTAAACAGACCACACTCTGCATGGCTATTATCAGTGGTCTGAGAAGAGACACCTTTGCATTCAGACTGCATGAACACCCAACTGGACAAAGGGCGGATGTAGACGGGTTTGAAAACCAAATGCACCACTTTGGAATATGGAAGAAGACCAGAAGGGCAAAAAAAAAAGATTGTAGATTACTGGTCAAAAACATTTTTAATGCTTGTTGGAAATGTCTTTAATGTTTTATTAGTTTTTTGATGGAAATAATGAAGCCTTATGAAGTACCTCAGCTCGTAAACTGTGATAGCAAGAAGGCTTAGAGTAGAACAAGTGTCTCTAATGTAATGTGAGCAACGTTTTTTCTTTTTCTTTCATTTTCACCACAGACAGCAAAATAATCAGAACTCCACTGAGGTGACAGAGAAAATCCTAAACCAAAGCCTTTTACTGCATTCAGCTCAGCTTGAAAGTCAACTACGTTATGTTGAGAGCACTGTGGAGCAGAAAAAGAATGTCATAGTACAGTGAAACAGATCAAATTAGTATTTTTTTTTAAATGCGAGTGCATGCAGTAGTTGCCAATAATCATAAGTATGGGGACTTACATGCTGGAGGTATAAAATAAAATTTTAATTGCGTAAAAGACAGCCTTTACTGAAACTGTGTTGCCAGACAACCATCTCTCAATGTCCATGAATCCAAACTACATGCTTGGGCTTTGGTAAAGGCTACCCACAGTTAACCTGATACTGTTTACATTCCTATTTCAGACAGATGCCTTCTGACTTAAACTGTCCGGAACTCCCTAAATGATATACAGTACACTGTCTTGTCACTTTTTCTCATCACACACATTGCACTACAGTGTTTTCAGAGCCAACCATTATTTTCCCTAAAATGATAAGATTTGTCCTGCTAACATTGTTGGTCATATTAGGGAAACAACTCAAGCAACATCTCTCTGTAATGTCAAAAGTGTGATGAGGAAATTGTGAAATACTTTACTGGATATCCACATAAAACCATCTCCAGTGGTCAGAATAACTTTTGGCAGCAGCCATGAGTGTATGTGGCAACACTCAAAACAGAAATGTAACATTGATTGTTTTTAATGATTTATTTCAAAAGCAACGATTAAAAATTTACAGCAAGCATGTCTCTTCTTTTGTATGTGAAGCTGATTGTTCTTGATGTAAATATAACTTGACAATTTTAATCCGCCAACGCTGGAGTAGCTGCCATATTTTGCCATATGTTGACTACTTTCTTAAGTCCTGACAGCAAGAGCTGTCAGGGCCTGGAAACGAAAAAGACGAAAAATTTAAAAAAAATGTTCATGTGTATTTACCGTTATTTGAGGTTGACATGAGTGATCTTCCTTTTCCTAGTTGGCAGCTTATTTTTACAGTAAATCCAACACAAAGTGACCAAACATAGCTTTTTTAGCATTCACAGCTGTTGGTATCCCAAAACTCAATGGCAGCTTCTACAACAGAGCGTTGAATACCATACATGAAGTACAAGTGTTGTTTTAAAAAAATGCAGACTGGACTCACCTGTCGGAGAAGACTTATAAAACTCATAAAATCAAGTTTGTTGTTGTCAGCTTGATCTTTAGACTTTCTCACAGTTGTGCAATCCAAAAATTATTTTTTTTTACATTTTCTTTTACTGTTTTTGTGAATCAGTGGTAATAACATTTCAACAGTTTGTCTACATACCTGCTGTATGTTCAGATATATAACAACGACACACAAAACTTTCGTTTGGGTAGAGTATTGTGGCTCAAATAACTCGAGTGTCCATGTTGCAGTTCCACTGGCCAACAATTACGTTTTAAGGATGAGAAATGTTTTGGAAAGCGTCTAAGAGATCCCAGCAACACCAGTTTTTTATGTTATCTTGGCATGAAAGTATTCCTCTGTTCAGTGCAATGATGTTAAGGCAGACTTTTTTTTTTGGACACTTACAGCAGTAAGTGTCAGTGTTGCCCTAAACGGTGCTCTGTGTACCATTGCTTTGGTTGTGCATCTGTATGTCAATCTGAGAGAGGAGGTACCAGGCTTCATAATGTGTATTTGTTCAACAATGTCAATGAGAAATAAATTATGCATACAAAACTTTGCCTCCACATGTGTTTGTTTGTTTGGTACCTAAGCTGGAAAAGCCGCATGGAAGCAGCAGCTGGATGGAGGTGCCTTTTTGAATGAATTAAAGGGACTGAACTTTTTATCACTATATTCTTCCTTCCTTTTCTTTTTATCTATTGGATAACATTGCACTGTTGCTGAAATTGCTGAGATCTGGGAATGCAGGGACATCGGTAAAAAGAAATCAGACAGGGCAGTCAGATGGTCACACTAGTTTTAAACAAACCCAAGATTAGCCAAAAACGAAGGCAAACTGTAAAATTGTTACCCAAACTGTAAATACCCAATGATGGTCATAGACAGGTGTCATGGATACTATTACTACTCTTTTGGATGTGCTTACTTTGAGTTTTGCCTTCAGATAAAGTGGATAGATAATCTGGCTGAACCTCTGCAAACACACTCTTGGTTTGTTGCATCCCAAAATGTTTTCCGAAACAGGTAATTCAACAGTCCCACACACTTTATGCAGCAATTGGTCAGGCGTGTGGAGGTGTGAAAGGCAGGGGTTGAATTTCTCCCTTAAGCCCTCTTTTTTCACTCTTCACATAACTATTCCAGGAGAGACTGCCTGAAAGTCTAACAGCACACCCACGGCAGGCTTTTCGGTCACCTTCAAGCGTGGCCATTCGGAACAGCTATAAACACTTCTGGCTTTAAACGGGCTGGATGACACTGATGATCACACTGAGATCTCATAACCAATCCTATACCAGTGATGCAGCAGATCAGAAAACGCTCATGTGTTGTTCTAACTAGAAGTCTGCCACTCCTCCCAACAGACTCAACAAATCCAGGCCGGGTTAACGTGCACTAAGTGCTACAAATCACAGACTTTGGATCAAGAACTCTGCGTATCTCTGCATATTCCTGCAACACTGCAAGTATCCCGTAATAGATCACTGTATACTGACCAGCAGAGAGAGCAGGTCTGGGATACTGCCAACACAAAGTCACCTTCTTCACTCTTCACTTTGTTCTGTTCTAGACTCCCAGAGCTGTACAGCTAATGAATAACATGAAGGACATACTGTAGGATCTGTGCATGTGTGTCTGTGTGTGTGCATTTGTTTATTTGCATGTATTTTAATGAGTGTGCTGTGTTTGCATGTGCGTTCATCCTTGACAATGCGTGTGTCCTTTCCATTGTTACCCCATACAGCAGAGGGAACCTTATATTTACGACCTGTCCTCATGGGGGTGGACACTGTGTTATACAAGACAGGACAGTGTGCACGTGTAGATGTGTGTGAGAGAAAGGGGGGAAAGAACAGAGCGAGAAAGAAAAATCATGTATGAGTATAACATACAGGCATGAGCATGAGTAAAGGTAAAGAAAAACAACGTAAAGAAAATATAAAGAGCAGAAAAGGGAGGACTCACACATGCCTTTATGTTCTTGAGAAGAGGGAAAGGATATAACTCGCTCTCTCTGAGGGAACATTGTCTCTCGCCCTCTACGCTTCACTGGTCACCTCTGCTATAGGTCTATATATAGCAGCTCACCAGAGGCCATGCTGTCATTACCGAAAAACTCACCTGATTATTACAGTGATTTATTATCAGGTAAGGATACAGAAACACCTCCAGGACATAAAGGATGATTGTGCCGTTATTTTCATGGGATATTCAGATTTATTTCTGGCCTGAGTGCAGTTTAGGAACAGAGCTAAAACTGGAACATACAGTACAGCTCAGCTCCACAGTATAAAGCTAATAGTGACTGAACGAGAGTTTGAGAGGGTGGAGGGATACGCTTTTCCTTCCGCCTTTCTTACAGCTCATGCAATTTAAACAATTAGAATTAAATCTAAAATTCAGGAAGATAGTTATTCATTCAAATGCTGTTAGCGGATATATCAACAGAGTTCCTGTAACTTTTATTAAAATGATTTCATTAAATCAGACTTGTTTCAGAGTTGATAGATGCTTTTTTTTAAATGCAGACCTGCAGTTAGAGCTTTTATTTCACCCGCATTGACTGATTTTTTGGCCACACGTGGACAGCAGAAACAAGCAGAAGCCATTGGCAGATCAATCAATAACAAAGAGCTTTCAGAGTTTACAGGTTATAGTTTTGCCATTACTGCATTATTTATGGGAATCTAAGGAACCGTGGTTGCAAGCTGTTCCCGACTCTCCTCTGCTCTCCTTTACGTTGGTGAGTTGTACGATGCCACTGAAGGGTACTTGACTGAGCGCACAATGGATTTCATACATCTCTGCTTTAGCTTCCTTTCCCCTTCTCTATTAAAAAATAACCACAGATTTAGGTTTAATGTATGTTTGTTTATTTGCATGAAAAATGCATCCAACTAACCCTACCTAAATGTAGAAGAAAAGAAAAGAAACAAAAATCTGCTTGCCCCACTAAATAAATTAAATCAAACAATCAAATAATTTCATGTTATAAGGCACATGTATAGCAACTTGTTTGGGTTTGCAATAAAAGCTAAAAATATAAGAAGAAGAAGAAGACTTACCTACTAATTTAAGTGCTGTGCACAAAAAAATTCTTAGACATTATATAAATCCTTCATTCCTACAAAATTAACAATCTTATGCTAACTCTATGTAGCACTTGGTGAGCTGTTTATGCCTCCTACAACTGTGACCAATGTGACCCAGAATCCATTTTTAAGATGCATGTCATAATCTAATTAGTAACTCATTCAGTTGTATTTCCATCCTGGCAGAGGAAGCAGGTCACCAGCCCCTGAACAGCCCAGACAAATGTACAACACAGAAAAATAGGCTCACATTTCTTTTGGACGCGAACCGTGTAGCGTGAATTGTGCAGGAGTCCAGAACAAAAGCCCTAATTTCTGACTGACAAGCGTGTATGTTTTTAAACGTTATCACATGTGTGGAGAGGCGTTCAGGGTCCTTGTGGGCTTTTTAGCTATAAAAGAACCATCATGTTTGTGTAAAATCATCACAGTGAGAATCACACTTAGATTCATAAGGTTTTATAGGACAACAAATATCAGCTCTTGCTTTCCTTAAACCTGCAACATTTTGACAATCTGAAATTAGGTGCAGTCGGTTCAAGTTTTCATTCATCCTATGTGCAATAAACGCTCTTAATTCTAATACACCATAAACTGCTTCTTCTTGGCTGCCCGCATAGCTTATCATTCATCCTTATTCTTACTGTGGCAGTTTTTCTTGCTTTTACCACATGGACATTCTATTATACTTTATTTCTGTGCCTTGCTGCAAAAAGAACTTCCACTTGTGGGACAATAAAGATCTCAACTGAACTATTGTAAATCTAGAAAAGCATGTCTCGTTACTGTCATGCCGCCAATCTCAGCTGTGGCACAACTGCATATGTAAAAGGGTTATATGTGATTAATGAGGTGATTTAGATTTCAGTTTAATTTTTCTATGTAATGAAACTTTATTAAAATCAAAGTACAGTGAAAAAATAAAGGAAAATTACAAATCTTGCAACACTCACTTGGGGAACTACTGCTTTAAGTATAATATGGGCTTTGCCAAACACATAAATTAAGATTAGAGATAGTTGTTTGGTGTGGTTCAGGTTATGGTAATAATGCAGGCGGGACTACTGTAGAATCCATAAGAATGCACTCAGCTGGTTTGTCCCATCTGAATCAGGTGAGGTGGAGCTGCCTGCACACATCAGACCCTTAAAAGCCATTCCACTCCAACATATTTATTCAAATAATACACGACCTCTGACATGTCTCTGACTCCCGGACCATCAGCACCGGTTCCCCTCAAGGCTGCGTTCTTTCCCCTCTACTCTTCTCCCTGTACACCAACAGCTGCACCTCCAGTCATCAGTCCGTCAAGCTCCTGAAGTTTGCGGACGACACCACCCTCATTGGACTCATCTCTGATGGGGATGAGTCCGCCTACAGGTGGGAGATTGACCATCTGGTGACCTGGTGCAGTCGGAACAACCTGGAGCTCAACGCTCTANCATCCCGGCCCTGCTACAGGACAAGCTCTCCCAGCTGAACGTGCCTGACTCCACCTGCAGGTGGATCACAGACTTCCTGTCTGACAGGAGGCAGTATGTGAAGCTGGGGAAACATGTCTCTGACTCCCGGACCATCAGCACTGGTTTCCCTCCATGCTGCGTTCTTTCCCCTCTACTCTTCTCCCTGTACACGAACAGCTGCACCTCCAGTCATCAGTCCGTCAAGCTCCTGAAGTTTGCGGACGACACCACCCTCATTGGACTCATCTCTGATGGGGATGAGTCCGCCTACAGGTGGGAGATTGACCATCTGGTGACCTGGTGCAGTCGGAACAACCTGGAGCTCAACGCTCTAAAGACAGTGGAGATGATTGTAGACTACAGGAGGAACCCAGCCCCACCTGCCTCCATCACCCTGTGTGACTCCCCAGTTGACACTGTGGAGTCCTTCCGCTTCCTGGGGACCATCATATCCCAGGACCTCAAGTGGGAGCTGAACATCAGCTCCCTCACCAAAAAAGCACAGCAAAGGATGTACTTCCTGCGGCAGCTGAAGAAATTCAATCTGCAAAAGACAATGATGGTGCACTTCTACACCGCCATCGTTGAGTCCATCCTCACCTCCTCCATCACCATCTGGTACGTTGCTGCCACTGCCAAAGACAGGAGCAGACTGCAGCGTATCATTCGCTCTGCAGAGAAGGTGATTGGCTGCAATCTTCCATCTCTCCAGGACCTGTACGCCTCCAGAACCCTGAAGCGTGCAGGTAAGATTGTGGCCGACCCCTCCCACCCCGGACACAAACTGTTTGTGACACTCCCCTCTGGCAGGAGGCTGCGGTCCATNGACCATCATATCCCAGGACCTCAAGTGGGAGCTGAACATCAGCTCCCTCACCAAAAAAGCACAGCAAAGGATGTACTTCCTGCGGCAGCTGAAGAAATTCAATCTGCAAAAGACAATGATGGTGCACTTCTACACCGCCATCGCTGAGTCCATCCTCACCTCCTCCATCACCATCCGGTACGCTGCTGCCACTGCCAAAGACAGGAGCAGACTGCAGCGTATCATTCACTCTGAAGAGAAGGTGATTGGCTGCAATCTTCCATCTCTCCAGGACCTGTACGCCTCCAGAACCCTAAAACATGCAGGAAAGATTGTGGCCGACACAAACCTTTTGAGACACTCCCCTCTGGCAGGAGGTCCATCAGGACCAAAACCTCATGCCATACGAACAGTTTCTTCCCATCTGCAGCTGGCCTCATCAACAAGGCCCAGGACCCCCACTGACACTAACTCTATACCCACCTCCCCCACCACATATTCATGTACACACCTGAAGATGTGCATTACATTAACGCACATCTTTTGGACTTTATATTTGCACATTGCAAATATTCTTTATTCTTCAACTGACCTTAAATACTGTGAACTCTTGCACATTCTAGGCAAATATTTTGCACATTCCTACATAAATCTGTACAGTTCTTTCATATTGTACATATTGTCTATGTCTATATCTTTATTTTATTTTATATTTTTTTCATATCTTTATTGTCTGTTTTTATATATTTAAGCTATGCTTCTGACTCGCAGTACTTGCTGTCACCTTTTCCCTTCTTATATTTTTTCTACTTACTATGTTTATATGTCATGCACCAATATATCAAGTCAAATTCCTTGTATGTGCAAACCTACTTGGCAATAAATTTGATTCTGATTCTGATTCTGATTCTGAACCTCATTATTCATGTCCGGAGCCACTGCTCATTTGAAATACAAATTCATAGTGACTCAATCACACAGAGCCTTTAGGTTCTGGAGTTTGGATTCATAATAAGTTGAAAGAGTATCAGAGAGACAAAGAGAATTATAACTGACCATCCATAATTCATGTGCTCTGAGACCAGATTGTGCTCCTCAACTTTTCAGATTGAGACATTTGCATGAATGTGGGAATCTACAGGCGAGTGCACCAAATACATTACCATTTGTGTATTACTTTAGCTGTGTGTTTATTTAACATTTAGCTAACACGCTAACCCAGAGCAGTTTAAAGCACATACTCTTAACTGTTACAGATTACCCTCTTAACATGATAAATTTACGTTGTACAAACTTTTCCTCGGTCAGCCTGTTCTACTCCTACTTAAATGATTTCTTACGTTTCCCAGAATGACTTTGAGCAATTCTCAGCTGTCAAACACAGGTGGTGTGGTTTGAGTTCACAAAGGATCAAAACCAGAGAGCAGGAAACAACCAACAAGCGCAAGACCCTTCAACCTTCCACTGACAGATGTGGATTAGCTGCTGGCTGCCTATTTCCTTTATGTGGGGAAGATTAAAGATGGTTAGGAATACGAACACATTGGTTGCCAGACTTGCCATTAACCGCGGTATATGGTATTATTTCCTTGTATTATGGGAAAATAATGCTGTTTATGATGATTTAGTAACCCAGATATACCAACTATATTACCAGCAGCTGTTATTTTACGTTTTAAAGGATGTTGGCTTAGTTTCGTTTTTGATGCAGTCAGTTGCCAACATCACAAGCAAGAAAGGACTATACAATAGTAAACTATTTGAGACAACAGCACCAAGGCAATAGGAACAACAAATAGTCCTGTATCTGCAGAAAAGGCCGAGATATTTTTAAAGAGTGGATGCTTCAACAGAAAAGTCCAAAGCCTCGATATATTCTTGCTGATTGCAGCTATAAACAGACCCGTGTCCACGTCAAGGTGAAATTGCTTCAGTGAATTACAGTTTTCCCTCCTAGTATCGAGCGGTGAGTCACCAAGCAGCTACACTCTTCAAGATTCACAGGAGGTGGTGTCACGTCCTCTGTGTGAGTGTGTGTGTGTGTGTGTTTATTCTATCTTTGCGTGGACCAAGAGTTTGAATTTCTATGTGAGGACCAAGTGAGATTTGGTCCAGTCCTCACTTCTTCAAAGGGCTGTTTGAGGATTAAGACTTGGTTTAAGGGTTAAAGTTAGACTAATTGTGATGGGTAAGGGTAGGATTAGGGGCTTGGGAGTGCATTATGTCAATAACTGTTTTTTGATGGTGGGGGAATACTCAAACTGGGCTGAGCGGTGAGCAACCACGACCATTCAAGCCATGCTGGGAAGGCACAACTAATAAAAATGAGCAAAGAATGTGCAAATATACAAAAAAAGTGCCCTCAAGGCAAATTAAAGGATGTATCAGGGCAATGTACAAAAACTCAGTGTGTGTTACATTGTGAGTGTGTGTGTATATAGTACGCTTGAATCGTAATGTGTGGAAACATATACTCATACGCGGGCTTATGTGTCCGTGCAGGTTATCGTATGTCACATGTTGTTATTTGATAAGAGGTGAAGGGAAATGAAACAATGGCTGTTTCTGCTTTAGCTTCATGAAGTCATAATGTTTTGAAATCTGACTCACGTCTGGCGTTGAACCTCCGTCATCGTCTCCTCCACCGCCTCACTACCTCCTTAACAATGAACCTGAGAGAGAAATCAAGAAATGCACTTGTCTACAGTCTGGCCCAGGAATAGAAAGTATAAACTTTCATACACAAAACAATTTTTTTTATGACGAACTGGGAAATATTTTCTGCTTATTTTGAGCCAAAAAGTCACTTTAAATACAACTGAACTGAGAGAAGTGATACAAACAAAGAGAGAAGTTGAGAGTCGAAAGAAAAAAGCTTAGACAAAGTAGATTTGTTGAATCTGCAGACATATCTCTGTTTTATAATGTTCTGTTTTTGAATATTGTTTGTAGCTTGTTTATCCCAGTTAGATCTGATTCACACATACGTTGAGTATACTGGTGAACTGTACTTCAGCTTTCCTTTACTGGAGATTTTTGTGATCTTTGTGTCTTTTAGTTTAGTTTTACAGACACCTGCCAGCCAAATAGAAATTAATATTTTTTGTTGCCATGGTATAAGGGAGTTTCCGTTCTAGAGTAATTGTGTTTATTACTCAATGTTGGAAAAAAAAAAACCTCAGAGTTTCTCATTGTGCCTCAAATTTCTGGTGAAAGAGAGGAGGACGAAAACAAACAAACCTATCCTTATGTGAGTAAGAATGAATTCATTGTTTCTTCATGTTTGTGATTCGGTTTCTCGTGACTTCTTCTTCTTGTTAAGTCATTATCTCGTGACCCTGTGACCTGAAAAAACATATTTAATATCACATGATTGTGCAATATACCACCACTGTCTCTCTGTTAAATGTGAGAACAAGAATAACTAGTTACAAAGGATGATATGTCAAAAACTGGCCTTGTTGGTGCTGTAAAAGTGTACTTATATTACTGCACATATACTACATGTCCCGCGTTTATTACAGGGGGACATTGCACACAATACTACACATTAATATGCATTCAACTTTTCTCCATTCTCTCAAAAGCACCATTAACCAGCACAGGTTTGAATCTGGCACTTCCAGAGTTGAGCCATGAGCTGGAGGGAAACAGTGTTTCACTAAAGTCTCTATAATGTTTATTTCTCAGAAGTGCCTCCTTCATATGGCTCTTTAAACAACTTAAACATGCTGATGTGAAACTTAACAACAGAGGAGGAATTGAAAAGCTACACTCCAACACGAGACCACCTAAATTAAAGTAAAGGGTTCATTTTGAAATGATTGATAGTATTGGTTTATTTAAAACCTTTATTTGTCCACGGCAAGCACGCATTAATGTAGGCTACCACTTTAAGGACACGCAAATTCACACGGTTCAGCCCCGCCCACTTCACAACCATTAAATATTCAAATCAAGAGCACACGCTGCTCACCTGTGCTGTCTACCTGGCATTTTCCTCTAGTCGCATTCTTCAAGTAATACAGCGGCAGATGTATCTACATTTCCAGGACATTTTTTCTCAAAACTCATCAAAGGTTGTCATTCAATCCAAATCCTGGACAAACTTCAGGTAGGTAACGCCAGTGTAGCGCGAGCGTCAGCCAAAGCTGGTATACCGATGGGAACAGGCTTTACTCTGCATTATATTGGTTGGGGGAAATGAACTGAGCTGAACTCTGTGTTTGATTACGGTTTTGTGCTGACTCAAGTTGTCCTGAAGAAGAAATTTTGTGCTGAGCGTTTGTGTCTTTTAGAAAAGTTTAAACTGAGCAAAAGACTCATCATATTGAAAGGTTTTAGAGTTTTCAGGTGCGCTGCGTCGTTTAGTGAACTGAGCGAACTACGTGAGTGAACCATTGAGGTCTTTTTGCGGGTTCTTAGGTGCGTTTTTTTGCAGGGGTTACATGAGCATTAGGGCTGCAACTAATGATTAATTTCATTATTGATTAATCTGTCGATTATTTTCTCGATTAGTCGATTAGTTGTCTGGTCCATAAAATGTCATAAAGTGGTGAAAATTGTTGATCACTGTTTCCCAAAGCCCAAGGTGACGTCCTCAAATGTCTTGTTTTGTCCACAACCCAAAGATATTCAGTTTACTGTCACAGAGGACTAAAGAAACCAGAAAATGTTCACATTTGAGAAGCCGAAATCAGAGAATTTGGATACTTTTTCTTAAAAAATTACTCAAAACGATTAATTGATTATCAAAATAGTTGGCGATTAATTTAATAGTTGACAGCTAATCCATTAATCGATTTATCGTTGCAGATCTATGAGCATGCTGCTACTTTATAGGCCTAATTCATTGAAGGGTTTGACATTGATTATTAACTTAAAGGATAATTTTGGAATCTTATTTTTGTAGTTTTGGCCCATGTGTTTGCCCCACCAGACTTCTTTTTGGTGATATCACTGTGTCTCCAGATCTCTGCAATTAACTTGGTGATTATGACGTTATTATTACTGATAGAAAATATCGACAAAACCAAAAGTCAAACAGCCGCTGAATGTTTTTTGTTCAACAACGCTCTTCTCATTCCAGCCAGCTTCTCTGCCCTTTGGGCAAATGCTGCAGTTGTCACACCTCATTTATCAGAATAAACAAACTATTTTAAGTTAAATAAGAGATTTATGACGGCTTAGCCTTACTTATTTTCATATTAACTGTGTTTATTTCCCAGATTCAACAACATCCTCATCCATTTTTTGATTCAGCACAGTGATCTGTCACAGTGGCAACACACAAACAACAGGGCCAAGTGTCAATAAAATCAACAGCACATTCGGTTTTGTTGATATGTAATGTAAACCACCGCAATTTAGTAACTACTAAAGAATTTATACAGTTCGAGGATCACTCATTTTTTTCAAAGTGTTGTGTGAGTGTCCCTCTTCTGTTGGCGGACCTTTAGGAGTCATGACCCAGTAGCTTCAGTTAACTTGGGTTTACTTAAAATGTGTCCAACACCCTCGCTAACCCCTGCAGATGTTTCCCGACAGTCCGCTGAGCTGGTGGTCTGTTCCCGTGTGTGAAACCCGTTCTGATTGGTTGGCTTAAAGAGGAAATAATAAAATGGGCCCTGAAGCATAAAGCCAGCCCACTTCCTGTTAACAGATAGTCCCCGTGGTGGTGACAGAGTGAGAGTCCAGCTGCGTCGGTGCAAGGTCTGTGAATTTTGGAGGAACGATGCTTAGATTAGAGACTGGGACAGGAACAAGCACTGAGGACTGGGTCAAGGGACTGAGACTGGAAATGGAACTGGGAGTGGAGACTTAAGACTGTGATAAAGATTGGTAATAAGACTGAAATTAGAAGCAGGGGAACAGGAGACAGAGGTCTAGAGACTGATAGAGGGATTGAAACTGGGATTAGGAATGGGCCTGGGAATGGAAGCAGGCACAGGAGAGCTGGACTGGTGTTGATATTGGGACTGTTGGTGATTGGACCGAGAGTTGAGGATCGAATCGATTAATAGTTGAAGTAACTTTTCAAGCAAAAATACCAAATGCAGCAGAGTTTCAGCTTTTCACTTATATGCTTTGTCTCATGACAATAAACTAAATATCTTAAGGTTTGAGTGAGCTTGTTGTGTTAATATGAGGCTACATCGGTCTGAGTTAGACAAACCAAATGGGTATCTTCTTTTACTTGATTTGTGTAACTCAGGCTGAGGAGGAACGATTAATGTGACCAACAAAGCTTTCAATGCCTATACGGGGATATGAGTGTTATTTTCAGACATATCTTTCCACACACACACACCCACACACACTCACACACACCAAAGGAGAGTTTGGGTGTGTCACTTTTCATAGGTACCTCGTCAAATAACACTTTGTCAATGGAAACCCATTTTATTGTTGCTGAAACGTTGCTGAGTCACACTTCTGCTAAAACTAGAAGCCGATTGAGGGATTTATCTAAAGATGATTTTATAACATATTTTTTGTTGGACGTCATTAGTCCGGTATTCATTTGAAGGATCACATGCTGTTCTGTGAGATGAGAAAATTCCACAACCTTTGGGTTCACGAAACCAATGCAAAACCTGCACGTTCTGACAAGTTTGTTAGATAAACTAAAAAAAAATGCATCTCCACAAAGGCACTTTTTCTTCAGTTGTAATTCTGGAGACATGACTTTTTTTTTGTCTGATGAGACTGGTTTATCTCCACCATTTACTGTGTCACAGCACTTCATTTCTATGTTAAGTGAAAACCAAAAAACTTGCTTTACAAATCTAAAGGGGCCACAATACTTCTCTTATGTCTAATCCATAAAGGCAACGTGAGAATCGGGACTCCTTTATAATTATGTAAATTGCGGTTTTGATTGGCATTTACATTACAAATCTAGAACTCAGTTAAGTGATGTAAACCCTGACAGACTGGCATTATGATTTGAATGACTACTTGGGAAAGCTGTTTCAACATCTAGCCAGTATTTGCACTTACTAGCAGTTAACTCCTCTGTGCCTCTCCTGGTATGGCATCAAAGTTTCTGCTTTGAAAAAGGCCTATAAAAACAGTCCTTCATTCCAGTTAACACGTAAACCAACGAGGTAAAAACACAGAGACACCAGAAGTTAACTAGTTGCACAATAAACTTTCATGCCAACTGTAAAGATCTGATGTATACTGCGGTGACGTTGGCTCTGACGTTCCAGGTTTATCTCCTGGCTGATGTGATTGATGGCTAATGCAGTTCTGGCTGTAGTTTAATAAAGCCTGGCATCTTAGCTTTTAAAATGTTGCTATTGATTTTCCCTCCTTCGTGATAGGTAAGAAAGGATGTTAGATATGAGTGTGTTAACATTTATGACCTGCCTGAGCTGTTTAGTCATTTTCCCAAAGCAGAACATTACACCATAAATATTAAGTACAGTGTGTTTAAACTGAACTTGATCATGACCATTCCTAACAGCAAACAGAGAGGAGTGTTGCGTCTCTGTGGGTTTTTTTTTTCTCTGGTGTCTGGTCACTTCCCCAGAATCCTGTCTGACTTCCAGAAAATCATGAATCATCAATCATATTATCGGCTGTTATACTTCCTCACAAACGTTCTTAGCCATTTAAAGAAATAGTGCAACATTTAGCGAAATAATTTGAGAAGTTCTATATGAATCTCATGTCTTTGCGTTAAGTACGGAGCTGGAGTCAGGATGTGGTTAGCTTAGCTTAGCATTAAAGACTGGGGGCAGAGAGAAACAGCTAGCCTGCTTTTGTCAGGGTCTAAATATCATATCAGATTCAGATCCCGTTTGACTGTCAGGTCAGGTTAGGTCAGATCAGGTCTCTTTTTAAAAAAAGATCAACTTATGAATGTAAGGCTCAAATAGGTTTTCCATGGGCCCGTGTCAGATCAGGTTTAAATTTTTGGACTCGTGAAGGCCTATAGCTGGGGGTTTAAAGGGCCCCTCTTCTAATCCCTTAAAGGTATAGTTCAACATTTTGGAAAATTTACTTTCTTTTCAAGAGTGAGACAAGAAGATCAATATCAAAAATATGCCTAACACTAGGCTTGTGCGACTGGCGATTTGATCGTATATCACCGATTGAAGGGACGATCGACGATTGTTTTTTCCTATGCTGATATTAAGACAATTTTAACTCACTGTCACTAAGATGTTATAAATATAATCTCTTGAATCTGCGCCCTACTGTGCATTTAGAGATGCTTCTGGTGGAGCGGCATGTCCGCCCGCTGAGCCCCGTTAATCAGCGGGAGTGACGAGTGAATTTTAAATCCTTCATTACAAACCAGTTTGCTGTCTCTTTTGTTCATATGCCTGCTCACCAAAACTTTGCTCTGCGCTCCATAAGAGTAGTTACCGTTATGGATATGATTTGGATTGTGATATTAAAGATAATAATGTTAAACGGAACATGATGTGATACTGCCGCACCAAGCACAGACACACAGACTTTTAAAAGGGAGCCGTTGTTTGAATAGAGGAGACATCGCTG
>NTHP01000063.1:1211663-1232145 GCA_003416845.1 Oplegnathus fasciatus
CCCCCCCCCCAGGATGTTTTACCTCTACAGAACTGCGATCTTTGTTTATGAGAAGAGGGTTCAGCTGGAATGTCTTCAGACTGGAACAGTGTAAACCAGTAGGCACGGAGGAGAACGTCCGGCGTAAACAGCATCAGCTCGAGAAAACAAACAGCCCCAATCATCTGCAAGCCAGACAGGCAAAACTCTCCTCCATTCTCTGTTTACAAACAACATGTCCCTCTCTCCTCCTATTTCTCCTCAGCCAGGGCTCCAGCTACTTGCTGATCACTGATTCTGCTTTGGTTTATTTTCTATTCAGAACGATCTAATCACTAAACCAATAACCAGACTTATTTTCAGCAAGTGAGATAATTATATTACTTGGCTCACGATGCTTTACAGTCTCATGTTTCTGGATGTGAAGACTCTTTCAGGCATTGAAATATTTTGCTTGGTCCCACAGTACATTTGTTGTAATCTTAGTCTTATTCTGAGGAGTTCAGCCTTGCACTTCCTGTCAAGTATTCTGCATTTTCAGCCTTCAGTTTGAATTCAGTTTCATTTGACCTCAGTAGGGGTAAAGTTAATGCTGATTAAATATATGTAAAACACCGACAGTTATGCAAAAATGCCAAGAGGAGAGGCTTTATTAATAAGAAAAATAAATTACAAATACAAACGAGGTATTTACAGACCATCTGTTCTTCACTAACACACTAAACTTTCATAAATGCATCATTTAATGGCTGGAAATCTTTTGGAAACACTTTTAAATGTTTGAGCATGCAGATTCATTCTTGACCTTGTGCTGTATATTCTAATATATCTTATTTGCAAGTTAAGGAGATTAACATTCAAATCATGACTTGAGTACGTACTCCTGATTGTAATATCGCCTGCGAGCGGAGACAGTGAACTCTCAACTCCATATAGGACAAATGTGTGTTTATTTCTGTGAAGAACCAAGAAGAAAGAACTTTCTCACGGTACCCAGACTGGACCGATGCTGAACAAACAAACTGGTGCGGTAAAAGAATATCATCTACGTGACTCTCATGTTTACCTCCCCTCCACAAAATGTCCGACAGGCTGTATGAACAGCATTTATCTAAGGGCTTTACAGCAGACTGCTGATTATAATCTGATTACTCTGTCAGATTACGAAAAGTTCCCTGTGACTCAGAATTTTATACAGAGGGAGAAAAGTAGGACTGTCGGATAATTTACAAAAATGCAATGTGAACACCTTAAAATGGGGATTCATCCGGCTGTCAATGTTGACTCATACTGCAGTTTGAAGATACAGTTTGGTTATCATTTAAAATGAGACTGTTGAAAAACTGCCCTTAAATAACAAAATATTACATTCCTGAAACAGCGTTGTCCCAAGTGCTATGCTGATGAATACACTGAACTTTTTAAAACACTGGCTGATGCTTGTAAAACAATGGCTTTAGAGTTGGAGCACTTTTGATAAAGATATGGCTCTGATTTTTGTACTTTCCCATTAAATATTATAATACAGTTTCTTCCTGTGCTTTCGTTACCTCTCTGCTTCTGTATGATCTCTCTGCAGCACTTTAACTCTCACATACAGTATATAACCTACTGTATCAGAACAAGAAAAGTGATGGGATAGAGGGATGAGGTAATACGCTCTATTGAAAGTCAGTCTACGCTTTAGGTGAATCTCTCCTCGAGGAACATACATATACTAATGGAATAAAACACCAGGATCTTTATTTGTTGGGATTTTTTAAGGAAAACTTTGCTGGTTCATGCATATCGAGCATTGCAGCATTATATTCAGTTGTGCAGTTTTGGATACATGATGCACTGAAACTTGGACAAGAGCGCCATCCAGTGTGTGCAGAGCACAATGACCACTTCAGTTTGATTTGAAACTCGGACTCATCCAGAGGATAGACAGTTTAAGCAGTAATAGATGTACTTGAGTTAGCAGTTGTATTAGTATCAGCAACTGTATTGCAGTGGTACCATAGTGTCATGGAAGATGTACAGTAGCTCTACTGGTGTATATCGTAGTTTGTATAGCGAAATTCAAATAAAATAAAAAATATTACAGTTCCACCAGGTGGTGACAAACTAAACTTAAACCAGAACAAATATTACACTTAAAAAAAACCAACACACTGACTTGATGATGCATTAATTCAAGCAGATTTAATTCAAGAAATCTATGATACTGTAGATTTTGTAGCATTTATTACAATGTTATGGTCCAGTCAAGGTTCTACAACCACAGTATGGATCACAATCCAGTACGCACATTCACATCAGAAGCTGCCTGCTGTCATATCATGTTGTACTCTTTGCTTTAAGGATTGTCATTTCTCCTGCACAGATTCGCTCCGACGGTCCAGAGTTCAAATTGTTTCTGTCTTTTCCATTAAGGCTACTAGGCAGACCATAATTTGGAACATTTTATCAGCCGTGTGGGACGATTAACATGACTGACAGCAGCTGATTCTAAACTTGACATTCATTTCTGTCGTGGTTCTGACATTATCCATTATCCATCCAACTCTGTTTAGTTAATCGTGAAATTTAGGGCCTGATAATGTTTTGAAAACTATGAATTGAGAAGAAGGTAAAAAAAAAATCATATAAAGTTAGAAAAATCCTACCTTAGGTGAGAGTTTCTGTAATCCATCAAAAATGTATTTTGTGTTGAGATCGTTATCTTGCAAAATTATACGTAGTTTGAACGCCAGTAGATAGAAGTTAGTTTGAACTAGTATTGATAAGTAGTTAGTGGATATGATCTACAGTAGTGGCTGTATTACTGTGTAAAATGATCCTGCTGACTGCTAACACAAAACCAACTCTTTATTCAGTTTAGCTGTCTGTTCTCATCTCCACACAGGGAACTTGTCTGTTTCAGATACCTCCTTTTAAAATCTCATTGCTATATAAAGACATTTGTGTTTCCATCCACAGCCAATTCCCTAATGGATTTCCAAGATGCTACACAGCTGTGGTTGCTGAGAGATTTGTGATGCAACTAGAGTATAAAGCTTCTGTCGAAAATTTCATCCTGAAAGCGGCTCTAATATCACCACCTAATGCAACGGGCCTAATTTGAGTGTCTCTGGACAAAGGGAATAATGTCAAAAACACAAGGAAGCACTCTTTACCAGATGTGTGCGCACATCAGTCTGCTGCAGCAGAACAATGACTGTGATGGCAGCTGGCCAGACACATGAGCTCCCCCTCTTCATCAACTGCTCTCAGGAGGGGAGATGGAAAAGTCATTTTTTAATATGGAAATGTGTCCTATTCTTTCCAGTCTCACTGTGACACAATGGCTGTTTTACCTGCCACATGGCTTCCTACCATAATTAATCAAGTGAAACAACCCAAATCCTCCGTTGTCACAGTTCACTGCCCCTTGTATGCTCATTCACATTAGGTGGTCACAAGGGGAAAGAAATTCATATTTGGGGGTTGAAAGCCCAAATGATTTAGAAGCAGGATGTGATTTATCCTTCTTTCTTCCTCTTTTTTCCCCTACCCTATTATCTCTCTCTGCCACTATTCTCTCTCTCTTACACAGTCATATACGCTTAAACACTACAATTATGTTTTGGACAACTAGCTGACACTTCCAGAGTGGCTAAAAATGAGCGTAACAGCAAGTTTCGAGATCATTAAAACATTAACAGTTCGAGGGCTCAAGGGTTGAAGTGTAGATCTGTGGTATCCCGAGAATGACACAGAGACACAGAGGTGGAGAACCACCTCTCTCGAGTATGTGCAGAGACACAAACAGCAGTATTTTAAAGACGGTCTGCAGAGAACGGTGTGGATTTATGTGAAAGCTCATAAAGCTCCACCAGAGGTGGTGGAATGATGGTTTTCACCCAGCCGACCCCCCACCATCTGTCAGAAATTACCTTAATGCACGCACTCGCATACAAATTTCAACACCAATTTGTCTTTTCAGTGTTCAATATTCTGTGTGTTATCCAGAGTTACTGGGACACTGTTTGTGGAAAGAAATGTTGCTGTTTAATTTTTCAAATGTGAATTTTGAGCATCACAGAGTGAAATCCACTCACCTCCAGTGTGTTGCCGTGGCAGCAATAGAAATTAACCTAATAAACCTGGGCACATAAACCCCAAATTATTTGTATGGCTACTAGGAGTGAGAAATGTTTTTTTTTTTTGTAATTTGGGTGAACTGGCCCTTTAGATTATAGTCTCTTTCAACACTGAGTCATTTGCACTTTTGTGATATTGAATGATGAAGAGTGTAATCATAACTACCCCTCCTCCTTAGAAAATATCTGGAGTAAAGAAACAGGAAAGCTTCCTTCTGAAGACAGCTGACACGCTGCTTTGGTACAGCAGTTTCTAAAAATACATATGTGCAGATTTTGATGTGGAATAGTAATTAAATCTTTAGAAATAACATACACTTGCAATCCAGTCTCCTCAGCTGCAGTCAGGTCGTGTAGGTTTCAGTCATAAATTTTAGGATGATGGCATGAGTGAGGTCAGCGACTACAAAAATAAAGAGGAACACATCACATCTGTCTCCTTCCAATCTCACAGAGTGGTCGAGCCTCCTCTTCTGCATTGACTTTTCTATTGATTTCTGGGGTAAAACTGAATGAGTGCTCGGTGGGAGGACAATTATGCAAAAGGAGGGGAGTGGGAGGGGACAGCCTGGGCTTTGGAGAAAAGTCCTTCACTTACACAATGAACAGTGAGACTCAAGTAATGGCTTTTACGTACAATTATTTGGCCGGATATTTGTTGTTGACAGAAGTGACAGTAAATACAAGATAACATCAAATCTTGAACAGGGTTAGGGGTTAGCGGTTTCCTGCCCACATGCCCATATGTACATGTTCCTGTTCTCCATTACTGGCCCTGCAGCGATCCCTTTTTAATATGAGAGATGTGAACCTATCCTTACCCTGTTTGTATAAAGAACACATAGATATGTGTTAATATAAGAATATATTAAACTTTAATTCTGTAAAAAAAAAAGCAGCCTGCAAAAAAACAGTATATCCGTGATCAGGCTACGTGCTGCTCTTACCAGCAGGGGGCAGCAGAGGCCAAACATCTGTGAACAACACAGCTGATTTTACACCCTGAAAATCCATTTAGCTGCAGCCAGCCTTGACCCAGTGTTAGAGAAACACCCAGAATACTGTACGTACAATACTTAACTCTGCAGGGAAAACAGGTGTGAGCAGGCCACACCTGCTGAGGATGACCTTGTTCTTAGAGAGAACTCATCTCACAAGACCTTATGCAGTCTTTATTTGAATTATTGAAGTAATTTAATAGCAACAAATGCTTTTTTTTTTTCATTACAGAAGCTGATAATGATGGGATGAAACGCTTGCTTAAAAGGTTTATGTCATTTTATTTGCACCAGGTCAAATCTAAGAGCCTTTTTACTATCTCAGAGGTCTGAGATCTGACACTCCAGCTGGCTCGCGTCTCAGCTCTTCTTCCCTTTTGCTTTTGAGTCACTACCAAACATTTTTAGTCACACAACTGTGAATTCCAGACTTTGGTTCCAAAATGAAAATCCATCACTGGAAAATCTCCTCTTCCTAACTGATTCCATGAGAGTAAAACTCATGTGGAACCCTGAATAACATTTGCTTTTGGCTAAACCGATGCTTTTGCATTCAGATTATGACATAGTGGGAAAAACTGAGTTATTACTGTAACCTTGCTTCTACCAAATTGCATGTGGTGTTCAGGATAACTTGTGGCAACTCTGAAATCTGCTTTAAGTGTTTGGGGTCACTGCCCAAAGCTGAACAGGAGTTTGCAGAACCAGATCTCTGAAAACCATCTCACAAACATCTGCTCATAGCCCCAGCCCAATAAAAACTCAAGAATGCTGCTAGTCTGTGTGCTTTACTGCTTATGGGGCTACTTCACTTTTTCCATATGCTGCAGCAGCAGCGTGGACAGTCTGGCAGTGTGGGACCCTCACAGTTCAGCTTCCAACTGATTTTGTCTCTGCTCCAAATGTATAAATGCATGTGTCCGGCTGAAACTGGGCTACACTCTGCAGACAGTGCAGAGTAGCTCATACAATTAGGTGCCGCCGTCCAGGCCTTTTGTCCCCGAGAGCAGCGCCTGCTATTTGTGGTGCAGAATCTGTTTCAGACTGCAGCCTGGGATCCATCTGCCTCGGATTTGCCACGTATTTCCAGAGCAGGAGACTGGCTCACCGGTGCGTTTCTCATGGCGATGTGAAATAGTGTGAGATAGCTGCTCTGTGCGACTCTGTGTGTGTGTGCCTGTGTGTGTGCTTGTGCGTGTGCACAGGCAGCACAATGTCACCTTGACTACAATCTACAGGAGGCAATGAGGGCGCACCGCATCTGTACGGCACTGGACAGAGGAGGAGAGAGGGAGTAGAAGGTATTTGCGTGTCTCTCGGAGTGTGTGTGAGAATATGCCAAATGTGTGAGTGTGTGTGTGAGAGAGAGAGAGAAAGACTGAGGCGGGTATAGCTCTCTCAGACAGCTCACAGTGCTGGAGGATCCCTCTTCAGATCCAGGCGGAGCGACGCAGAGATGTCAGGCGCAGCACACACAGGTGGGTCACACAGCAGCTGAGGGGACAGGTGAGACAGGCCGGTGCTCAGGTTTCATGCTTCCTCTATTACAGGGCTGTTCAGTGTCAGAACTGCATTATGGTCATGCAAAACTACCAAACCTGTCAAATTTGTTTTTGTTTTTTGTTTTTTTTGGTGCAGATAGAGGCTGGACAGGCCTGCAGTCTGGCCTGAGGATCATCAGGGTTCGTCAGGTGCTTTGCAAACAAAAATCTGTCAAATTTGAGATTATGGGGATCACAATGAGGCAAACAACCACAAATATAAATAAAAAATGTGTCCGATTTTTTTTTAAAATATTGCTAATTTGTGACTTTTCCACTTTAATAAAACACCCTCCTTAAACAACCACCAGTTTACTTCACTTGCTGATTTCTAGTATTTAAATTAATGCCAGAAAACTGGGCGAGCTCTCCTCCTGCAGGTCTCCAGGTGTGTTTGAGGCTCCCTTGGCCTGCTGACAGGCAGCGCTACAGACCTTCAAACAGCCGCAGCGGGACCTCCAGGCTCCCGTTCAACCATAATTGCATTTGCCGCGGCTGTAGCGGAGTAAAAACCCGCCGCCGCATCCTTTCCTCTCCGTCATGTGACTCCACCGGGCGAATATATCTGTGTCCTTTTCGTTTTGCCGGAGAAATGCAGACTTGGCCAATCGCGTCTCGACGGAGGCGTCTCTCTCCTCATTTTCTCGCTTTCTCTCTTGTGATGCCTTCACGTGACGTCGAAAAAAAGGACTCCCCGAGTTGGCTCGCATGTGAGCTACTAAAACGCGGCAAGGCTCGGAATTTTATATTTGAATTGAGCTCAAGAGATGAAATGTTTACATGATGGAGTCTTGGTAAGACTCGCCAACATGTTGGTCTGTTTGTTTTACTGGATTTTCATTTGACTTTTGTGCATGTGTATTTTGCATGAAACCTTGCAGCGTGCTGGGTCCATGAGATGGTTAAAGACCACTGATGTGATGTCATGTAGGCTAGGTTACCAATGACGTGCCTCTTCTGTTTTTTTTCTTCAGTGCAACATCTCGATCTTGTGGCTAAACAGAAAGAAATCCGCTCAAACTAGACGACAAATTTCCCCCAGTTACTTTTTCTTTAGTCATTTTTATTTCCAGACAAAAAAAACTCCCACTAAACCGCACAGACGAGTCTCACTTTCGGGTATTCTGACTTTACGGGATGCCACTGAAGGCATCGCGGGGCCCTGTGACGTCAGCCGCTCCCCTGCGCTCCCTCTAGCAGCCAGTCAGAGAAGGGATGCTCTGAACGCAAGACTGCAGCATCTTCACCGAGAGAACGAGCAGGAAAAAACGTCTCTTTCTCTGTGTGTTCCTCCAGCTCCGCGTCTCCGGACCCTCATCACCCACCCCGTCACCCCTGGGTGTCTTCATGATCGGAGCAAGGACAGGATAAGAAGAAAGAAATTATAATAGCCTACCAATAACGCATCGGATTTTTTTTTTTGTATTATTATTGCTTCACCGACCTTTCCTTTCTTTCTTCTTTCTTCGGTTGATTTCGCCTCTTTGCCTTTCGGTTGTGTTTTTTTTTGTTTTGTTTTATTTATTGTTCCGTTTCGCTGGCCGTTGCAGAGGAGCGCCACCATCCTGCACTGCCTGACATGAGTACGCTCTTTTATCCGGTTGCAGCGGAATGACACACATATCCTAGCCCGCATATCAGAAGGTTGATGGAAGATTGACGCTCCATTTGCAGGTTTTTAGTAGCCTAGATCATACTCCATCTGCAGAGGTTTCGGATTTTTTCCCCCCTCTGAGCCGATCATCAGCCGCTTCAGCGTTTCTTTCTTTCTGTCCCTGCGCAGCATCTCTGTACGCACGGCGCACCACGGAGAAACGCGCAGCTAACCTTCCCCGTCCGTAAGAAACAGGCGTATTTTCCAATTCCTAAATCGCTTTCGCCTTCTCCAAGGACTCATCTGCACGGCTACGCTGCGTAAAAAAACGGGAAAAGGGGGGATTTAAACGCAAACGCAGCCCAAGCATCCAAGAGCAAGCTCGAAAATGATGGCCGGCGGAGCAGTACAGCAAAACGGGATTTTCTCAAATCCTCACCATCACAATCAACAACCACACATGGAGTCCGATCCCCCGGACTCACGTAAAAGACCCCTGGAGACTCCGACGGAGGCCAGCAGCACCAAACGCACAAACACGGGAGGTAAGAGCAGCGATGGGGATGCGGGACTGTTCGGGTTTCGGTGAATGTTGCTTCGTCCTGAGGCAGGCAGAGAGAAAGGAGAGAGCAGGTTGATCTGATTCTTGACGTACACAGTGGCACGCTACAGCCCCACAGTCACAGATTTGTGCTTCAATTACGCAGTGATATAAATATAGATGGCACGATTTTTTTTTATCCGCTCTCTAATGAGCGGCAGTCATTTTCCATCAGCATTAAAATAATCATGGGCCGCCGCTTTTGATGGAAAGGAAACAATGAGAGGGACTGAGGGGGGATTTGGAGGGAAGCCGCCGGTTTCCCCTCGCGCACATCATGACTGTTTTACCCCTCTTTAGATCAGCCGAATTGGGTGTTTTTATTGCGTCTTAAGATTTACGCGCAGCCACAGCGGCCATGCTGGAGCCAAAATAAGGATGTAAACAAGTGAAAGCCAGATCAGGCTGGTGCGTGATCGCAGGCTCTCTCATCCCGTCGACGGATGACCTTGTGATAATCTCACACATCAGCCACCATCGCCGCTTTGTGTACAATTACACAAGCGGATAAACAAGCGGACTATATTAACAGCAGGCCTGTGGCGAACCAGAAAGAACAAGGGGGATCCAGAGCAGCCCAGAATGCGACAGTGTCTCTGTCTTATTGCAGCATGCCAGTGCCTGTATATTTTTATCATGCTTTGCTGTCCTGATTTTAAGAACCTGCAGCTAGGGGGGGAGAGATTTCTCTCTAAATTGTCCAATCATGTTTCTTCATTATTCTCTGGTTGGATGAAATATGGATATGTCACCATGGCAGTCACCATATTTGGTTTTTGTTTACATGCTGTCATGCGCCAAGCATTCTCATCACCCGGCATTACAACCATCAGTAGCCTATCCTGGCCATGCACCCCATCATGGACATTTGGACATGCACTACACTTTTAAATGTGTTATTTACACAACTCCGAAGTGCCGCGTGCACTCGGCGAGGAGATGGTGAAGATTTAGGAGATATTTTTTATATGTAGCTAAAGATTTTGAGTGTACAAGACTGTCTTAGAAATGTTCTAATTAGAATTTGTAGATTTTAGGCGGCGCAACCTTTTAATGCAGACTGTTAAATCTGACTGTCAGTGTGAACATAATGTGATAATAATATTTTGGACGCCTGTTCCTGTAGGAGACAAAGACAAATATGTCATTAGCAAGACTGAGAATATATATAATATGAAAAATATTCCAATGTAAAGAAGAGTAGAGATGTTTAGAGAGCCATGTCTTAAAGTCAAATTTGGGATATGGTGGTCATAAATATTTTTGTTTTTAAAAACGTACATTTTTAGGTGACCTATTAATGCAAAGATTAGACTGATATTAATAATATTCTTTGAATGAAGTTGCATGCAGCTGTTATGTCATGCTGAATGTGTTTAAATTTGACTATTTCCATATCAAAAAACATCTGTTTGCCCCAAATCTTTTTCCTGTCAGGGCAGACAAGTTTAAGAATAGTGTTTGGACTCTAAGGAAACATTAAAACTCTCCACTGAAACACAGGTTAATTAAATGTGTTTAATGTTAGTGTATCCTTTAAGTCAAATGATCAGTGCCTGGTCATTATACGTAAAATCTGAGATTAATTGAAAGCATCAATTCATAAATAAAGTATGCAAAGAAAATGTGATTCCACTGCAGGAACCTCCATCATATTAGAGGCGGTCAACATTACTGGATGGCATCTGATATGTTCCCTACTGAGGTGTCACTATTGGCCTGATTTACCAGTCTCACGCTGAAATGGCCACAAGATTTCCCTCACAAAGCTCTACATTTTGGATGATCCGTTATTTGAGAGAAAGTAGGTTTGATGGTCACTGTAATGTTTTAAGAACGTAAAATTTTAATAGGCCTGCTTGGTTTGAGTGGCCTGTCCCTTTTAGTGCACAATGACAGGTGGCACAATTAAAAAAGAAACTAGGCTTTGGTGTGAGCCAGAGAGAGTCCTGAGGATCAATAAGTTTTTGGGGGTTTTTGGGTGACCTGGCCCTTTCCAGCAATGACAGACAAGAATAGGACAGTCATTTTTAACAGTTTCTTCAGCTCCCATCAGAAAACACGACAGCCGTCCTCAGGAGTAATAATTAGACAGAGAGAGTGTCCGGCTGAGGAGGGGTGAGCATCAGGTTAGCGAGCGTTGTTTAACTGCAGATCGATGCAGCACTCGGAGCACTAAAGGCCCCTCCTTGCTGTATGTAAAACCCCGAGGCTCCCCCTCAGGGGACCATCCTCCTGCCTGCGTAACAGTCAGACAGCTTGTCCATTTAGACAAATGAAAAGGTTGGGATGACGACGATGATGAGCACAGCCGACCAGGCTTTTACTCAGGCAGAGAGGATGGCCGCGGCGCAGCCAGGTCAACACTCCCTCAGCCGGCAGCATCAGGCTGATGATCGGATGACATTTGGTTGGAAATGAACGAGTCACTCTCACACACACTTCCCTACAGCCCCTTAAGATAAACAACAAAGAGGAATCAGAGCTTGGTTGCTTTTGTGAAAATTTTGCATTGACAGTTAATTCAGTTTTGTTTTTAAAAATGTCTTTTTGTTCCAATTACATGGTCGAAGAATTTGGTCTTGATCTCTATTGTGACTGATATTTACAGCTTAAATAAATCAGATGACACGAGATTAGCCTAAATGATTATTTTATTTTATTAATAATAAGATGCAGAAGAAAACATTCACCTTGTGGTGGCTGATTTTACCCAAATTGCTTTTCAACAGAAGCCTTATATTTTTTACTGAGAATATGTTTTTGTATTTATATTTTTGAGCTGCACTCAGGCTGCAGTTTTAAAGTTATAGAAGTCAAAGTGCTGCTAAGAGATCATAATAATGGTTGTTTCTCTGCATGATTAGTTTACACCACACACTCCCTACCCCTGTGCTTCCTCTCTCTGTAGTGGCCTTCCTGCAGCCCCTATTTGAAACTGAAGGCATTGTATTCCCTCACCAAGAAACTGAGACTCATGGTAAGACAGACTTTGATTTTGATCTTCTACCTGTTTTATAATCTTTACTGTAACCTTCTTCAATGCAGGACTGATTCAGCAGTGACAGCACGCACATGTGTTCTTGAAGGCCAAATTCTGCAGAGTGAAATCTAAATTTTAGGGCATCTCAATGAGGAGGTCTGACTGCTGCAGAGCCTGACATTTAAATAGGATTTAAAGTGACATGTAACACCCTCATATTCTGCTCATGATCCAGGATAATGCATGCTGATATTGTTTATATTGTATGTTATCAGTTCCATAACATCCATTTTCATGCTTTTTATACAAATTCAGTGTTTCTTTTGTCATGATACCCAACATTACTGCACAGATGAGTCCTGATGACCTTTGACCTCATGCTAGCCATATCATCAAAGCATTTGGGTTTATGACTGCTGATGTGTTGTTGTTCAAATGTTCATGTACTGATTGTGCTCAGAGTGTGATATATGAGGGCTGCCGTATGCACCGTGCAGCGGCTGTTGAGTAAAAATCACATGACTGGAGTTTTAACCTTTTTCCTTTTTCACAGGTAGATTGGAACTTAATGTGTAGAGTTCAAAAAGAAAGAAGAAAGCTTTTAAATCAGAAATATTTCTCTCCATCGGAGCAGATTATAATGGTTCAGCCATGTTTTTTTACCCAACATACAGTATAATGCCTGCGCAAAGTGTCTTCCGTGAATGAGAGTGAATGAGACGTGAGAGTAGAAATTTCATTCATAGAAAAAAAAGAAAAGATGGACTTGGATTTTTCCACTGATCTTCTGGCTAGTTTGTGTCCAACGTTTATCCAAACGTGTGTGTGTGTGTGTGTGTGTGAGGAAAACGGGAAGCGACACTGGAGAGGAAGAGCTGGTCAGCTGTCAGACAGTACGGGACGACATGGGACCACTGTAACCCTGAAGGTCATAAATCACAGCTCCTTCTCATAAAAAGCTGAAGGTCTTAAAGAAAAGATCAATGAGGAGCTGCAGTGGCTGCTGTTCACAGCCCCCCTCCCCCACCAGCCCTCTAATCCACCAACCCAAACCCATTCTTATCTCTGCCCCTCACCCCGACCCAGCAGAGTTCTCCCCCACATTAAAGGAATTCAGATTTCCCTCTAATCATGTACATATATGATCAGAGACATTTAGTGAGGTCAAACTTAATATTTGATTTGGTTTCAGAGGTTTAAACTTAAATCATTTTCAAAGCCAGACTTGATCATCATTGGCTAAATTAGTAAAAAGTCTTCCAGTAATTTCATAATTTAAGGATCTGCTGCTGTCCACCAATCAGGATTGAGTATTTTTATTACGTAGACGTTTTATTTTAAATTACGTTTATTTGTGGAGAAGCTCTTGAGTTTTCTTTTGAGTTAAATGCTTTCACAGTGCCAAGTGATCGAAATGATTTAGGATGTCCAAGGCTGCTGCACATCAGTTGACATTAAATCACCTTAAATATGTTACTAAATCACTTTATTTGCCAAGAATGATAAATTAACTAAAAAAAAAAGTACTGTAGTGGCTTCAATGCAGTTGCATCAACAGTTAAAATAGAGTATTGATGACACACAGACAGGTTGAAAGGTTAAAGCATACGTTTTCATTTAACTGTTGGTCTTTTGTAATATATATATATTATATATATTTTTACACATGTATATATGCAGTATATACAATATACAGTATGCGTGCGTGTGGAAAAATGTGTCTATCTTTTCTTCTTTTTAAGTAGCATTTCTAAGCCCCCTCAAAATGATAAGAATTCAATATTTTCACTGCGAATTTTAGTCTCCTCTTGATGTAAAACAATCAGCATCTAAACCATAGGAGGCTAAAACTCTCCACTGACACTACGAAGCGATATTTGTGTAGGGTACTGTATATAACCAATACTGATACTCCAGTACCTAACAGCAGCCTCTCAGCCTAATAGAAATGACTCAGATTCAGCCCATTCAAAACAAATGCAGCTTTCAGGGAAAAAACTGCTTGTATAAGCCATTAAGAAGTCTTATGTAAGCACAAACAAAATAAATTGGATGGGTTTTTTTTTCATGTAGGAGGTCAGAAAATGAACATGCGAGTGGGGACGCCTACAGGTTTAACAGTCAGGGAAAAGTTTGCTGACCTGGACGTACAGACCTTTCAGTCCTTTCATCACTGTTTTCTGTCTCCTCTTCTCTCCCTTCCCTTCTCTTCTCTCCTGTCCTGTCTGTAAGATATAATACATTCATTTAGTAAATGGATGGACTGGCAAGCCGGTGTTGGGAAGGAGGAGGGGGGCCTTGAAATGCCCTTGCCAAGTGACATTAGGGGACTAGCAGTACGCCGGAAGATTTCTTTGTGTGTGTGTGTGTGTGTTGTGTAGTTGTCTTTGTGTTTTCTGTCTGACTTTGGTTGCAAAAAAAGCAGAGATGAAGTTTAAGGAGCAAGACGACGGGTGTGTAAATGATGTATTGCGCTGCAGATGGACACACGCATGCGCACACACACACACGTGCATGCTGTGTATCGAGCCTTGGCTGTACGAGACGGGGCCTTTGATGGTATTGATCCAAGTGTTTTCTGTTGCTCCTGGAGCTGAGCATCTTTTTTTGGGACGTCCATACAAAGGAGAGTTGGCTTCCTCGCATTGATCGGCTGTCCGGGCTGAGGAGGAAGAAGCCCCACGTTTGGCTTTGAACACTCGAAAATAGACACCAGGCCAGGCAGAGGGGCTCAGTCCTGAATACGACTCAAAATGCAACAGTGTGAGACAGAATACATAGACATAAGTTGATTTTTTAAAATGAAATAATAAGTTACAGAGTTGTATTTTTCATACATTTAGGGTTGAATGTCAAGCAGTTATGAAAAAACAAAGTGAGTGATACGGCTCACACTCGTCCTTTATCCTCGGTATCTTGCAGAACACGGCGTTCTCCTCTGCGACACGCCTGTTTTGTTCACTCGCGAGCCTAAGCGTTTCTCGGCTGCTCCCCTTTCCTCTCTACCTCTTCCATTCCCTCCATCTTCCTCTCCTCCTCATCCATGCTAATCATGCTCTACTTCAGACCATCACGACTGCACCCTCCTCCTCTTCCTGTCCTCCTTCACCCTCGTCCTCCCATCATTTCGTCCTCCACCCACCCCCTTCATCAATCGCAGGCTGCCATTGACGACGCTCGCTCGGCAACCGTTTCCGAGGCAGTCGATCAATTCGCAGCCGCCATCGGCGGGACTCTGCCAGTGGTAGCTGCGACTCTCCTCCTCCACCCTCTCCTCTTCCTCTTTTTNNTTTCAAGCCACTGCGTCAAAGTAAAAAAAAGAAGCCATTGTACAGGGTGGGGTGAAGGGGATGAGAGGTGGGAAGATTCCCACAAAGGGAGGCGTGCGATTGGTGGAGCGAGACGCCGGTCACAGCTAGCTGGTCGCTGATAGGTGAGGAGAGCGGGGCAGCGATGAATATGGATAAGGGAGCGATGAAAGGGCCGATGCAGCGAGGACGACTGGAAGGGCCCCTTCCCCTGAAATAGCCTTGGTCCATGAACAATACACACCAGTTTTCACACACACACACACACACACTGAAGGGAAAGAAAGGAGGCGGCTGCTTCAGTTATCTTTGTTAGCGTAGCCACCATGTCTGCTTCGATTTCTACGCAGACGCCCTGATGATGGGATCGTTTCAGTATGGAGGCATTTGATTGGTTCTCTCTCTATTCAAACTGAATTCCTGTAGCAGGATGTTGTTCTCCTATCAGATTACTCTGTCGGGTTTCTATTTATGATAAATAGATGGAGGTGTTATGTCGTCTATTCGACTCTATTCCACATTTCTGTAATTGTTAGTGACCCGGTCTGTGAATTAAATTCTTCTTAGCTACCGCGTTTTAGAATTCCATAATGTATTCAGATTTTTGTTTTCAAATAGCAGGAGCCACCTATTGTTTTTCTTAAGAAAGAGTTGAATGTCATTTTCAAATTGAAGTCTTCCATTTTAGAAACAGCCTTTCTACAAAAATGATTGCTGGCATCAAAACAAAACACAGAATTAGATGCTGCTGCTGTCATGAGTCATCCTGATACCTTTAAGAGGAAATAAGCTTCTTTTTTAAGAACACACTCGCCTGTGATTTGGTGATACTGACTTTAATTAGACTTTGAGAAACTCCTTTTCTCATTTCTTCTCTAAATATTTGATTATTCAAAGGGTCACGGGAATGTTAAAGGTCTGCTGGCAGCTTCTGAATCTAGTGATTAAGAAATTGGAGCTCCTTCTGCACACTGAAAGTCACCACCTAAAATGTCAAATCTAAATTGAATGAATGACGTGGGAAAAAGGGAAACAGGGAGAGGCAGAGAATAGAAAAATAAAGATGGAGATATGTCCTCCTGCTCCCCTTCCTCTGCAAGCTCTCTGTGTTTATGAGGGAGGACGGCCATCTTTCAGACTGAAGACAGCTGGTCAGAGCCTCACTGCTGGAGAGCTTTACATGTTTGTGTGTGTGTGTGTGTGAATGCTACCTCCCAACAAAAGAGCAGAGGACTGGAGGGGGTGTGTTAGACAAAGCCTGCCCCCCTTAACTCTCCCTGCTTAGGGGAGATGAATATTTTCCAAGTCCCCAGAGGTCAGAGCCTCTATACCAGAGCCCCCCTTCCTCAGCCGAGGCTGTGTTCACACCGCTACACTTCAGACTTTCCTCCTAATGTAGGACTCACATCTGATGTTTCTAAACAAAGCTGCGCAGGATCCGGGTCTGGACCGCTTGGGTACATTTGACCCATTTTAGTTTGTAAAGGCAGATTGTGATATTTTTGGAATTAAACTGCTGGTTGCCCGTGATTAGAACAGATTTATGTTTTCAGGAGTTTCCTCAGATTTATAGTCTTGTCAAGGTGGAAATGTATCTAGGAGTATTTATAGACCATCATGAAACAGTAAAACAGTCCTCTGAAATACCAGGATCATTTTTGTTGTGATGCTTGTGTGGATTGTAAATGAATGCTTCATATACAAAACCAACGTTGTTTCGAGTAATAATGATAAAAAACAACATATCTAATTCAACAGATGTGTGATCACAGTTTATCTGATTTTATAAGAATGTTGGCCAGAGACATGCAAACTGATACCTTAACATATAATTATATATCATATAACAATAGTGGTTCCTAAATAGTTAATTGATCTGAAAGTATGTCATTTACATACTAGTACTGAACATTGGAATTGGAATATATACATATATACAGTATGTACCTGTATATACTGAATTTGAGACCTCAACCAGTATTTCAGTATTGGTTTTGATTTGAGAAATGACCCCACAGTAACTGCAGGAATTTAGTTTTGGTGACAGTGGCACAGAAAACTATCGGCAATTAAACATGAACATAAAAAGTTCTGACGCACACTGTTAAATGCAAAACAAATGCAAGTCCAAAAAACGCGTAGAGAGCAATTTAAGGCCCAGTTTTAGCTTTAATGTGTATTTTACTGACGTGTAACTGTGACGCAGATACATTCAGTCCTCACTCTCTAGATCTCTTTACAGATTATGATTCCAAACTAGTTATTTATGTAACTACGGTTCTATGACTTCTGGACGACTGCCAGAGGTGATGTGTAATATCTGGATTTCTGCCATCCGTGGTCAGGAAGAATTGAGTGGAGCTCTCAGCGCACCGCCAAAAGTTCTTGCGTTGCCCAGATCGTAGTAAACGTACTGTAGGGCGTGGAGTTACACGCAATGTCCCACAATTTTCACAGATTGTTTTTTTNTTTTTTTGGTGGCGGCAGGAAAAGTAACAGAATATGAGGAAGGATTTGTGATCTTCAGCCCCCCTGCCCCACCCTGCCAAGGCAGGCCTGTGGACACCAGATCCCAGGATTTGAGCCTCCAATCCCCCAGCACGGAGAGCCTATTCTGGGCCTGGCGGGTCCGCAGGGATCTTAGCAACAGATTGGACTGTTTACTCATCCAGTTATGTCGCGGTGGAGGACCATTTATTATTTATTGTAACGACCTCTACGTCTGCAACCACCCCCCCCACCATCCAAAATCCCCCTTTCTTGACCCCCAGAGCCTTAAAGTTGAACATACACACACACANCCTCTGCACACATAGCCGATTGCTGCATAACGTGTCTGTTTGATTGTCTTCCCCAGAAATTTGAAAAGTTGTTGGACACACTCACCTTGGGGAGATTCCACTGTTGGAAAGGTTTTAGGTAGACGATCCGACCAACATTTGTTTGAAGCATACTGAGGCCTTAACTCCCACACTACGTTCAAGCAAAGCTATGTTTGAACTTATGCATAGCTTGTGCAACAGCCTGCCGCTCTCTGCATGACATTAAGGTCATTGTTGCGTCCTGAAGTGTCTTGCATTCTTTTAGGAACCTCACACAATACTCCCTCCGTACTTTCTGACAGATAAAACATTAAGAAGTAATCAGTAACAATCACCACATCTGTAATTATGGTGTTTTTCTTGTTCTTATTTGGACTGAAAGTTTACATGCTCATTATGCTGTCAGCATGAAAGAGTCGCTGGTCCGGGAGGGGGGGGGCTGAGACGCTGGATCTTTGATGATGCTTCATATTAACAAGTGCAGAAAATAGTAGCAGGGAACAATGAGTCTGACATCATGCTGAGACATCAGGTTGTCTCAACACACTGCCACTAACCAGCAGTGAGTTGTTTGTTTTATCTTAATAGTCTAAGTAGCCCTGAACCTCATTAGGTGACATTGTGGTTTGACTTAAGTGTATTTAGGTTGACCTCTGTCATATCTGCATGGTGGGGGCTCATTTTAAAATGAATTTTACATCGGTGAGCCAATGAGCATGTGTTGCTGGATGCCTGTAAAACTGAATTTTATTTTTCCTAAAGCATTACCAGAACTTTTTCTGTTCATTTTTTTCNGGATCTTAGCAACAGATTGGACTGTTTACTCATCCAGTTATGTCGCGGTGGAGGACCATTTATTATTTATTGTAACGACCTCTACGTCTGCAACCACCCCCCCCACCATCCAAAATCCCCCTTTCTTGACCCCCAGAGCCTTAAAGTTGAACATACACACACACAGACACACAGAGACATAGTTTTTGCACAGTTTGATGAACACATGCTCACATTGGTTTTCATAACATACAAACACACACAGTAGGGTGGAAAGCGGTTACTCTGGGCCACTCTCTGACCTTGCTGCTTGTGCTGCTAGTTCCCTTCATAACAAACTTTCTGGGAGTGGTGGGTAGGCCACATTTTTATCACACACACACACACACACACACACACACACACCTTTTACAAAACAGATGTATAGGAAAACAGGCAAGTTTTTTTGTCAAATCCTTTTGACGTGTAAAAGGAAATACGTGTACTTCCTGTGTGTGTTGTAACGGCAGGCCTGTGTGTGTTTGTGAGTGTGTTGCTTAGAGCAGTGAAAACAAAGACCCTCATCACAGCAACCAGTAGGGAACCCTGTAGTTACTCAGCTGTAGCCACACCATATCCACACACACACACACACACACACACCATTACCTACTCTGTACTGTAGTCGCAGGTGGTTTGAAGTTATAATCCCTCCATTTTCCAGCCCAGATGTTTAACTTCTTTATTTTTTAACTGTGTCTCGGTGTGTTTGTGGTTTGTATTGTGGGAGTGTTAAGACGACTGGAAAGATGCCAGTTTGATCACATGGGAAAACTATGCAAGGAAAAGAGCACTTTTCTCTCCATTAGCTTCTTCTTTGTTTTAGTCTCACTGAAAAATAAATAGGAATAAATGTACGTGAAATGACAGTAACGTTATTCGCATATATTTTAAGGTAGCTTTGAGTAAGGCCCCCTTTTAACCGTTGTATCAGCATTTGAATGTGAATCAGCGCAGTGGTGAAACAAAGCACATGCAAGAGTTTCATCTAGAGCAATGTTCAGGTAAGATAGAAGAAAGAAACTACCGTAAGACACCCGCATTTGACTACAATAACAATTGATATTAAAAAAGAGAAAGCATAACATGCTGTCAGGCGTAAACTAACATCGCCCATCTACCAACATCTGTGACAGAACTCGGTGTCTTTTGCGTGTCTTTGTAGTTTCAGCGCAGCGATTCACCTGGTTGTTCACGCAAAAAAGCGAAAGCGTGAAGAATGAAAACAGAGACCTCGAGAGAAACGTCCAAACCCTCCCGAAATTCACGCCTCTGCACACATAGCCGATTGCTGCATAACGTGTCTGTTTGATTGTCTTCCCCAGAAATTTGAAAAGTTGTTGGACACACTCACCTTGGGGAGATTCCACTGTTGGAAAGGTTTTAGGTAGACGATCCGACCAACATTTGTTTGAAGCATACTGAGGCCTTAACTCCCACACTACGTTCAAGCAAAGCTATGTTTGAACTTATGCATAGCTTGTGCAACAGCCTGCCGCTCTCTGCATGACATTAAGGTCATTGTTGCGTCCTGAAGTGTCTTGCATTCTTTTAGGAACCTCACACAATACTCCCTCCGTACTTTCTGACAGATAAAACATTAAGAAGTAATCAGTAACAATCACCACATCTGTAATTATGGTGTTTTTCTTGTTCTTATTTGGACTGAAAGTTTACATGCTCATTATGCTGTCAGCATGAAAGAGTCGCTGGTCC
>NTHP01000063.1:1232302-1250475 GCA_003416845.1 Oplegnathus fasciatus
AAAATGAATTTTACATCGGTGAGCCAATGAGCATGTGTTGCTGGATGCCTGTAAAACTGAATTTTATTTTTCCTAAAGCATTACCAGAACTTTTTCTGTTCATTTTTTTCCCCAAAGAATACATTTCATGTTACTCCAAGACGTTTTGCTCAAACACCCACGAGTGGAGAAGTTTTTTACCATCATTTTTTAATTTGCTGAGCAGTGAGAGGGAATATCGTGTGGGTGAGCGTTCCCTGACCTCTACCGGATTTTGAGGTTAGTGTTGACACTGACGGCTGAGACGCGGCTAGCAGAGCCTCTGGCTGCTTATTATGCTCGGGTAGATCGGCATGGGTGAGAATCACCTGCACCCCTGGGACGTGGGATGACACGCTGTAAGGAAGCGGGGGGTATAATTATACATAATTAGAATTTGCAACTGTGACAAGCAGATAAATGCGGCTTGGTTTTTCTGAAACGGTGGTAAAAATGTAACCCAACTGTGCTCTTTGTGGGCGGGGTTCACACTGGATCAGGGTGACACCAGTGACATGAGTGGCAGGATAATTTCACAAAATTAGGATTTACCTTTGTGTTCTCCACTGTGAATTTGATGGGGATACAATTGGGGTGAAAAGATATCTCAAATAAGTAAGCAGCTCCACTCCAGAATACAACATTCATGTTAAAATAAAAAACAAAACCCCCCGAAATTTCGGAAATGTTTTATCGTTTCTTATTTCTTTTGTTTTCAGTATATCAGCGTGATCATGCAGACTCACAAAACTCTGTTAAAAAGATAAGCAACAAAGTGTAATTTGTTTTAATTCATGTTTAAGTTATCTTGCATTTATTTTTGCTACAGAATTCCAGACTTTGGACTATCAAAACTCACATTTGGTGGGAAAGATCACATTTATTTATTAAGCATTTTAGCAAACCGGTTTGTTAAAACGGCTTTATAAGGGGCACACAGATACAGAACATCACATCCTTAAGCACAGAGAGGAGTCCGCTGAAGGTGCTTTAATGTCGCACGCAAAGAGCTTTTACTTTGAAACCAGAGAGAGCTTTAAAAAGAACTCAACAGAAAGATGCATCACTTTTTAAGCTTTAGTGGACTGTTATATGTCAGAGGCTTTTAAGAAGAACAGATAGACCTGATAAAACATGAGGAATGTTGGTAAAACTTCCCTGTAAAAAGAGTTATTCGGCATAGTGCAGCGTGGGAGGAAGAGGCAGATAGTGCAGCGCAATTTTCAAGCTTTTTTTTATATCTGGAAGTTAGTTCATATTTAGGAAAATTGAGTCATAGCAGTTATCAAACCTGCTAAAAGCTTATTTCCAAAGTGTAATTCAATCTGTGTTACATAACCCTGTTAACAAACTGAGCACTGGAGCTCTGCAATGCTGTTTAATGATACAGATGAGTTCAACGATATGTTCTTGACTTGGTGGATATTGATTCTCACAGGCTTGCGGTGCATAAACATCTGCATTGAGTTTGTATTTTTTATGCCTTCCTTGTGTGGAAAACTGCCATAGTAGAGCTGTATACCACCCAAAATATCTTCTGTAAGACAAATAATCGATGATCAGGATCTAAAATGGTGCACAGGTTCAAAGGATGTAGGTTACATCAAGTTTTTTTTTTTAATTTTAGTAATTTTTTTTTTAGTTTGATTTGAATTCTGGATATCTTGTTCTAGGACAGGATCTATGCTGCTATATGGATGCATTTTTTATGCTTGCCATGGTAACACATTCAAGTGTTACCATGCAACGGACACAAGTGATGAACATGAGTCACTCATTACATTCTCTTATAAACATGATGAGTCATGTTGCCAAGGTGTGTAGGCTTGTTTGAGACGTCGGAAATGATCTGTTTGTGAAAGAGGTATTTGTGAGTGTGTGCGCTTGTATATGTTGTTGGTTGTTTTTTTTTTGCTGCAGACACGCTTTTGTAATTGTGTGTGCACGCATGTGAGCGTGTGTGTACGCGCGTGTGTGTGTGTGTTTCGTATTTACCAATTCCCCTGCCTTATTAATACAGGCTGGTTATAATTAGCTAGCCTCTATCTAAAGCAGGTCAGTCCAAGGCTTCGTACTCAAAGTGGGTCACTGCAGCACACTGAAGAGAGGAGAGGAGAGGAGAAAATGGGAGGTGACTAGGATTGAGAGGAAAGGAGACAAGATGAGAGGAAACAGGAGGAGGATATGAAAGGAAAAGAAAGGAGGAAGAAAGAAGGGGAGAGGAATGAAAAGAGGAGGCGGAGAGGAGAAAGGTAACGAGGAGAAGACAGAAGACAGACCGTTTTAGGCTGCAACCATGTGACATTTTTTCCAACTTGAAAACGAAGTGCTGCTGTGAGTATTATTAATATCAGAGAGAGCAAGAAGAGGTTCCCAAGATAAGGTTGTTGTTACTAAAATGTAAATATAAAGAAAGTCGTTCGCCATGCTCGAACTTGAAAAATGAGGATGAGGAACCTGTTCTGAAATGAAGTAATGCTTCTCATCAGGAAACTGTAAGAGTTTGGTGACGTGCCACAGTGCAGCTGAAGTTTGACTCGGAGCGCCCGGGGCTGGGCCCCAAAATATGACACATCCATCCAAAACACAAGGTTTGCAGGAGAAGTATGTCTGCTGCAAACAAACTGCGGAAAATAATTGAAAAAAGAGGTGACGCACATACAACAAACATCCTTGAATCACAACAAAAATACAACTTTCCTGTTCAACTGAAATCCAGTGTAGGAAGCAAGCAGTTGTGGAGGAAGCTAATATTCTGAAGTTCAGTAATCTTGCTACTAGCTAAAGTTATATAGATGAGCTTGTTTGTTTTGATCAGACCTACATCTTTGCAAGTTTGCCAGTTAGCTTACGTACGCTTTGAGAGACTCCACCTACTCAGGTTTAATAACTAATCAGATCCTTTTTACCTCTCAAGTGGCTCTGCTTCTGAGAAGTGTCTCCCCAAACCAAGATGAGATGGAGGAGAGGAAGAACAAGCAGATAGATGACAGAAGGATCAATAGATAGTGGGATGGTAGGACCTAAAGAGGAAGGAGATGAAGAGGAGTGACGGTTGAGAAGAAAATAATGATCATGTAGGAGTTTTCATTTTGGAAAAATCCAGTTGGAGCGCCGGTTAGTAAGATGTCCGAGGGGAAGAGCCTTTAATTTAACATCAAATCAGAATGAAACTCACTGAAAACACCTCGCTTGCTAATGCACACCAGGGAATTCTGATTAAACACACTTTTAACAAAGGAGGCTAAACCTTCTTTGACAAATTAAAAAGTGGGTAAACTGAGATTTGGTTCCTTTTTTCTCTCCTCTACATCCATGTCTCAGCTCCCTGCAGTTTGTATTTCATCACTATAGAGCTGAGGAAGGGCAGGGGAGTGTCAGGTTTCCTGTCTGTGTGCTCATGCTTTGACTTGGCTGAACACTCAGAGATGAGAACAGAGCCCACCCAGTATTTAACGCTCTGAACACTGTACTACTGCAGTCCATTTTCAAACTCAAACAGTTTGGTGCTCACGACAAAGGTTTGGTGGAAATGAAGACGAGAAGTTCCCTCAGGTGAGATTTTCAGCATTTGAAAGAAACAAATGTGCACATCAACATACAGATCATAATTACTCCGATATTTCCGACATGCAGGAGTTTTCACCTGTCAGATATCTTCTCGTGACTCTGTAGGTGTGCAGACTTCTTCCATGTGGTTGACTGAACATCTCCCTCACTCTAGTTCGGTTGCATGCGTTGAGTTTTGAGAGCATTCTTTGCTAAATGATTGTGCTTGTCAACCTAAGCAGAGGCCCGATTAGCCAGAATAACTGAAAATAACTCTGTGTGTGTGTGTGTGCAGGTCCTTTTATTAATTCAATTTATTTATAGCGAGGCGTCACAAACACCTCAGTTCCACTGTTGTTTTGTTGCAACGAAAGTGTTAAAGGGATTTAATGGGAGTTATAGGTATTAAAAGGCATTTAATAATACCCAGCGTAACTATATGGGATCATAAATCTTCCATCTAGTTGTACCTGGTCTGTCCACTTCACAATCAGAGTAGGGTATTGTAATATTTTGCATGCATGTGTGTTTTTACAGCTCAGCGTCTCCGGTTGTTCGCCTGGGTAGCAGACAGAGAACAGCGGTGTTACAAGGTGCCTCGCCCTTGTGAGAAAGTGTGCCCCTGTAATAATAATCCTATTTTAATCTGCCTCCTGAGGTTATGTGTCCTGGATTATCAAATATGAAGAATGCTGCTAGGGAGGGAAACTGAGACACATTGAATCAGCGGCAGTTTAAAGAGACATAACACTGCAAAACCATGTGAGAAACGTGTAGAGCCGTTGCTATTAGAAGAGTTAAAAGAAGAAGACTTTCTTTATAGAATTATATGATAAAATAAATTCTACTTTTTTCTGTATGTTATTGCTGAAGAGATTAAGGATTTATTTTAGAGTTATGAGTCCTCACAAGCTCTTTTTCTCAAAGCATTTTTATTTAATTTCCATTTATTTTTGATGATGTGTGATTTTTAAGGTGCCCTTTTCTTCAAAAAAAGAAAACAATGCACAGTGATAAAATAATAAAGCAAATTATGGTTTTGTTCAAGATTTAAGACTTCAAAGGGCCGGTTCAACAGAATGACATAAAACAAACATTTTCTGACTTAAACCTACAGTGTTTGTTATATATTCCCCTCTGAGGTGCCTGATGCTACCAATACAATGGAGTTGAGTGGAATTTAGTTTTGCTTATCAAAGCACTGAAACATTACATTTGAAAAAAACTTATTCTATATATATATATATATATATATATATATATATATATATATATATATATACATATGTTTTATTAGACAATGTGGCAAAGAGATATCACCATGCAAAACAAGTTCATGAGCATGTTCTTAAACATAAAGAATTTTGCAAAATGGACCCCAGTACGTCATTTTATTTAGAAAGATACTACATTTTACTGCATTTATATCAGTTTTTAGGACTATTATAATGACTGACTTTCAGTCTGTCAGTCTGTCCAAACAGAGGTGTTTAGCTGAAACAGCCTTTTAAAGAGGAAGGAATGAGGAACTGGGTGTGAGGTGGTGCTACACTTTACTTGACCCACAACTTGTTGATATCATCACCATGGAAACAAAGGCACATCTGTTTCAGAATGGGAGGGATTTGTTCTTATCTACCTCGTCCCAAACACACGTGTGCACGCACACACACACACACACTCGCACAAACACAGACATCTCTGCTGATGAACCTCTGACACAACGCCTCCACATCTCTGTTATTGTATGTGATTCTGTACCGCCGGGCAGGTCAGTGGTCCTTCCTGAAAGAGACAGTGGGAGGAAGAGAACTACAGTGGCCTGTGAGGTTCAGTCAGTTTTCTCTCTCTCTCATTGCATCGTCAAAGAAGCAGCAGGCAAAAAAGGTTGCAGGTTCAGTCCCAGTCCTGCTTCCGAGTGCGGCCGCTGAATGTGTCCTCGCTCTGAACGAACCGAAAATGATTAAAATGACCTTTTGGTTTATTCCCCTTCGGCCTCAGTTCGCAAAAACTGAAACACATATGCTGAAGCGGGTTGTTTTCCCATTCTGAGGGGTCTGACAAATTGTTAACATTAACTTGAAAATGTCAAACCTCTAATTGAAGTTGTTTTCAATTCACATGCAAATGCAACACGGAGCCACTGGAGGTTTTTGTTAAAGCAGTTCTTCATTTTGGTGGCTGCAACTGACCTCAAGATTCATTTACATTGTTTTACTACAGAACTCACTCGTGTTTACTAACCTGGATGGTTTATGAAGCTCCACAACATTCATGGTATACAATAGAAGGTCCTTTTGCTGTTTTTACTAATGATGCTCGTGATCAAATAAATCCTCGAGAGCTGTTAATGACCATCAAAAAACACAAGTGAACTCATACGGTGCAGTTAAGCTGTCAGTCACAGTATTTGATTATCCTTCGTGGGTCCCTGTAGTGATGCAGGATGACATCGTCAGAACTGTGAAAACAATGAATGAGTTACCTGTCAGTCCACATGCCTTGATGCTTACACCTCTTAGTTTGTTTGTTAGAAGTCAGTTTGAACAGGTGTGAAAAGGACGTGAGTTTCATGTCAGATATTTCTCGGCATGCTGTTCAACAGTTTTTATCCATTACAACAGAACACTATACAGCTCCATACTTGTTTGTCTTAATCATCAGCACATTTAATGTTCAGTGCCCGATTACCTGAGGCAGCGTTTGTGAGAATAGAAAGGGAGATGAAGATGCTAAAACAGTCAGACCCTTGTAAACAAATGGCGTTTTTAAAATGAATTCTAAAAGAGTCAAAGAGCCCGTGCAAAGATCTTAAAGTTGTACGAATGCGTTCTCTTTTACTTGATTAACTCTGTGGAAGCTCGTTTCCAGTTAAAAGACAAGAGGAAACCAAAGCATGACACATGTCTTATCAGCCTGAAGGAGAAAGGAGATGAGAGAAAACTGAGCTTATTTGTCTCAAAAAGTTTATATGATTTGATAGTTTGGCACTTTTTTAAAGGACAAATGGCTGGTCTCTTCTGCCGCAAGGACGCCTCCTTTTCCTCCGTCAGGATGATTAGACAAATGTATTTTTCCATAAAAAAATGACTGCAGCTTCAGCTTGTGAAGACACTCAAAGACATGTTTATCCCATCAGGGCAATTAGTTGAGCTCAGTGCGGAAAACGGTCAACCGAATTCCACACGAAACAGAAGACATCTTCCCTTCGTATCCAGAGTTTACACTATATTCCTCAATGCAGGTGCAGCTCCATGTTAGCAGCATAAAAATATCAGAGCGTGTGCTCGTCTGCTTTGTGTTTGTTTACGTCAGCTTATCTGCACATGTTAATGAGTGCATGCGTGTGTGTCATGGCGTGTCATGTGGTGTTATGCATTCGCGAGGCGTCGCATCCACATTCGTTGGTTGAATCTGATTAGCTTTAATAACAAAACCGACGAGCAGCATACTCTTTACCCCCCCCCACCATCCCTCTCGTGCCAAGGCGGTGACGAGGACCAGATTCCTCGGGCCTGACGCTGAAATTAGATCAGACCAATCTGGAGAGAGTGTTTAGAGGCTCGCACAAATGGACGTGCAGAGAAAGGGGAGAGATAACGCCGACAGGGAATCATCTGATTATGGAAATAATTAGTTGTCATGGATATCAGTCATCGTTTGATGTGATTGGGTGGATTCATGCAGCTTCGGGAAGCCTTGGATGGTCGGTTGAGAGGGAGCAGAGGGGGGGAGACGGATAGAGAGACAAATTATTCTGCTTTGGCGTAGTGATGCGGCACCGGCTCGCATCTGTTCTGTCAGACTGTGATTACTGACAAACACTTTGCTTCTACTTCACAGTTTACACTCATTCCAACAAGACGATCCCTGTATTGGATGAGAAATTATTTGTTTCTGCATTTTGCTAGCTCAAACAAAATGGGTAAAATTGCTGTAAATTGTCATAAATTTGTCATAAAAGAAAAGGCAAGCATGAGGGCAAAGGTTCAAACAGGCTAATAATGGCTAATAATGTAGCTTTTTGTGATATTTTTCTTTTTCAGCTTTATTTTAAGTAAAAACAGCATAAACTGCAGTAGCTCTCTCTGACTTCCTGTTTCCTGTTTCCTGCTGCAGAGGAAGGCGAGTACTTCCTGAAGGTTTTGATTCCCAGCTATGCGGCGGGTTCGATCATCGGGAAGGGAGGTCAGACCATCGTCCAGCTGCAGAAAGAGACCGGAGCCACCATCAAACTGTCCAAATCCAAAGACTTCTACCCCGGTAAGACACCACCACCACCGCCGCTGCTGCTTCGGATGGATGGATAGATGATGGGGTTGTTTTTGCAATCACGTTTACATTTTCTTTGGACATTCTCAAAAAGAAATAATGACATTGTCTACTACACATAACAGAATTTACAAGATTCAGACCAAAACAGAGAAGCACAAATCTGCTCAAGACAAGTGTACAAAAAAGGCATCATTCGAACATAACACTTTTTTGTGTAACTTTCCTCAACATTTTGTGTACATTTGGCCAGTTAGACACAAAAATAACAAAATGTGCCATCACATATAAAAATACCTGCACAAGAAAAAGATGCTTCACCAATACCTTAACAGTGTTTAAGTGTTAAAAGGTGGAGTTTTGCTTCATCAACAGAACAATGAATATAAATTTGAACAGTGCTAGATGGATGAATGGGATAGGAAAATTGAAAAAGGTGGCTTGGATTTTGAGAGGGGTGGATGGATGGACGGAGAGGTATGCAGAACGTCTATCGATCCATTTATCCATCTATGCTCTTAAAGGAAGTGAAGGATGACGGGAGTGTGTAGGATGAATAGATGGATCATCGCAAAGTGTTTTGAGCTATTAAGGAAACATTTCATTATCTCAGTCTTCATCCATCAGTATTATTAAAACACACATGCATGCACACACACACACACACACAAATACACACACAGTAATAAGTTGTCTGACTTTTACTGCTGAGTGGCATCTGATTCCTTCAGATCAGAACTGCTGACCTCCTGTCTGACTGACATTGACAATTAGAGGCTCGTTTCGACGCTGTGGGGTAGATTTATGGATTTATAAAGTCTGCGTTGTCCGTGTGTGTGTGTGTGTGTGTGTGGCCCTAAGTTTGTGTTGACTGAGGTCGTGAATCCTCGGGGACGGAGGGGCCTTGACTGAGCTCACGTTGCACCCCCCACCAACATACACACACACACACACACACATGCACACATGCACACATGCACATAGTCCAACAGAGATCAGGATTACAGGATCAGAGGTGAAATTGCATTTGTCTAAACTCTTAATTCTGCCCTGACGTGACATGTGACTGGAGCAGTGAGGAGGGGGAGGCTGTGATCTGTGTGTGTGTGTGTGTGTGTGTGTGTGTGTGTGTGTGTGTGTGTGTTTCAGCCTGCCCGTGCTGCGAAGGTTTGGGTTGTTTGTTTGAGCTGCAGAAGAGACAAAATGGATAGCAGCATGCATTTTGTTTCTAACTAAACATGTGAAAGTGCTGCAAATGTAACACTGTGAGCTATAAATTACATTTATACACTTTGCTAAATATGTTTTTTAGATAACTTATTTTTTCCCCAGCTATGTTTTTTGCAATCAAGTGCATCCTTGTGCTATCCTTATAAATCACAGAAGCAGTGAGGTTGGGATGGGTCAGGGTAAGGTTAGGGAAAGATGGTGGTTTGGCTAAAACACTGAAAAACCCAACGTGTCCCATCTTATGGTTCAAGTCAGCGTTGACTTTTTCAATACTTGACATGGACCACAACCTTCTAACCCTAATCCTAACCTCAACCAAGTACTTAGAGTTGTCTACACACAACCATAAAAACATTATTCATGCTTTAGTTGCCAGGAGCGGATGTTGTTGTAAAATAAGTTAAATACATTGGGAGTGAAGGTTTTGCAGGTTTTTTTACCACACGTGAAGTTGAGAAGAATATCACGTGAAATATATCATGCATGTGTCTTTCTTTGATTTGAATCCTTCCCTGCCTCCACTTTGCGTAACCTCAAACCACGTGGAAAAACAATGTTGTGTCCAGATTTAAGTGCCTTCATATGCATCCAGTTCAGCTGTGTGTACTCAGTGGCAGGCTGGCAGGTGGCAGAGCGATTCAGTGCAGTGAAAGATTTTTATATGACCCAAATCTATTACTACGATGCATACTTCTCTCTGAAATAATATTCGCAACCCCGAGGGTTCCTGTGAGAAGTAAAATAACCTCCGGAGGTAAAATTACAGTCACATACTCATTGTGAAAGGAGGCGTCAGCGTCCATACTTTTACAATCCCACCTCCAGTTAAACTCCCAGCAACTTCCCAGTGTTGTCATAGCGCCTGCGGAGTCTCTGATGTAATCGCTGCCCCCGAGCCAATCACAGCATGAGGTTTCTCCAGCTCTGCTAGAGACTTGTCGGACACACAGTGTGCCGTTCTTAAATATGTTTCAGAGCTTCAGCCGGGAGTTCGTGTTGGTTTCTGTGTGCAAAGGGACACACGGTGCTGCTGAATAAATCTTTGAATTTGAATTCTCTGAATTTTAAGTTTCACTTTAGGCTTGTACAGATTAACATTTAACTTTTTTTTGCAAGCTTTAAAGGAACTTTTATGTACAGCGCTTTTTTTCGGCTTTAAGAACGAAAGAAAGAAAATGCAGGGAAGATTTAGTTCTGGTGCCTCACTTATAATTTGAATTAAATGAAACTGTCTGAAACATGAATTTCAGTGTGATGCATTTTGGAAATAACAGTCCTTCAACATTGTGAATAATTTCCCTGTAAAGCTTCATTTCACACCATCCTGTCCTCTGCTGAGCCCAGCTGCATTTATGCTCTTTTTTTCCTCTTTTTTTTAATCTCCACCAAGGTCTCCAAGTATTTATTTGGTTTGAAATTCAGCTCTCATTCCTGTTGTCTGGGTGTGTGTGTGTGTGTGTTTAAGAGTGTGTGAATGTGTGTATCAGTTCAGTGTTGGGGTCTGCAAACAAGCCGCCGTTGTTTGACACACGAGACTCCTGAAAGCTCTGCCAGATAGAACAGATGCAAGGTGCAAGAGCCTCCAAGACGCACACACACACACACACACACACACAAACGCATACAAACACATGTATAGGGACTTGAACAAGATGATAAATATATACAGTAAAAAACTTACATGAGCACATACATCCATAGAAAGTTGTTGTATGCTTCTGCAGAGGAAGCGCATATAAATCTACAAAAATATTCATAAACACACACACACACACACACACACACACACACATACACCGACATGGTTTCCAATCTCCTGGGCATTTTTGGCAAAATCACTGCAAAGCTTAGAAGCACTGTAGAGAAAGAGGGGAGGAAGGGAGACAAGTGAAAGAAAGAAAGAAAAAAGAAAGAAAGAGAGGGTTGTATGGGCCCCGGTCTAGAGGGGAGGACTGAAGGAGCAGTGTGTGTGTGTGTGTGTGTGTGTGTGTGTGTGTGTGTGTGCACCCTTCCTAAGCGCTCAAGGGGGCATCTGTATGCAAATGAGACACGGTTCTTCCTGGGTGACAAATCAAAAGGCCCACCTGCTGCAAGGGCCCGTCTGTGTGTGTGTGTGTGTGTGTGTGTGTGTGTGTGTGTGTTGGGAATAACAGGGCCAGTCTAATGAACAGAGCAAAGAGTTACCGCTGTGTCTTGGTCAAAGCGTCTCATTCCTGTCCTCTCACTCCTCGGAAGACATTAGTTGCCCTCCTTTCCTCCCCCCCTCCTCCCCTTCTACTTCCCCAAGTGAACACACACACACAAACACACACCCATCCCAGCTGTCATGGAAAACCTGCCAGAGGTCACTTGATGTTTTGGGAATTTTATCTTCATGTCCTGGGAATTATTAAATAATTCGAAAAAGTGTAAATTTGTCATTGCAGGTTCCACGTTTGGTCCAAATTTGAACACTTTTAACTTCCTCTTTTCAGAATATAAGCTGATCAGAGGTCTGGTTGATGCTTGTCTGGAGACTTGAAGGGAATAATAATAACTCAGTTAAAGTGACATTGAGAATTTTGCAGAAATCCAACAGAGCAAAAGTTGCATCGAGCCAAAACAAGAGCCAGCAACAACAAAATTATAATTTCAACGCAGATGCAAAGAAACGTGAGTTACTTTCCAAATTGAGATCATCATTTGAAACTAAAAGAAAGCACCTCTGGCTCTTGCACCCTGATTCTTTATCACAAAAATCAAACAGTGTTTGGCAGCATTTTAAGTACAGAAAGTTGGCGAAATCTCAAGATGGATCCTGCAGATTAGAGCTGTTGAAAGATGAAGTTAAGATAAAAACTAAATCCCCCAATTTGGATTTTTACAGTAATAACATTCTCCATAATTGTCCCCTGGGGGAAATTTATCCGCTGCAGCAGCAAAGTTAATGTGACAAGAGAGGACGCTGTGTGGAGAAACAAAAGAAAAACACAACACGACGCTAAAAATAGAAAATCCAATGAGCAGCGTAGACAGTGAAAATCAGCGTAGCAGGATGTAAACAACTGTGAGGTTAAAACAAGCATTTCCAACAGATGCAGATTAAATGAATATAGATTCTTACAAGTATTGATTTCAGTTTGATATATTCATGTTTATTGACTGAACAGATTCTACAAACTAGAGAATCGGGACGACAAAAAATGAAGAAAATGTGTGAATCTGAGCAGGAAACCGAGTAGAAATTGTGTTTTCAGACACACGACCTTGCCTTACCCAGTTCTGCTTTCCTCAGCCTACATTCCTCCACTCATATATCACACTGTTCTCCCTCCATCCTTCTCTCCCTCCTTCTCTCGGACCTTCTTTCCTTTTTATTCATGCATCCTTCGATCCAGCTCCGTCTCGCCCATCAATCGTTTGTCCCTCCCTCTCTCTCCGTTGCATTATTCCCTCACCTCCTCCCTCCCCTTGCTTCCTCTCCCTCCTTCCTCTCCCCCTCCTTCCCTCCGACTCTCCCTCTCCATCCCATCTATCTGGAGAATAGTGCAGCAGCAGCACTTAAGCCGACGACCAATTAGCAAGGAGCAGCAGTACAGGGGGACGAGACAGGCCACCATTCATCCTCGCGCACACGCACACACACACAGCGCTGTGCGACCCACCATTCACTATTATGGCACAACAGATTTATTACATACCCATACAGTACAAGGCAGTGCCGCTTCCAAATATAGCTTCTCTCTGTCTCGCTCTCTTTTTCTATTTGTTTCTGTCTCTCTCTCACTCTCTCTCTCTCTCTCTCTCTGGGCTAACTGGATACAAAAGGACGTAACAGTATTTTATGACAACGCTGCATCTGCAGAGCTGCAATCAGCCAGACAACAAACAAAAAACCCTCTCCATTTAGGTGTTAACACTTTGTGTTTGCGTGTGTGTTTATCTGTGTGTGTGTGTGTGTGTGTGTGTGTGCCATGTTAACAAGCACCGACCAAAGAAAAGCTGTATTAATTCTCTGACTCTGATCCAGGATGCGTTTCCCAAAACTACTCCTTTAACAGGTTTCAGTGGCTCAGGTGACACTGACTCATCAGCTAATTCACTATAACAGCATTAATTATTTGTTAAAACACATACTAAATGTGTGGTTACATCATATTCAGTGATGTAATATTACTATGTGAGCCCTTACTCCACTTTTATGTGATCATCCTGAACATTGTGTTTGTTCAGCAGGTGTGTTTTATGTTTGAATATCACAAGCTGAGGTCTCTGACAGGCTTAAATATGAATCACTGTCACTTTTATAACAGCTTCTTAGGTCTTAAGGAGCTGGTTCCTGTACTTCCTCCCCAGAGGCTCTCAAGATTTTGTTTTGTGGTGAAATTAGTTTTCTTTACTTTTGCATTAAATAGGTCTTGAATAGTATTAAAGGTTGCAGGTAATAATTTCTTTAAATATCAACAGCAGAACCAAATAAAATGACTGCAAAAGAATCTCTCATTGCTACTTCTAATATTTCCAAAAAGAGTTAATTTTTCGGACGTGCAGCATTTACTCAGGGAGCAGCAAGTAAAAATGAAGCTTGTGCGGTGGCTGCATCCGTTGGTTCATCAGTTTGTGAAGAGAACAAACACAGCCGCTGCTGTTCCACATAAAATATTCATTCACGACACCTGTTTTATAATTAGAATCGACCGGCTTTCCTCCTCTCCTTCTCCTCGCCGCTGAGATATTGACCCCTGCTCGGACACGGAGGCAAAGCCATGAAGACAAACTAAAAGCTGGAAATGAATTAGTATTGATGCCGTCAAAGTTTCCTTCTTCTGTCCTGTTGCAGTTTTATGGCTACAGTTTAGTTGCGGAGCCTCGGGGCTGAGTGTCTCACTGAGTGTTACAGCAGAGAGACGCGGAGATAATAACGTGAGCGTCGACCAGAGTTCTTAGAAACTGGACGGAGGCACATTCTGCAGTATTTTTGCTCGAGTTACGCTGGAACTGGAATTTGTTTCAGCAATAATGTTCAATCCAAAACATTTTCTTAAGAATTCCTTCACACCAATCATGTTTGGAGCCGTTTATCTGACCTTTGAACTGCTCAGTCCTGTAGTTTAGTTTGTCTGTTTGGGTGAGAACTCAGGTGGCACCATTTAATTTCACTGGGACACCTGAAAAAGCAGTTTTGAGTCCTCTTCAACAAAAAACACCATTGCTTGGTTGAAAATGAGGACATATCTGGACCAATTACAGGAATCATAAAGCAGCAAATATCCTCATTCAGTTCCACGTGATTTGAGAGTTTAATAGAATTAGGAGGGGTTTTAGTTTAAAAAAAAATTGAGGTATAAAAAAATCTGTGATTTTGTCAGCATTTATTCTGAATATTAAATAATTAGGAAAATCTAAAAAAAAAAAAAAAATCCAGGTAAAAGTTTACATTTTAACATATAATTCACACTGGGAAAGTGTGAAAATCATCTATTTTTCCATGAAAATCCATAAAAACTCGAACTAATAAGCATTAAGCCGCATTAAGTACAAGGAAACTGGAACTAAACTTGTTTTACGACCTTCTGACCTCATCCTCTGACCACATGGGATGGCAATTCCCCAAAAACATCCAGTAAAAGTGTCCGTTGTATGAAATCATGACTCTTTCTTCTCTAAACTTCTCCTCCTCTACTCTGCAATCAAACCAAATACAGAAAAACGCAACGGAAATAAAACGCTCCACTGTGATCTGAAACAAAGAGACATGGCGTCATCATTAGTAGAGTCTAAACACTTGAGAGGAATGGATCCTTTTCTCTGTGTGTTTGTTGTCTCTGTGTGTTGACAATAATATCAGTATCTATTTGTGCCCATGCACTGCTCCCAGAGCAGGACGCATTCCTGTAGCAGTGACTTCACCACCACATATAACCCACTTCAATGAGCCCAATCTAAACCAAATCGGATTGTTAATGAGTCGCCCTGAAGGACGAGGACCACATGTTCTGATCTGACTGCAGAGAAGACGGAGCCGATTAGTTTCTCATTAGCAGCTGAGGAAACACTGCAGCTCCACTGACGTTATACTCTGTTGATTATTCGTCAGTCACATGATGGAGGACAATGCTATATGGCCAAAAGTATGTGGACTTTCAAGTATTACAGTTATTATGGTTGTCCACATGCATGTATGGAAAATATAAATAATGTCAAGGCTAAAAACTGACTCTCTTTTTTAAATTCTGGATTTCTGGATTTTTCTCTCCATCCAACTTCCATTTCTTCATTTCCTTTTTCTTTTTTCTTTTTCTTTCTCTGCAGTCTGTCTCTCTTGCTCTCTGTCTCCTCTGTCTGTCCTCTGTCACAGTGTGCCACCATTTTAGAGCTTTGTCTTTAATCCCGCGCCATGATTGCAGTTTTCAGTATTTAATATCTCATCTGCACACACACAAACACACACAAAACCAGCACACATCTGTCGCGAGAGGCAACATGAACTAACATACTAACACACACCTGACTCACACACACACACACACACACACACACACACGCTGCCCCCAGCCTTTATCAACATTACTGATTTCAGCGCCCTAAGCCTCTTACACAGCTCTAAGCTCTCAGACTCAGAGATGGAAAACTGCAATATTACATATCACACACACTCACACGCACACACACACATATGAAACTGTAATGAATTTCCTGTTTGTTAGCCATTTCCCCTCTTCATTAAGTGAGGTATTCATTACAAATGTCTGCTGTTTATCAGTTATAACGAGATGATTTCCACTAAATTAGATTCCTACTTTGGTTCCGTATGAATTTGTCAAATTATTGTGGCAAATTGACGCCAGTTAAAGTGTCTGCAGTCTGTCTGAGCTCAAGCATCACAGCTGATCAGAGCTCAGCCAAAATTTAAACCTGTCACTGTGTCTGTGTCATTACTTTATTATCAATATTTGAGTCAGAAGAAAGATTGTCAACACATTTCTGATTTACGGCACAGTTTTCACATGGAGCACATCTTGGTCTCCGGGATGCCTTCAGCTGTTTATTTAGTGACTTGTTTTCTCTGACACTGACAGCACTAAAACTAAAACCTGCTGCACTGGATGTGCTTTAATGGTGTTTGTCTGTCATTTTGTTTTTAACTTACATCATCAACCTGTTTAAGGAAGATGAAAACCACCAATTTGGCTAAATCTGGCAGAATTACATCATATGGCTGTCAACGAATGTGATAAATAAACAGATAAATAAATACAAGCTGCAATTAATGATTTTTTTCACGAATAAATTGCTTTTTTGATTAATTGATTAACTATTTGGTTTAAAAAATGCTAGAAAATACTGAGAAATGAGTGTCATCTTTAAATATCACCTTTTGTCTGACTTATAGTCCATTTGAGAAGCTGAAATCAGACAATGTTTGACATTTTTACTTGATTGCTTATTTAAAAATCAAATTTAAAAAACATCAACAAATCCATTAATCAACTAATTGTTTCAGAGCTCTAATAAATGAATAAATAAAGACTTGTTATTCGCAGTATTGGTGCCGAGGTAAATCCGAGGGGATTTCCTGATGACGCCTTTTCATGTAACAGGGGATCGGGTACCTTCCTAGAAAAATGAGCTGAGGCTGAAGAAACAGCGATGAAACATTGATAACAACACTTTATATTTGTCTGTGTGTGTGTGACGTCAGCCGGCAGGCACACAGGCTGAGTAGTGCCGCGGTACCAGCCAGTGCCACGCAGGCTGACAGACAGACCATCATATCGCAGCACTCAGAGAGAGTCAGACTGCAGCGACAACACTTCCATCACCCTCACAGGCCTCCATAAGAGGCAGAAATGCTATTTAGATTTGTACAGCAGCAGCTCGGACTGTTGATCTCCAATGAGATATGTTTGAAAATGATGACAGTAGCCTATCCAAAATAAAAAGACCAGTAGCATGAGAAAATAAGCATTTCGCTGATGTTATCTGGTGCAATGAACAGACTGCATCATCGGTTTTCTCTTTTTTTTCTATCATCTTTTATTTGATATGGCAATTAAATATGAGACAATGCAACAAACTCATTTTACGCACTCATGATAGCGCTTAATGAAACAGAATTGTTTTTAGTTCAAAAAAAGCTTCTTACAATCAAATCGGACGTGTCTTTGTTTGCTGCAGGTCACCGAGACCTTGAAGTACTCAATTTTTACATCCCATATTGGAATGTCAGGTACATTTTAGAAATATTGAACGGCAGCCTTCCGAGGATGAATCCTTTTTTCCTCATATAGACACACAGTTTGGAGTAGAGGAGCTCTGTAGTTGAAAAGGTCACATTAAAAGTGGCGGAAGCTTGTTGCTTCCCTTGGAAGTGCCTTTGTGAGTGTGTTTCTGTGTTCGGAGGCTCCGGTGGGAGCTGAACCCTGAACCCTGGCAGGGTTACTGATGTTCTCCAGCATGAACTCATGCAGAATGAGACCCCTCAGCCTGAACAGGGTTAATGCCACATATTGACATACAGCTCTGTCAACCACCTCAAAGTCAGACTCAAGCACAAGTAAGCTACTGACAGTATACTGCCTATATATACTTGTGTTCATATGTGGTGCTGTTGTATTGGACTGCATTACACTCAGGTCTGTTTCTAATGGTTTTCTGACCTCAATTTACATACAACAAATATCAAAATATTAGAAACACCTTTCAAGATAATGCAACACTGTACAACAGCACTCCAAACTGCAGCCTCAGAAATGACCTGCTCAACAGCAAACAGCAGATAGACACAGTTAGAGAGTAGCCGGTGAGCACAGTGGAGCATTTAGCAGCTAAAGAGCCAAATATATCTCTCAGGAGGTGGAAGAGACCAAAACAGAGCTAAAAAAGAGAATGATCTTGCTCCATAACTGCTGGATGTGTAAATAAGAAATTCTGTGCTCATGACTTGTTTCCACTGCCCCGGGTTGCTGGTTTAAAACTATTTATTTCTTCTACACTCGTCTGATACAAACATGTCGTGCTCAGATTATCTGCGACCTTTACATGTGACTCAGTAACATACAGATATCAGACAGGACAGGAGTAGTGTGATTGTCAGATCAGTTACTTTGGCTTCTTGACCCCCC
>NTHP01000063.1:1259656-1271373 GCA_003416845.1 Oplegnathus fasciatus
TATATATATATATATATATATATATATATATATATATATATATATATCATGATGTGGCAAATGTGTTTAAAATTAAAATAATCAAACTGATGTTTTGCATTACATGCGACAAAACTCTTCTTAAGCCTTTAATAATTAAAAATGTCAGCTTTTAATTACAGCTTGATCTGAATAATTTATTTGGACAACAGAAATGTGTAAAATAATGTCATGATAAGATCAAATCATAGCCCTATATTAATACAGGAAAAAATATTTTAATACAGTGATGTCCTGGTATGGATTTCAACCATGTCTCCCAGCATTGCCGTCGTCCCATCATGGCTTTAATGAGCTGACATATGTGTAGCTGGATTAATTAAGCTGCTTAAATGCAACGAGAAGTCTGCTGTTAACTGATCGGGATCAGAGCAGGTGAGACTACTTGCTATTCTGAAAAATGGAACTGAAAATTAACAGAAGCTTTCACCTTCGTTTTGCTCTTGCCAGTCAAAACTGTTATTGGTGACATGAGATGACATTGGATAGAAGTCAAGAAACAACTTTTCTTGGCCAACAGTCACTTTGAGTCAGATTCCTCTGTTCACACTGACTAAAAAGAAACAATCTGACTTCGGCTCTCTTGTTAATCAAGTTTCTCACAGTGTAAAAGTTGGGTTAGAGTTACAGTACGAGTCCCCCACCTCAGCCAGAGAGTTTTATTTGCTTTTCCAATGTGGATTTTATGTCATGTTGGAAGCGTAGTGTGTCTTCGAGTGTGAATTCTCAAGCGGTTTTACTAGCAGTGCATGAAGGAACAAGCCGGCAGAGTTCAAGTATAGTTGAGGATGTTTTGGTGTGTGAGGCTCTGCACAGTTTTCACTTTCTCAGGCTACGTGTCCTCAGTGTAGAGCCAAGTCCCAGCTCACACACACACACACACGCACATATAAACACACATGGGCATACATGATCTCAGACACACAAAAACATACGCAGAAACATGCACACACACATGCACACACACTCTGCAGTCCCAGCTGTAACAAATGGGGACCAGATTGTGTATGATGATGATGATGATGTAAAAGACCAGGCATGCTGGTCTCCATGGTTGACGAGCTTTGTTGAATAAACGTTGAGTGTGTGTGTGTGCTGGTGTGTGTGTGTGTGTGTGTGTATCCAGAGGGGTCAAACCCTGATCCACGTGCCATGAGCTATTAAACAGCTCTCTTTGGTTCCCTGTAGAATTCATCATATGGTGCTGCAGCCAATCATAAACAGGCGTGTGGGTGTGAGAGAACGTGTTTCATTCATTGTACCTCTTCTTATACTTTCTCTCTTTCTCCATTTGTGTGCTCGTGTTTGTTTGCATAATGCAACTTTAAAAAGAAGTCATCTTTATTTGATGTGTGCGGTTTTGCATTTTTAATTGGAAAAAGCTCTATTCTGCACTTAGATTGTCATCCAGAACTTGGGTGAGGGTTGGACGTGTTGTTTCACTTAAAGATTGTATTCTTCATAGCAACACATATCAGATTGTGTAAGATTAAGGGTCCAAAACAGCTGGAAATCTGTAGTTTAGTTAACACTAGGACACTATAATATTTTCTGTAGATTTCCAGAGTTAAGACCTAGGAATCTGGACCAGTTAAAGGAACAATCTAATAAGTTATTAATGTTTTCTCTTTGTTTACACCTGTAATATTTGTGTCTGTATTTTAAATTCTGATTAATGCCTCCAATGAATGTGGTCAAAGTGTACAGAATGGGCCTTTAACAGTAAAGTAATTTCACAGAGTTTATGGATGTTGAGTTTGGAAATTAGAGGCACTTATCTGTTGCTTCCTTTAGGGGAAGCCAGACTGTGAAGTCTTTCCTCCTTATTATGTGGTCCAGTAAAAGTCAATGAGCAGAGCAGGGCACTAACATCACCAGAATTAGGGCCTCCGTTAGCCTGCTGCATGCCACATGTACTGTAACGTCATGATATGGATGTTGGGTGTTAAGGGGAGAGAGGACTGAATGGAGGGTCGGGTTCAAACAGCCTGGCGCTCTGCAAAGTTGTGAGATGCTGATAAAGTGAGATGGGTATTCTCATAAAGCAGCTCAGCTCGACTCCACAGACACACTGACGGCTACATGTACTGTGTCTGTGTGTGTGTGTGTGTGTGTGTGTGTGTGTGTGTGTGTGTTTCCGAGTAGCATGACTCACAAGACAAAGGGTGTGTTCAGCTGAGAGAGAGACAGAAAGAGAGTGGAAGGAATGAGAGGAAGCAAGAGGAATGTGGAACGATAGAGTGAGATATAGAAAGACTAAGAAATGGAGAGAGAGAGAGAGATGTGACCGTATTTTCTTCTTTCTTTATCATGTAAACAAATGTCAAAAATATATTTACTACATTTCATGAAGAGGTTTAATTCTGTTTTACTGCTGACCTTCAAAGATCATGGAAGACTATGAATGAATGACACAAAAATATGTATAGCTTTATTTTCATTGTGTTTCCAGTTAGCCTGCACTTTTATTGACCTTGGTCCCACATGAATGTTTACCCAGCATGGTGGGTCTAATGAAAAGACACAATATATATACGTATGTGCATTATGGGACTTGTCGGAGCTGTTGGCTTTGGAGCTTGGCCCATATTAGGGATGGAAGTCTGGATGTCTCTCGCCTTTGCGGCTTCACTTTGATCACGTTTGTCTCGTGAACTTGACTTTAGAGTGCAAAGCTAAATCACTACTCGTTCAAGTAAAAATAATTTTGTCATTTTAAACACTGTTTTCTCAAAACACAGTTGAAATTATATAGTTTGTGTTCAATTACAGCACAGCGCCATTCATTTTGACTCTGCCCACCGAGGTTTAATTCAGCCAATGAGAAAATCTCGGCCTCAGAAATGTTTGTAGGACCAAAACTTCAATCTGTAAATGATCCTCAAACCGAGAGAGAAAAAAAAAAGGTGTCAGGGGGACAGAGACATGATGAAGGAAAGAAAGGTGTGTGTGTGTGTGTGTGTGTGTGTGTGTGTGTGTGTGTGAGAGAGAGAGAGAGAGAGAGAGAGAGAGAGAGAGAGAGGCTGACAGCAGTGTTGGGGCAGCTGACGGGTAAAGAGGCAGTTGTAGTCACATGGGGAGCAGAGATGGATTTGGGGGGATTTGAGGCTATAAGAGGGTGGGGACGAGGAGGCTTAGACCAGCTGACACTGTCCACATCACACACACACACACACACACACACGCACAAGCCAAAGATAGGCACATACACATAATAATAACGGACAAAAATACAAAAATGAACGCACAGCTTGGCTTTAAGCCCAGAAATAACAAATGCAAGAAGAAAACACACATGCACACTCATACATGGATACACACCCACACAGGCCCAAATGAACACATATAGTCACACTTTACACACACACACACCCGAGCAGAAGTTGGAGGGGAATGTTTAGATAACTTTGAGGCTTTGGGACGCAGGGCAACGTGGGTAGAAGGAGTGTGTGTGTGTGTGTGTGTGTTTTGAGCTCGAAGACAGGTGTGGCTCCATCAAGGCAGTCGTGCGACACCAGATACCAGCGGGAGAGATAGCGCTCAACGAGTTGAGGACAGAGAGTATCAGAGCCGGAGTGTGTGTCTGCATGAGTGTAACCATGTACTTGATTCCACAAAAGCCAAACACACACATACTCGGAGCAGTGCAGAGGGTCAGCGTGTTATCTGGTGAGCTGCAGCTTCATCCTGCCAATCCAAACACAGCTCTCCCCTGTCACACAGACATAAATGCACCGCCCAGCCTGTACGCCTTTGAGCAAGGCAGCTCTGAGATTTTATCCAAACAGTGAGGCCAGCGACTTGTCATTAGTCGACCTCTTCGTTTACCGATGTGAAACAGCTCATAAGCAAAAGTCTGCCCGTGAGCAAGGCACACATCTGCTTGAAGTAGAGCTGCCGAGTGAAATGTCTACTTGACTACTTTTAGAAATCTGATTTGATGACGATTATCAGTAATCAGGACGGTACTGATAATCATCATCAAAAATCAGAACCTCCTTAGGAACCTTTGTTTTGGTTTCTAGACTCCAATCTGCTCCCGAGGTCAGACTTTCAATATTAAGACCAGAAATGGACATTTTCTGTAATGTTCTTGGTGTTCTGAGGACAGTTCTAGAGCTAACTTTCTGACTAGTCTTAATAGGAGTGCAGAAAAAGAGAAATTAAACTTTATTTGCTAATTCTTTCAATGCAGCTACAGCAGAAAACACAGCATTAAATTACAAAGAACAACACAGTGATTCTCTGGTTGTTTTCTTGTCATATCCAACAATTATGTCTCAAACTCAATAAAGTATNGAAAGAAAGAAAGAAAGAAAAGGGAAAAAATAGACGAGAGGAGGAGAGAGAAGAAAAGCAGAGAGACGGTGAAGGAGAGAAGGGCCTGGGGTCAGAAGGAGAGAGAGAGGAAAGCAAGAAATTCTCTCTCTCTTTCTGTCACTTCATTATTCAGTGACGGTCACTTAATATGTGTGTGTGTGTGTTTGAGAGAGAAGTCTGCATTTGTGCTTATGTGTCTACATCTGTGTGTGTGTGTGTGTGTGAGGGTGTGAGTAAAATCAGAGCAGTGTCGAACTCGTTTGGGTCGACCAAGAATTCACACGAGGTCCAGTTACCGCGCAGGCCCTCCGAGGACACAAACGAGCTGTGTGTGTGTGTGCGCGTAGAAGACAGATGAGTATCCGGGTGATTAGGTGTGTATATATAGTTCTCTGTGGTTACATAGTGAGATGTGTGACTTTCTAGAGAGCCGGAGAGCTGAGCTGAGTGTGTGTGAGTGTGTGTCTGCGTTCTTTCCATAAGTGTGTGAGTGTCTGTTCTTGTGTGCAGAGGAGTTCCTGCAATGTCGCCATTTAATGACATGAGACAGGAGTATGTGTGTTTGTGTCTGTTTGTCACTGTGTGTGTGTGTGTGTGTGTGTGTGTGTGCTCGGTCCATGGGGAAGACCCAGTGGAACACATTATTACAGCTGTTTGTTCTCATCACTGCAGTCACTTCCTGTGTCAACTATTTTGTTACACCTGTTCACCTGCAGACATGAGTATACGTACGTACGTAGTCGTAGTGTATAAACATGTTTGTTCGTATTACTGACATTGTGGGGACAAACATCTTAGAAGACAGCCACATTAGGGGGACTCGCCTCCCATTTGGGGACAGAAAGCTGCTCCCCATAAGGTAAACCTTCGAATTTTAGGGTGAAGACTTTGGATTAGGCATGTGAGCAGGTATGTGCTCACGTCTCCACGGTACCTGTGCACAACAAAGTAGTTTTCATGTGTTTCCACACCTCTTTTTTCTTATACAAATCCTGCTGTAGCAGCTTATTGAAGCTACATTGTAGAGAATTGTTAAGCTGTTGATTAACGATCAGTTTGGAGTTTCAAGGTGCTTTTTAAAAGCACTTAAAAGCACTTTGCCAGGTGCTCTTTATAAAGCACCTGGCTAAGTCTCTACTTTATTTTCCTCTCTGTTCTACTTTCTCTTGTTGCTGAGGACAGGCTGGCAGCTTTCAGATGAATGTGACAGCAGATACAACAGAGTGATGGAAAGGGAAAGAAATAAGGAGGAGAAGAAGAAGTGGAAAGAGAAAAGGGTAGAGGTGGAAGTGATGAGGGTAGGAGGTTACTTAGAAAATTAAGGCGTTAGAGGAAGAGTGAGGAAAGGTAGAATAGGTCAAAAGGAGGAAAAAGAAATGAGGGGAACATTTCGAGGAGTAGAGACAAGAGGAAAAAGGTGGAGGAGAGGCAGTCGTGGCATCTTTTCAGCTGTTTGCTCGGCATGGGTCGGGTCACTTGGGCAACACCGATCCTGCTGCCAAAGAAAGAAAGACAAGAAAAGAGAGGGAGGGAGGGAGGGATGGGGGGGGATGATGGGAAACAGTGGTAGGAGAGCTGAACAGAGGGTGGATGGTGCAGAGAAATGGTGCCTCTCTTATTTAGAGAAATGCAAAACGAATCCTGCGCCGCACAGTATCAGGAACTTTTCATCACATATCATATAAGACCTGAAAAAAACACTGCTGTCCACACCGGAAGTACATCAGACACATATCTTCAAAATAAAAGCTTTCGCCTGATAGGGTGAACGTTCTGTCAAGACTAATGTCAACTTAGCCGTTTTGGATTGTAACTTGCAGCTCTGAAGGACAGTAAGGAAAAACAGAAAACAAAGGGGAAAAGGATGGTGCACTTTTAAGACGGGATTTGACACTTTTCAGCACATGCACACAGACAAATCCTGTGTAATATCAGTTTCACTAAAGCTATGTTGCATTTAAGGCTTCTGCTAAGTTCTTAACGCAAACTAAACATATATATGTTGAAAATAATGCATGCATTTGAAGAGGAAGTGGGGAAGTGAGGACTGTTTCCTGTAAAGGAAAAGGTCAAAAACCCTGCTGTGTGGGGCTGCTCCTCTTAGCATAACTTTAAAAAGTCCCAGTCAAAAAAAAGACTCACATGCAACGGCAGCTTCGTTTGTTTACTCTTACAATAGGTAATTTGTTGCCATCCTCTTTCTTATCATTATAAATTTCACAATGTTCACTCTCTATTTTACCAGAAATGTGGATAGATTTTCGCTTTGTTTCTTAAATTTGGCTTCTAAATTGCGATTCATGTCCAGATAGCTTAAAAATGTGGATGAAAGTAGTGGATTCTTATGGAGCGTGCAGATACCCAGCAGAGGGACTTTGTGGATTGGAGAAGTGAAGGACATGGAGGTGGAGACTGGACGGAGAGCAGCAGGACTCTCCAAGTGAAAAGCATTACATCAGAGCAGAGGAATTCCTGCCTTTTCTTCCAGCTTCTTTTGTTATTCTTTAGAGAGAGTTCCTTATTCTTCTCACCGAGTGCTCTGTCATTGCCGGACCTCAGGATAGATAAAGGAGGAGAGGGGGGAGGAGAGGAGGGAGGCATGGGGAGAGTGAGTGAGCAGAAACAGAGGGAGAGAGAGGGTGGGAGGCTGACAGGAAACCGTGTTTTTACAGTTCCTGGTGCTGCTTTAAAAATGATTTAGAAAAATAACACGAGGAGAAGTAGAGAGCAGAGGGAAGGTAAAAAGTAGAAGAAGAGGAAACAGGAAATGACGGAAAACATAACATTAATGTCAAACACAACTCTCTGAGTACATGTTCCACCAAGACAAAGAGGGAAGAGAGCTTCTCGTGGTGTCTTTTGTTAGGGTTTGTTTTTTTATGACAACTCACACAAACATCTGTTTTATCACAATAAATTCTCTGCCTATATAAAAAATGATTGTTTCAGTAAGAAATTAAGTATAAAAGAGCCTTTACACAAATTGTATGATACATTGTGGTGTAGTTTGTGGCGTATTGGTCCTTTGTGGCAGTTGCAGATTTATTGTGGTACTTTTTGGGTTATTTTGTAGGAGAGTACAAAATACTTTGCAGTATTTGTTCCTTTGTTGTTTTCTGTGATTCTTTGTGCTTCTCTGTTCTAAACCTTTGTGCAGTACTTTTTGGCTCTTTGTGGTTTTTGTGGTACTCTATCAGGTACCTTTCGTTAAGCTTTTGGAGGCTGAAATTCTTTGTGGAACTTCTTACAGTGTTTTGGGGGATTTAGAGGTACTTTGGGGGTACTTTTAGGGTCTTTGCTGTACTTTTTGCATCTGGTTAATTGTTACCCTTAAACACTGCTGATTAGTATGTTTTCATACCTGTTAAAGTGTTTTTATAACGCTGTGAAGTTCCCACATGGAGCCATGCGAGCATAGTTTACAAGACATTTCTTCAAAAGGGTTTTTCTTATCACAAAATAACATTCAGCTATAGTAGAAGCCATATTCTGGAAATATACAGGGCCGTTTATGTTGAGAGATGGATACCTGAGGAAAACTTTTGTTTTTCTTGTTTTGTTGTTTTTAAAGTCAGTATAATTCAGTAAAGACCTATAAAAGCAGCACCCCAGGCCAGCTGACCACAGTAACTCCTGGATTTAATAAGTTTTTCCTAATTGACCATGATTTTGTCTGGTGTAAATGATGTGGAAGCCAGTGGGAGAGTGTGCGTTACAGCCCTATAGGCACTCAGGGGAGACGAGCTGAACTCTCCGCCAGCCCGTTACAAAGCAACCATCACATTTTCATCCACATAAGCTGCAGTGTTGGACCAAGCTCTGATTTCTGCCTTTCCTTCTTTATTTTCTTGTTTGCTTGCTTGTTTTCTTCCCTTTAGGTTTTAGTTTTTCCTTGCTTCCTTCCTTCTTTTCTTCCTTGGATTCCCTTCCGTCCATCTTTCCTCCTTCCCTTCCTCTCCCTCCTATCTCTCTGTCCTGTTCTCTCTCTGATGAAGACTTGGTCGGCTGCAGCAGAGAACAGGTCCAAGTTTCCTTACTGCTCCTGATTACATCAGCACATGCAGTCATACTCTCTCTCCCTCTCTCTCTCTCTCCCTCTCTCTCTCTCCCTCTCTCTTCTCCTTTTGGAATAACAAGTCATGACATCACCAACAGCTGCCCAGCTGCATGAAAGAGTGTGTGTTTGGTGTATATTCACAATTGTGTGTGAGTGTATGTGTGCGAGTGTGTATGCATGGTTGGGGGGGGGGTGAGACTGTCAGTTGCCAAGGTAACTGAGCAGGATCAGTCAAGGGAAGACTGACCGCCTCCTCCACTGGTTTACAGTTGCAGGCAAAACTTTGCAGCAGCAGTTATGCAACATCTACATCTATCTATCTATCTATCTATCTATCTATCTATCTATCTATCTATCTATCTATCTAAATCAATAAGAGTGACAAGAATAAATGACTCTTGAGTATTTCCCTCTCTTCTCTCTCCCTTCATCCCTCCATCTGTCTGTATGGTCAACCAGGTCTGCTTTTGTCCCCACAGCTGGGCCTGCTCATTAGGCCATTTAATTGGATACTGAGGTCTCTGCGGTCGTTTCCATTGGTTTATTGGGGTGTCAGTCAATGAATCCATCCATCTCTCACTGACAGAGGCCTATTGGTTGTCGTCAGCACTTTTTTCCGCATTACGGGAGACCATTGTGCAGCGAAGCTGAGGCAATTTCAATGAAGTGTAAAAGCAGGTTGAAAAGGGCTCTTAGTCGTGTGACAGAATGTGATATTAGGTCATGATTTAGAGGTGCTACATGTAGCATTGAAACATCAATAAATCATTAGCACATTCATTTTAAGACATTAGTATAATTACAGTTGAGAAACAACTCGAAGAGGAGATTGTCAGCCTCCTCAGACCTCTGTCTTACATTGTCTGTCATACATCTGTGTGCCACACAATGGTTTCTTGTGGGAATTCTGCTTTGTTGCTTTTTTTTGGCACAAAACAGGAAATAAACTCCTTTTACAAGTGGTATTAACCAGTGTAGTCTCACAGCAATTTCAAGAGGTACATGCACGCAGCTGATAAAGCTCACTTGGCCAGAAAATACGTCCTTGAACTTCTTCCACTTTGTTGTTGAGGAAAATTGATCCAGGTTCGGACCTAATAATGGAGAGATATTGTTGTTTATCTTGGTAATAATGTCCTTTGGCGCACATAATATTGGTTGCAAAAAGAATTTTAATAATCCTGTGTTTGAAATGACTGCATTTGAATGAGACTTAATTCTCACTCATAATGTCAGATTCCAGAAGGTCAATACGAGGACAGATACCACTTTTTGCACCAAACTTCTGTTATATTTTTGAAGTTTTTAGCACTGGGGGAAGTTTTCCTCATTAGTTTTATACTCAACTATTAAATGAACCTTTCCACAAGAGAAGCAGGTGAAAGTGAAATGTTGGGCTTGTCACATACTCCCCTTATGGTGGAAACTCTATGAGGCTGTGGTGAACAGACACATGAGACACGAACATCAGGATCTCCAGCTGACCTCCATCTCAGTTCCCTTCTGTCTGTTTGTCCTCTTTCTGTCTTTCCATATGGAGTGGTCCTGTAAGCCATTGTATATCTCTGTAACCCGCCGGAACAACAAGGTGTTGAGCTGCACCTCTAACAGCCGGCTAATCCAACAGATCTGATCAAAGGTAGCCAGTTAACCTGAGCTTATCCGCAGCCTAAGGAGATCTGTTTAATGAGCTTACATTAAACCAGCCGCCACGTCTCGCTGTGCTTCCAATCAGCTCGAATGGCGCCTTAGAAGTTATTTTACACTACAAGATGAATATTTTAATTTCATTTTTAAGTCATACATCTCTCCCTCTGTCTGTATGTATCCCTCTGCCTGGATTTAATAATCATCAACAATGTTTTCTGTAATTCCATCTATCCCTCTGCCATTGTCTCGTGATGATTGCATTCGATCTTTCTTTCTTGTTTCTGTCTCTCCACCTGTCTCACTCTCAGTTTCGGCTTGTGACGTGAATATCTGTCTATGTAGAGGCACAGAATAAATCTGTGGAGAAACAAAAGGAAGAAAAACGACAAAGAAAGAAAAATCAAAGAAGTGTTTTTGCATATATTCACCAATATGAGAAACTCATGCTTCAGATCTCCTATAAAAATAACTATGTTTCTGTCTGTTTCTGTCATTTTTTGTATTTATGACTTACATGTTCCCCAGTAAGTTTGACTTTCTAACATGTTATGAAACCCTGTAAAAGCTGTTCAGGTGAGTTATAAATCTCAAGCTGAAAAACTTGAAAGCAGGTCAGCTTTTTCCCTCTATTTTAGAGAAATATATATTGGATATACAGCACAACATTTTCACCTAAAGCTGTAGATTATAGAGGCGTCTCTTATGTCCTACACTACATGTATCTGTCTGTCTTTCAGGTTTACGTTTCTGTATACATCTCGCAGAATCGCCCTGTCTTTTTGTCTCTCTTCATCACTGTTTTTCTGACGTTACATTGTTGTGACAGGTTTCACAAAGGTTTCCCTCTCTGCATCCCAGTCTGTCTGTGTCTCTGCTCGTCTCTGTTTGTCTCCCTCTTTCTGTGGTCTCACTCCATTTTGACATAACTGTCGTGACTCTGTGCCGATCTTGCCTCTCCCTCTCTGAGTTTCTGTCCATTTCTGTCTTTCCGTCACCCTTCCTCTCGCTTGATGGTTTTCGGATGTGACAGAAGTCGTGTGAACCTCTGTATCTCTTTCTATCGGTTGTCTTTCTCTCTCCTGCTGATGTTTTTTTCCATCAGAGTGGTGCTGGAAGTGAAAAAGCTGTACATCTCGGCATAGCAGGGGATGAACATCATGTACCTGTGAACACAAGACCTCTGGCGATGCTGTCACATCTCGTCTCTTCTTCCCGTCAGTTCAGCTATTCTCTGCTGATGTTTCTCAAATATTAAAAAAGTTTGAGAAACTCACTCCAGAGAGGGAACTTCAGGGATCTTTAAAGGACTCTCAGGGGAAAATGTTTGATTTCTTTACAAATGGGTCACTTTGCAGGAATTTGCAGAAGATATCTGACAACTTGTTTCACACAATCGTCGCACTAGTTGGCAGTTTTCAGCCCCACTGTAGTGGAAACCAGACTGTTTATGCCTTTAGTGGTTGTCTGAGCTGAAAAACAACATTAATAAACCAAGAAGGAATAAAAAATGTTCAGGTCCTGGAAGCTCTCTAACTTTGTTGAGGAAAGTCACAGAATTTTTACATCATAGCCTGTAACTCTATTTACATGAAATACTCCTTAGTGGCCCAGTTTGCAGCTGCAGCTTGTCAACCCTAAATCAAATCTCTGC
>NTHP01000063.1:1279336-1306100 GCA_003416845.1 Oplegnathus fasciatus
AAAAAGAAAAGAAAAAAGAGAAACGAACGACAGGAGACCATACAGACATGTAAACAGACGAGGGAGGGGGAGAGAAAGGGAGTGAAAAAAGAAGGGGAAAGGGGCACCAAGGAGACGCGAATGAAAAGGAGAGTTATAAAGAAAGGGTGAAGGAGAAAACAAGACGGGGAAAGAAAAAAGGAAAAGGGAGGGTTGGAAGGAGAGAAAGCAAGATGAAAGAGAGAAAAAGGGGAAAGATGGAGGGAAGAGAAAAGAGAATGGAAAAAATGAATAGAGAGTGGGGAGAGAGATGACATCGACTGAGACGGGATAAGGTGTGAACATATAAACTCCACATGTGAGATGAACTGTAGGATGCCACACACACACACGCAGACTTTGCCCGAAACCTAAACATCCACGCGCCAACGGGAAACAGTTTCCTGCTGAGGGAGGAAGTGTGAGCGAGTGTCCTGATCTCTCTCTCTCCCTCTCTCTCACATACTCTCACACATCAATTTTTGTGTGAGAAGTGTCTTAATAAAAAACATGGAGCTTCAATTTCCCATCCCACTTGACTTGAATAAGATTTAAGCAGGATTACAGCCTCATACTGTGCGTGTATATAGACACTGTCGATGGTCATACAGCTGCATTACAGCGACGCACGTTCAACCTCCGAACAGTGACGACATTTTTCTGCTCCTTAAAAAACTCTGTTTCTTCTCACCTCACTGTTTGCAGTAGCATATATTGACCAGAAGGTGGAGCTTGTTAAAGCTGCTCTGTGCTGATTTTTTTTATTTGATTACAGATTTTTTCCAGTTATTCTGATGAAATAACCTTGTGTTAGTAGGAATGTGATGTGCAGTCTGTGTGTTGTTGCCCACTCATATCAGTGTCCCCTCTCAGATCCGTTGTCAGGTGTGTTTTGGCAGTTTTTTTTAACCGTACCACCGGGGGGCGCCATATTGTGAACTGTTCTAATCTTTAATTTGCCTAAAAAACGCCAACAAATCGTCTGAAAAGTAATAAAATTTGATGTGAGACAGTTTATTAACCAGATTTTGACGCCAGTATGAGTTTAGTGGAAAAGAATATTCAGAAGGCCGTATAATGTAATAACTGACATTATAGAGAGCCTTTAAGCATTAGTCTCTGTTCCACTAGCTGTAATGTAATTACTCATAGAGGGATTCTTTCATCAGTCTCTCTGAAACGCTGGAACATGATTATGTTTATAGATAAATGAGGAGCTACAAGTGTAAATATTGAAATAGTAAAGATAACAGCCTTCATCACTTCACAACAGGGGTTGATGCTCGTTTAGCTGAGAGCATGCACAGGGAACCCAGGCGTCGTGTCTCAGCTGTTTAGAAAGAAACTTACAGCAGAAACTTTTGATAAATGATTTCTCTGAGTTGTTGTTCGCTAATAAACTTTGTTTACTTTCAATAGTTCACATGAGGCTCATTCCACTGCTGATTGTACAGCTAAATCTGAGTGCCAATACCAGCTGTGTAATAAAGGACAATTAGTGCGGCCATCGATTATGATCCCAGTCTGTTTAAGTGATTATCATCATTCTCTCTTCATGATTGTTCCCTATTGATTAGTCAGGTCTGGCATTGTTTCCATCTATTGACTGTTCAGGCGTGCTAGACTGTGCATTCAACCAGGCCCGTGGGCACACACACGCACACAATGTTGATTAAAAGACTTAAACAGTATAGTAGTTAAAAAACAGCATAAATAAACATAAGAAGCAATCATTAGGGGAAAAAAGTGAAAAGACGACATCTGCTGCAGAATGAAAAACATTTTTTTTTTTTCCAAATGTCCCCAGAAGTTTCTGTTTTTCCTCCACGTCCCTGAGCTCTGGTGTTGCATTAGTGTTGCGTATGTTTTCCCCTGCTGCGATTTCTCATTCTCTGTCATAAGCAGAATTTGGGGGCGGGGGAGGAGAAGGAGCCCCACGCCTTTATAGTTTTGAATAATTATAGTTATCAGACTTGTGTACATGCACACGCACACACACACACACACACACACACACACAAGCACACAGTCCTCAGAGATAGAGTTCTTTTTGCAGAGTACACAATTCTATGGTGCAGTTATGAAGAGAGTTTTATGCATAATTTATCAATAATGGGTACACACACATACACTAACTCACCCACACTCAATCCTGAAGCCCACACGCACTCTGCAGAGTTGAACTCAAACAGGCTTTTTAAGGCTCCTACAGATAACAGTATTGAATTGTGTGTGCACATATGGTGTCTTGTTCTCTTATGTTGGGAAAGTTGATGTCTTGTTCTAATTTTAATGCTAAGAAATTGCTCTAAATGTTATTCTTGTCAGGCTGGTATACTAAATGGCCAAAAGTATGCACACCTGAGTATTACAGCTGCAGGCAATCGTTTAACATCTTGTTCCCGGGAATCCCAATCAGCCACAAGAGCTTTAGTGAGGTCGATCATGACGTTGAGCGATAAGGCCTGGCTCGTAGTCGGCGTTGCAGTTCATCCCAAAAGTGTGGGATGTGTTTGAGTTCAGGCGTCTGTGCAGGTCAGTCAAGTTTTTCCACACCAAAACTCAAGTTGCAGCTGCCAGACAACCAGTGGAGATTCCAGGAAGTTGCTGGTCAGAGCCAAAAAATGCTGCAGCACATAAGTCTGAATTTAAAACTGTGAATTGTAGTTTTTATCCTTCAGATTTTGTACAGATTAAACAAATGAGATATAATGTGTCAATTAGTGAGTTTTAGAGATGCTGGTTAGCGGATTTTGACAGAGGCAGACTAGCCGTTTCCCCTGTTTCCAGTGTTAGTGCTAAGCTAAGCTGTTGCTCGCAGTAGCTTCATATTTAGCCTACAGACACGAGAGTGACATCATTCTTTTCAAACCAACTCTCGCCAGAAAGCGAAAATGTGTAGTTAAAAAAAAGTCAAACGATCCCTTTAACAAAACTGAAAGTACCAGCCTCAATATGTTGCCACCTGTTTCTCCTCCATATTGACTAAATAGTGAAATCAATACAGTTTAAACAGCAGCTCTTTCTCCTGGTGAGTTAATATGTGTGCTTTTTGCTTTTTTTTATTCGGTTTGTATCTTCTTCATCAAGCGTCTGAGCCTGAGGCTGACTGACAGTTGAGTAATGCTGTTTTGGACGAGGCGAGCAGCCGCGGGGAGACAAGCAGGCTAATAGCTGCTGATATTTAGACACTTATAATAGAGGGCGAATCCCCCTGTTGCTCTTTAGGCTATTTATATCATGTCGGAGAGGCGACTAAATGGATTTGTGCAGCATTTGACGACACACATCAGATACACACATGTTCACACACAGAGAAAGAAACCCCCTCACCAAAATAACCCCCTCAGCCCTGGCGGACGCAGAGAGGCCTCCACCGTTTAAAGATAGTTCACGCAGCCGAGCACCGATCAAACCAAAAGGACCTGATTTTAAATTCTAGCAAAAACACAAAATTTTGTTAAGATGTCACATGTATTTGAGTGTGTGTAAAATATCTAAATATAAAATACAACTTTATGAGCATGTTGTATTTTAAGTATAAAAAGCACACTTTTTTTTCTCACAATTGTGATAAAGCACATATAATAAGAGAATAATTGTGACATTGTAATACGGTGTACAATGTTTTTAATTTCTGGAGAACATTTGGTACAAAAGGCTGATTATGAACATATTTAATTACATTACCTTGAAAAGTAAACAGTTACTTCTGAATTAAAAAAAATCTTGTTCAAAGTATTTTTGTTTTTCTGCTTCAGCAACATGCTGCAGTGCAGACACTTGTCTCGTGCTGCCAAATGTGTTGTCATTGTTAAAATACAAAAAAAAGACTTTACGGAGCTTCTGAAATGACATGAGAAATAAAAAAGGTTCTGTTGCACACCAGAAACTTAACAAAAATATTTCTGCTCATGCCGTTTCATTAGATTTTCACTATTTCTACTTTAATTCAGTAGTATAAAAGGAAGAAAACATGAAATCTTTTAAAAGCAACATTTTTATGTAAACTGTACCTGATTACCATTAAAAGAAGTGAAAGTCTAACAAGCTCAGTTTGCAGTCACCACAAAGTACAATCAGAGCACTGTAATGCAGTGATGGGTACTCAAACACACATTACCCCCAACACACACAGTTACACACACACACACACACTCGGACACATACATTTAAGGTCAGTGGGCTGTTTGTAAGCTGAGAAGTCTTAGTAGACCCTCACCGGGTTTTAAAAGCATGGCTGTCATTGTGGAAACAGTTTTGTAACCCAAACAAACCACAAACTCGCTTTCATCTGATGAATGGACCTCATATGAAAACACACACACACACACACACGTTGACATACACACCATCATACACATGTGCGCCCCTGAAAGATGAATTGGTGTCGAGTGCGGTGCGGCCGTTGATCGTCTACTATTTCGGGTTGTGGATAAAATGTCTTCCTCTTCTTCTTCTTCTTCTTGTCAAGAGCGCGGCTGTTGCAGCATGTGCTGTTGGCCTAACTGGTTAACCCCTGGGACTGGGCGAGAGGGAGAAAAAAAGGGGGTAAGAGAGAGATAAGAGATGTTTGAAGGGTTTTCGCGGTGTTGTAAAAAAATAAAGAGGAATAGAGTTGGAACGAGAGACTGGGAGGAAGATGAAGAAACGGAGAGTATGGAAGAAGATGACATGAGGATAGATAGACAGAGAGAGGAAAAACGGAGCCAAAAACAAGAGCCTGGCCGGCTGAGTGGGTGACTGAAAGCTGGAAGCAGATCTGAACTCTTGTTAGCCGACAGCTGCAGAGTGACGGAGAGCTTCGCTCGAAGAAGCAGCTGCTGATAGAAAGAAAAACAGAGCAGCAACGACGCCGACAGACGACACACCACGCTTCAAGGCCACATAACAGGACAGCAGACAAGTGAAGAAGATGATTTATGAGCTGAATAAATTCTTTTGCCGGCTCTAATGAGGTCTGGCATGACATACGGATGAAGAGAATTTATTGAGGGATTTTATTACTTTTATTATTCTGTGTTCACTTTTGTTTTCACCCCCCACACTCTTGTAAAACATCACCACACCACTGTGTTCACACTGTAGCGCGCTCTAATGTTACACAAATGAGATATTCATAGTTTGGGTGATAAGTGCTCTCAAAAAAATTATACAATCTGATTGATGCACAAAATATTTGGACTTTTAATAGGCCCCTACTTTAAACTTTCAGGTAGTTAGTTTGATTGCTTTGAGTGCTTATTTTTATTGTAATATAGTGACACGCACATGATCATAAAATATTCACGGAACCAACTAATTGAACGCATGATCGTTTTTTGTAGCTTAAGCCAATTTGCAATGTTTGTATGTAAAATTTGAAGCCAGTGTGGAAATGTTTTCAGATACAGTTCTTCTAATGGCCACCAGGTGCTGACCCTATTTTAAACTAATCTACACAAATACAAAATACAAATACATAGTTGTTTGTCACAAAAAAATAGGGTCTCAATGGTTAATTTCACTTGTTCTAATGTGTCTGTGGTGCAGATTTTGGAAACTATTGTTCCATTAAGCTGATATTCAGGTTTATATCGAGAATGTGTAGCTTCCTAAAAAAAGTCAAAAGCAACCCTCTTCCTGAAAAGAAACGTCAAACGTCATAAACAACTAAACGCACCGATGCTCAATCCAACACAGTCAGGAGGAGTGTTGCTGCTGCAGCCTCACTCGCTCTGGTATGACCAGTAGCTCATGGCGATTGTTGTGTGCTAACTTTAGATGGATATTTTTACTGACATTATGGACATAAGTGTAGCAGTTTGCTCTTTGATTCTATTTGTGCCACTGTTGCACTATGTTTCAGCATGCTGCGGACAAACATTTTCGCTGTTTTATCACTAAAGTAAAGCATCTCAGGAGAATCTTGAAAAAAGAATCATTATCCTGCTGCTGCCACTTGTGACCACAGTGGAGGCTGTTCAGCAAAAGCTACATAGTCTCTCTTTACTGTAAAAGCAGTATGTTTTAGGCCGATTTTGCCTTCACTAATGAGTCTCGCAGACTATTACACTCAGCCTCGGTGGTTGCCGGTTACTCCACCCACCTCAGGCTCCACCCAGGGTCCTTCACGTTGCTAAAAGTTAGAGACAAGCAATAAACCCAAATTCTAACTTGTAGGTGATGTCACGCACACACACACACACATGTCGATGTTTTTGACAGTCAGAGTTTTAGGTAACCGGGCAGCTAGTTTGTGATCATCTCTGTTTGCCTGCTGTTTTTTTTCGTGTACTGTAAATCCTTTGAAGAAAGGCAGCACATAAACATCAGCGATCGTTACATAAAAGCCAAAGCACTCTGGGGACCTCCCATACTGTGTTTATGCGTAATGTAGTGAAGCATCACCTACTTACTGCATCAATATTGTATTCATATTGGCAGTAAGACATGCCCTCTCGTCTGTTATTGTTGCATTACGGTGTTTGGAAGTGAGCTGCAGAGCCGGAGCTGCGTCCCCTGTGAGATCAGCTGTAAATGGACTGTGGTTTTGTTGTGGTATTATTCTGCCGCTATTTTTGGCACGGGCTTGCCCACACTGGCCTTTATGCAGAGTGAAAACTGCAGCAGCACTTTGACGTTGCTTAGCTGTAATGACAACGGCGCTGAGCGGTGAACACGCACGCACACTCACGTTGACAATGACACACATCGACTGTGGTGTGGTTGTTTTCCTGGCCGCTCCCTCCAGCCACTTCCTGCGGGAGAAAGGGGCCATTTCCTGTGACCTTTCACCCCTGGCATGAACACCTGTTTCCTACTTCCTGTTATTGCCTCCCTGCACAGGAAGTTTGCCATAAATGTCAGGGAAACTTAAGAGTCTGGCTCACTTTGTGTCAGATGATGAAGAGGTGGGAGTGTAAGACTCCTGCGAGCTTTGCTGGCAAGAGAGAAATAATTCAGCTTCAGCCAAAGAATGAGTGAAACACAGCAGCAGTCAGGATAAGTTCTGTGTTGTTGCTGCTGATCAATGGATGAATGAAAGAATAGGGCTGGGATTTGATAGCATTTCATCGAATCCAAATCCTTTTAAATCCCTCATCAAATCCATTTGGGTTCAGCTTTCAACATCGATGAGTTTTTCGCAGAAAACAGCTGCCTCTGCGGCCAAAAGTGGCGCTATGAGAGCAATGAGAGTGAACCGAAACGGTGGAGTTGCAGCTGGACAGCTAAACGATGAGCTGCAATACAGCTCTGTAAAGCCGAGAGGAGCTGCAGAAACGTGTGATAGTTCTCTGTAGGTTCATCACTGCGAGCGACCTCTTTCACATTATTTTCACAGTGTCATATGATTGTTGCTATAAAAACATCCATTATAGCCTCTTTAACAAGCATAAATTCAAAACAGCAGACACGTGCATCGACAGTACGTCTGTTCTATTCCACTCTATTCTGTTGACTTGTGATCAGGGTTTTACGCTCCTGAGCAGTCCTTTACAGTATGTTGCTCTCTTACCTTCTTACATAACACTTTATCTATTTTTTCCTGTCAGTCCTGTGATTTGCAGTCTCTGCCTCACTGCTGAGTCAGCAGAATAACACCCTCTCCCTGTGTGTCTCTTATCTGCTCCAAACAGTGATGACTGAGTGTCTGCATTATATTATCTGTGCTGTAACTCATATTTTACCGCACCGTTTTACACACATGAGCACCGCAAAATCAAGTTCAGATGTAACGTCGTGCTTTCTTTCTCACTTCCCGCCATTCTTTCCTTCTTCTGTTGCTGTTCATCTTTCATCGTTTCTTTCTTTAACACATTTATATGTTGGAGGAATGAGCGAGGTTTCAGCAGAAGAGAGGGAGGTTTGGTGGTGTTTTTGACCTTCTGCTGGACAGAAAGATCACTGGAGAGGAGAGGAGAGGAGAGGAGGTGAACACACAAGACACAAAGGGGAAAAGGAAGGAAGAAAGCGAGACACAGGAGATACTGTGTTATCTGACAGTTCATAACACAAACAGATTTTGTGTTTTTGACCCTTTTGAAGAGACATTTTAATGTGCTTACATTATCTGTAAGCACCTGCAGCTGTGTGTGCTCTACAGATGAATCTTTTCATCCTTTTATTTTGACACAATGTAGGAAGCTAACGACCTTCCTGACAAGAGAGTAACTCTATGTGCTTTCGACACTGCTGCAGTTCGTATTCCTCCAGTCAAACAGCAGCTCACATTTAACAGCAGACTGAGGCTGTTTTTCTTTTGCGTGGTGCGAGGATTAAAAATCCAATCATCAGGTACGATCTTCTAATGCGTCTGAGGGGGATTTGATGAACATTATTACACCCACCATTCCTCCCCCCTCGCGTCTCCTGTATGTTAATACTCGACACGGTCTCCTACAAATTGTGTCATTGTATATTCTCATTCATGATTCACGTTTAGTATTACACAGTTGGGAGGTAAATGTGTGTAGATTAGTTTCCCAGAGTAGTTTCTCATCTTATACTGTTAGTTGACTTTAAACTGTGACTAAGATCCATTCTAAAACTTGATAATAGCCAAGTGAAAAGAGAGCACAGGCAGAGAACATTTAGCAGATTTGCAGATAAATATCAAAATCCTGCCTGATATAAGAATAAGTCATATAGGTGGCATTTGTTTGATTATACTAATACAAAACAGTTGTATATGAATGCCACTTGTCGGAGACATTGTTAGTTTGGAATGTGTATTTTGGATACAAATGATGCACAGTACAAAGACGTGGTGCACGTCAGTGATCATCAACACCCTTAAAAAGCAAAAAACAAAATCTGGCACCAGCTCATCATTTTGAGAGAAAAAAAAGTGAAGAAGAGCGAGTCAATATGAAGGATTATTGTGACAGACAGAAGGAGGAGCCAGGATGACAAGCAGGAATAATCCTCCTGCAGCAAAACTCTCACACCAACAACTCAACGAATCACATCAGGTCCAAATATATTCGGCATGTGCTCGTTACAAAACTTCACTGACGTCACAATACATGATGTTTACTTTACATTCAGGGTCAAATGGAAATATTCTACATGCATTACACATCCGTTTAAAAGTCTGCACTCGTCCCCAGAATTCAGCTGGACATGTTTGGTATCTCTGGAAACTTTGGGGCCTCCATTAAAGTTTTGTGGGTTTAGTCTTGGCTGCACAACATGCATGTAATGATGGAGCCAGCGGAGGGTCTAGCCGGGTAGAGGACACACACACAATGTTTAACAGTCACCAGAAAAGTGATTCATGCTCTGATGTGGCAACTGATTTTATTCATTAATTGTAATTATAAATTAATTCTATTTACAAATCAGGGACGTTTTTTAATGATTGTTGTATTTTGAATTATTGAACCACAAATGTTGTTTTTAAATTGACTTTCTTCTTTGGCTACATTTGCAATTTAACTTAGAGTAAAATTATGTCATTTCATGGCGCGCGCGCGTGTGTGTGTGAGTGTGTGTGAGTGTGTGTGTACATCTACAAGTACATGATGACAAGTTTAATGTTCTCAGGAGAGGAAAATCTGTTCAGGAGATCACTTAAACTGCAACATTACAGGACAAAAGCCAGCCCTAACCCTTCCCATGTGTGTCTCTGTGCACATAGAGTATACTGTGTGTGCGTATTGTTATTGTTATTATTGCATATCAGGAACAAAATGCCCCAAGATCCAGGTTAATAAGTCAGAAAGTGTCCTGAAATCTTTGTGTGTGTACATGTTAGAACATGTGGTATAAGCACTATATATATATATAAGTGTTTATGGATATATTTGTGTGTGTGTGCCTGTATATATGGATGTTATGTTATGTATACACATCCATCCAAGTTAACACTATGTCCCCTCGCTGCCAGTCATTGTACCCCGGCTCTTCTGTCCTGCAGTTATTTTTAACCCGCAGGGGGGTTTCTGTGCTCCTGGACAGGCCAGAGAATGAGAGGAGAAAGATGGGAGAGAGACGGAAAAAGAGGGATGACACAAACGGATCGACATATTCTGGGTGATGAGGGAGAGACAGAGAGAGCGAGTGGAGTGGAGGCAGAGAGGGAGAGAGAGAGGCGACTAAGCCTGTGGATCAGGGGGAGGCAGATTAAGCTAAAGTCCCCTGCTTAAGACTTCAAAGTTCAAACTCCAGCAGCCTCAACAGTTGTCCGCTGTCCTCCACTCACTGTGTGTGTGTGTGTGTACCTGTGGTTGTGTACGTACATCTCAGATAGCATGTGTGTATCGTTTTGCGTGTGTGTTTAACTGTTTATCTTTGCATGTGTGGGATTGTACACACCTTTTTCACGCAAGTACAAGTGAAATTGTGAATTCATGTGTGTCTCTGCGTGTGTTTGCATGTTTGCGGGTTTGTGTGTTGGCCTCCACTGACAACACTGACAGACTGACAGGCCTTGTGACCTGGATGGAACGCGACGCAAAGTTTGGACGAGAAGACGAACTCGTCATTACCACCGTGACAGCTCTGACATAGTGAGAGATAGAAGAAGAAAGGAAGGAAAGGATGCAGAGATAGTAAAGAGAGAGGGGAGGAGTGATGAAAGATGAAGGGAGACAGAAATAAGAGAAAGAATCAGAGGGAAAAAGAGAGTCTCAGCTTTCAGGAAGCAGTTATGTGCTTTTGTTCTCCGCAAAAGAGAATTTAACCAAATTTTGACTTTGACTCCTAATTCATTGTGGAACAGGTTACAAATTTGGGATGAAATCAAGGTTGAGTTGCTTTGACCTTTTAGACATGTTCAGACACATATCACTGTGCACCAGTGTATAAAAATAAAAGATGAATACATTTGAATGCTCGAAAGGATTTGCACTAACATGCAGTTTAAACGTTTGCGTATCTATCTGTGGAAATGTTTTTTCTCTCTCCCTCTTATTAAGTACAAATCGTCCAGATTTCCATGCAATTTAAATGTGTTCACAGCTTTTTTGTCACTCTTTGAGTCTCACTCTTTGGATGATCCACAATCAAAAGTCACAAATGAAAACAATAATACAAACCTGATTTAATCCCATGAAGTTGCTGTTTTGCAGCTCGTGGTGGCCATATTTCAGAGTGTTTAACAATAAAACTGAACGACGTCGAGCCGGTGCCATTTAATTATTCAACAAATGAATTTCGACTGCTGTTTATCACATAATGTCTTCACCAACTGGAACAGCCTCGGCTTTGAGTGAACGAGAAAGTCTTTTCCGTCACTCAGAAGGTTTTACTGAATTTTGCTTCTTCTGCTCAGATTTTGTTTTATAAAATTAGAATACCGACAGAAAGGAGACACGCCAGAGAGGCGGCGGGCTGAAGCTGTGTGTTAAAACATCTGCATGTCAAGGTTAAACCACAACATACTGCGTGCGTTTGTGTGTGTGTTGTCATGGTCGTTTGCCTATTTCCTCGTTTGTTAAATGAGACATTGTTCTCTCGGATTTCCATGCCTCCATGACCTCAGCACCGTGTTCCTTATCACTACTTGTCTATGCAACACACACACACGCACGCATACACACAATACGTGTGCACACACAGACACACAAAATGACTTACATGCTTTGGTTGATGAAGCAAAGCAAACATTCGCCCCCCTCGGCCTCGCTGTCTGTCTGCTTAAAGGCTGTGAGAACAACAGGGCAACTTCAGGACAACAGAAAGACTTTAGGCCAACGTTTGTAAGACAGCTACTGTGTGCTCAATCTCCTCAATTGCTTGAGGATACTTCATTCAGTTGCAACATTTTAATGTTTTTAATATTTCAGTTGCAGCGGTTGCTTCTCAGCATGATGACAGGAAAGAAATGTGTGACGATTGGGGGCAAAGTAGGTGAGGTGGAGGCCTTTTTGAGCTTACGGCTCAAAGAAAAAAATTCTCAGAGTAGAAGAGGTTTTTTTTGATAGAGTCACAAAATAACTACCAGGACTTAAAGGAAATCAGCTTCTAATCCTTTGATGTGACTGACATAGTAAACATTACCTATGTTACTCCAGTCAGGATTAACAAACACGAAGAAATGACCAGCAAATATGAGAATTTTACCAATATATCAGAGAATCATTGTCCTTTTATTAAGCGACAGATATCAACCAGTCAGTCGGCATCATTCACCTGTGATTACCTTTTCTTCACTGGTGGTTCCTCCCTGAACACAGATTCAAAAGGCGTTTTTTCAGCACATTGATTATCCATTTATAATTACCTACCACGGAGTTTGAGAAGGTTTGTTTTTGTAGGAAACATCCAATGAGAATCAGCTGAGCCAAGCAGCAAGCTGGACCAATCAGTGAGCCAAATGGAGTTGTTTAGATGATGCTGAAGAAATTATTTATAGTGTGGTATTAAAAATGGACAAATAGAAGTCTGGTTTGTTCACTCATCAAAGCATGAGGTTTATTGGACAAGAGAGACAGCATGAGGGTCTGTGTCTTAGGGAGGATGTTGTAGTTATAGGGTGAAGAGCAGCAGGGTCACAGAAGTACAACTGCATACAAGGAATTCAACTTTCTCTAGATGATGACGACAAGCAGTTGTGCTATCTTTTGAATTTGAATTTGCTGCACAGCTCTGACTAGTTTACGGTTGATTCAGGCTCCTGCAAAGAAAACAGTAGAAAGAAAGAGCAGATCTGAATTACGATCTACTCCCACTGACTACGTCCCAAACCCAAGAGGATGCCAGGTGAACCTCGCCAGTTCATAATGAGCAGAGCCAGATTTGTGGGCCTTCTGGATGAGGCTGCGAAAGACCTGCAAACCCTAAAAGAACCATTAGTCTGGGTTTCAGTGTCCCACGATGGTCTAACTGTTGTTTCAGAGGCTGTTTGAGTAGAAATCACTGAATGTCTTCTGCCTTCTTTGTTATAAAAACAGTCAAATTTAAAGATTGTTGGCTCATAGTATAAACTATTAGCAATTTGATAGATTCATAAACCTCCAACAGTCCAACCCCGAACTTGTTCCAAATTGCTCCCGAATCAACTCACCCCATTCTGCTGCTGGCATTGATTTGGACTTATCTGCTAAGCCGGCATCCCTGCTGAAGTCAACACTTCCCATCCCTGCTCCTTCACAGTGTTTGCCTGAGTGTATTCATGAACAGGAGATTGGCTTTGACCTTTGACCTCACCCCAGCAGCTGCAGCAACAGGACGTTTTAGTCAGCAGCTGGATGGATGCCAAACCCTCCTCTCCTCTCCTCCGTGGAAAAGTTTCTCCCAACAGATATAAAAGCTCCTCAAGGAGAAAAAAATTAAACGAAAAGGGAGACACCAGAGACGAGAAAATGTAGAAAGAAACTAAAAACTTCACAGAAAGCCTTAAACCAGAGCAGCTGAGGGGGAAAAAAACATGAAAGAGACGTCACTGTAACAGCGATTGCCTGCATGCTGCCAACTGTCACATAATCTTCTTCTTTGTGGCAGCTCTGCAGAAAGGTGCTGGGAGCAGAGGATTGTGGGTAGGAAGGAGGCTGCCTGGCTGAGTCGGCCATTAGAGTGAGCCGAACCAACGGCATCAGCTAAATAAAACCGGGATGAAGATGATGATTTCACAGTAAAACGCCCTTCAGATTGGGAACGGACTGTGTGTGTGTGGGAGTGTGTGTGTTTGACCTTGTAAGAAGAGGTTTGGTTTATTGAACACAGAGAACAGAAAACAAAAAAAAAAAGAAGGAAGAAATGAAAGGTTTGCATGCACTGGATGATTGCGGCAGTAAAATGATTCACCAAGTGAGGACAAAGAGTGCATTTAAAAAGGCTGCAGGTCTGCAGAAATTAGATGGAGGGAGAGAAAAGTGACAATATGTAAACGTGAGGAAAGAAGGCAGGCGAGCGGAGAACCTCATTAGCAGAGAATCAGCTGGATATAAAGATGGTAGATGTGATCATTAGGGCCAGGCGGATCAGACGACGCTGTACACCACTGTTTATCCTCCCACTTCTACACCAACACTCTGTGCGTGTGTGTGAATGTTTCAGTGCAGAGGATGAAAGGCCCCCCCACCCTTCCCCCTCCCCTCGCTCTCTCACTGCTTGTCACTTATTTCTTTTATCCCCTCGTCTCCATTTTTACCCCCCGCCGTCCGCTCATCTCCTTCCCGCAAAAACAAGCATCCTGAAAATGTTGCTACTCAAACAAAAATGTGCTGGAACATTTTCAGATGCAAAATTAGACTTCTGAATGAAATGTAAGGCAGTGACAAACACCAAGGAAACCTTTTACAATTCAAACTGATGTCCTGCTGCAATATGCAAAACATTTTCAGCCATTAAAATAATAAATGTAGAGGATTGTGCAGAGTTATGAGTTATTAAAGGTTTTGTTTACACATTTTAACACCTTGGTCTCATGTAATGCATGACAGTGGAATACAGTTCATTGGTCTGACCATGAATTTGATTATTTTCCATGCGATTTTGCAAACATTTACCATATGATTGTATAAACCAATATGAGAAAAAGATTCTTAATGATATTCTTATAATCATTTAGTGTTTTCTAGTATGAAAGGTAACTTGACCAAGGAGCCAGTCCCCAGAGCTCAACAGAAAATAGAGTCGCTCAGCCCCAGCAGTGTTCACACTTTGTTAGCACTTTGCTCTTCTCATTAATCTACACAGGACAGCAGATTGTAGCAGAGCCTCTGATAGCAGCAGGACGTAAACAGACGTGTTGAAGGAGCACGGCTGAGTACGTGCCTCACAGTAACAACACTAATCAATAGAAACGGGCTACAAACTCGTTCTGAGAGAAAAGATGAATGAACAAAAGGAAAAAAATCGCACCTGTTAATCCCACAGAGAGACACAGAGAGGCCTCACAAACAAACACTCACAGGGGAAAGATAATTCTCTAATATCTCACTGGAAGCAGTGAGAAGTGAATATTTGACGCTGTCTGCAGGTTTGAAGTCGCTCGTATTATCAGCTCCCTCCTGCATGCCTCTTACTAATTTTCTATTTCTATGTAAATTCATCTTCCGCCTCGCAGAAAGCTGCGGTGCAGAGAGCGAGCCGTGGAATGCGGTGTGGCAACAAACCGCCGCATCGAGGCTGCCGCCACGCAGATGTTGTTCGGCTTAAAACTGCAGCAAATAGAGGGAGGGAGGAGGGAAGGACAGGGGAGGGATAAAGGAGAGGGTGAGAGAGGGAAGGTAATTGTAATGGCCTTCGCATTTTTCTATTGTAAGTTGAATTGATCTTTCTCTCTTTGGATTTTTCTTTTTCCTTCTCTTCCTGTCCTCTTTCTTTATTTCTTTCTGCACGGAAAGACAGAAAACAAAAAAACAGTGCATCTCATCCTCTTTTCTCTCAGTTTGTTGAATTGATCACCCCTCCCTCTCTCTCTTTCATCTTTTCTTTATCAAGGCCAAGTCTTTTTATCTCTTCAGCCCTCCCTCCTCCTGTTTCTCCATCCCACATTCTCTCTTTCTGCTCACAATATGAATATTCGACGTTCAGACAGCAGATAGCAGTGGTAGTTTCGTCAAGAGTTGCTCTGCAGAGAGTGGGATCAATGCTAAGAGGAGAAAGCGCGACACTCGCACACACGCCCACATTTATTTGCCAGGCGGCTAATGTGCAGGAGAAGTCGATAACATCTCCCGCAGGTGTCCTTGTTTGTTAAAAAAGACATCGCAAAAACAAATTTCATTTTGTTTGCGCTGTAGAGCAAAGCATTTTGCTGCGAGAAGTTGCAGCAGAAGTTTTTATGTCAAATGTTGACAGTCTCACACCTTCCTCTGGTCTGTTTCCATTCAGCAAAGTGGTGCTTCCATCGTGCATGGAGCTCAGTGCTGCAGCAGAACGTGATGCGTCACTCACTAACTACGTCAACGGAGTTCAGGTTCATTGAGACCTCAGATCAGACCTTCGGACCTCAGATCTGTGTTTGTATGTGATCTGATGGAATAGGGAAATATAGACATTAGGGTTCAACTTCAGTGAGGTGCTAAAGGGCAAAACCGCAGTTTCTTGGATTGAGTCAGGTTTTGTGCTAATCTAAAAATCCCTGCTGATTATTGACTGCTTCACTGACAGAAATAACAGGCATGGCACTTAACCCAACCTGAACAGATCACAGTTTGCTTTCACTCTCGCAGAATTATTAAAATCTAACATTTAAAATTAGGAAAATGAAGAAAAACAGAGTGTTGTAATGCAACCCACAGAAATATGTGCATAATAATAATAATATTAGCATGTATTTTGGAAATTAAAAGTGTAAATTTTTTAGATTTTGTGCTTAATTAATTTAGAGAGCATCGTTGGACAGCTGGGCAAAATAAACATTGTTTTTATAAATTATTCATCAATTCGTTGTTTCATTATTTTAACTAAAAACAACCGTTTCTGGCCTCTCAAGTGTTTTATATCACTGTAAATTATAAAATCATTGTGATTTTTCATTTCATTTCTCTGACAGTAGACTAAACATTCAATAGAATAAATGTAAAAATAATCAACAGATTAATCAATAATAAAAAAACATCATTAGTTGCACCCCAGTTGCATGCCTGGGTTAAAATGCTGTATTAGAATCATTTCAGGTTAATGGGCTCCCTCAGACAAGCAGTGCACTATGGATCAATTCTCCAGTAACTGTAAAAAAAGAAAAAGCATCATCCACTCATTGACCAATACAGCAATATTATACATAGTGTTATACATGATGAACAATAGTGTATATGTGAAATTAAATATACTGCTCTGTGTTTGGCCATAGACAGTGTGTGTACATGTTCATGTACGTGTGTGTGTGTGTGTGTGTGTGTGTGTGTCATCGCCTCACTCCCTTTCACTACCCTTTGAATGCTGGAGCTGTGTTTCCATGGCAACGCTGACCCCTGGGAGTCAATGTTATTTTTTTTCACACAAGTAGCCTCTTTAGAATTCCTCCCTCTCTCTCTCTCATCCATCCTTCCCTCCCACTCTATTTACCTCTCTGTACCTCTTCATCTCCTGTTCTCTCACCAACTTGCACTTTATCTCTTTCTCCTCTTTTCTCTCCGTTACGTACCAAAGAAATGAAAAAAAAATGTCTTTATTAGTTACGTGTTCAGGTGGTGGAGATGCTGTCATTGCGCAGTCCATAATGTTGTGCGCCTATCTCAGATCTTTCTCCTTCAGGACATCATGCTGGCACACACACACGTACACACACACACACACACACACACACACACACAGTACATCAGGAACTCTCTCTGTATTCAAACATGGTTCAGTCTCTCTCTCTGCGTCTTTTCTTTGGCTCTTTTTGTCTCCCGTCCTTCTCGAGGATACCTCTGAAAAGCAGTTCCTGACAAAGTCCTTTTCAACGCTGACCTTGCCTTTAAAGTCTACTCTTGAGCTGAACGATGTGTGCACCGTTTTATCGTGTTTTGCATGACAAAAGAAAGATTTTTCATCACCAATCCGCATCGCATAATTCTTCTTCATTTTCTCATTGCACTGCGTATTTTGAATTCAAGAGGGGTTGTTGTCATGCACGCTTAATCGTAACATCACAGGTGTGACATTGTCTTTTTGTCTCTCTCTATTGAACATACGCAGTGTAGAGCACATTAGGAAGCAGCTCTCTGTAACACTGACTTGTATGTCTTTGTAGAGAGGCTCACTTTACCCTGCCTCTGCTCCTTCTCCTGCATCTTCCCTTCATGACTTCAGTTGATTTAATTGTCCAGTCAATAAAGGAACACATCTCTCATTTGAACTTCTCTGTTCAGGCAATTCCATGTGATGCACAGGTGCTTGCTTATATTTTGTACACTTACTGGAGTATCAACTAAAGCAGATTTGCTATGATCATGATAAAATATCTGTCACAGAGCAATAATTTTTGTTTTCTTTTTTCCTCCTTCTCTCCAACCTCCCTGCCCCTCCCACTAGGCCAAGTTGATCGTCCCCAACAGCACGGCAGGGTTGATCATCGGTAAAGGTGGAGCTACAGTCAAGGCGGTGATGGAGCAGTCCGGGGCGTGGGTCCAGTTATCCCAAAAGCCAGAGGGCATCAACCTGCAGGAACGCGTGGTCACCATCAGCGGGGAGCCCGAGCAGAACCGCAAAGCCGTGGAGATCATCGTCCAGAAGATCCAGGAGGATCCGCAGAGCTCCTCCTGCCTCAACATCTCCTACTCCAACATCACAGGGCCCGTCGCCAACTCCAACCCCACTGGCTCCCCGTACGCCAACTCGACCGAGGTCATGCCCGCCGCGGCAGCTGCTGCAGCAGCCACAGCTTCCTCTCTGCTCGGCCAGGCCAGCCTGGCTGGGGTCGGGGCCTTCCCAACCACTATGTCCAGCCTCTCAGGCAACGACCTGCTGGCCATTACCTCCGCCCTCAACACTCTGGCCAGCTACGGCTACAACACCAACTCCCTGGGCCTGGGGCTGAACCCCGCTGCAGCCTCAGGGGTGTTAGCCGCTGTAGCAGCTAATGCTAACCCAGCAGCAGCTGCTGCAGCTAATTTGTTAGCGTCCTACGCCAGTGATGCATCCACCAGCGCAGCTCACCCAGCAGCTGGTCTCGGAGGCTTCTCCCTGGGATCCCTGGCTGCCGCTACAGGGGCCACCAATGGCTACTTAAGTGCCGCATCGCCACTGGTGGCATCATCTCTACTGGCCACGGAGAAGCTAGCAGAAGGAGCAAAGGAAGTGGTTGAGATCGCTGTGCCAGAAAACCTGGTTGGAGCCATCTTGGGGAAAGGAGGGAAGACGTTAGTGGAGTACCAGGAGCTGACCGGCGCCAGGATCCAGATCTCCAAGAAAGGCGAGTTCATCCCTGGAACTCGGAACAGGAAGGTGACCATCACGGGTTCCCAGGCCGCCACGCAGGCTGCACAGTACCTGATCAGCCAGCGAATCACCTACGAGCAGGGGGTACGCGCCACCAACCCACAGAAGGTGGGCTAAACCTGACAGCCAATGAGAAACGAGGAGGAAAAGAGGAAAAAAAAAAAGAGTGGGGGCTTGGGGGAGGAGTATAAAAAAGTGAGAGTGAGAATGGAAAAAGGAGAGGAGAGCAAGAATGTCAGAAGGAATCGTCCGCGCCGTTTTCTTCTGCGTGTTTTCAGTATTCTCTATTAAAAAAAATTTTGACGCGAAGCAAAAATGTGCTGAGAAGACGAGGAGGGAGAGGAGCGAGTTATCACGCTGAAAAACCAAGAAAAAAATGTGTAACATGTAAATAAGGTTTTATTACTTAACGTCTTGACCTTTCGGGATTTTTTATTGTTTTGTTTTATTGTTTTGTTTTGTTTAGTAAATTAAGCTGTCTGTTTGTTCGTTTGTGTATTGTGTGGACAAAGCTGAATGCCATGTAGACAGTCCGACTGCCTGAGAGGCTACAGGAAGTGGTGGGAGGGAGGGAAGGGAATGGGCGTGGAGGGGGAGGTGGGTTGCGTTTACAGGGTACAACCCTCCACCCCCCCAACCCAAAATCCCTTATGGAAACAAACCTCATCCCTCCCTCCCCCCACAGCCCACACCCGTCACCCTCCCGTAGGGTTTTTCTTTTTCTTCTAGTTTTGATTTGCCCCTCAGCCCCCTTGCCCCGTCTCCTCCCAAAGCCCCTCTCACTACTTGCCCCCAGCCTTGCCCCCCCCCACCCCTTTTTATAAGGGTTTTATAATGAGCAAGACTGCAAACTTCAGCCTGGTGTGTGAGAGAAGTAACGTCCTCGACTCCCCCAAACACCTTTTATTCTCTCCCCTACCTATGATTTCAACTCCCCCCTCCTCCCCTCTTTCAGGGAGATGAAGGAAGGGTGAGGTGAAATTGGGGAGGGGTGTGGGGGGAGAGAATCAGCTGGGCGTTTCTTCATTTGCACACTTCCCCTGCCCCCGTATACCCTGTGATGTATCCCACAAGCAGTGCAGCGCCGCAGGGGTGTTACGGCACGTAGCGCCCCCCATACGCAGCTCTAGTGTTTGAGATAGAATGCCGAGGTGCACGCTGATGACCTCACGTAGTGCGAAACCTAGAAACAACGAGAGTGATACTGTGCAAGCTGCGGCAAACACACAGGATCTATGGCATTTTTTTGCAGTCTGCTGTGATAATTCTGTTAATGATATTGTCATGATTATTACGATAGGAATCATCACCATCGTCATTATTTATTAATGAGTTCACCCATAAAAAGCTCAGTTGTTTCTTTTTTTTATCTGTGAATTCAGGTTGACATGAATGTAAATGAGACTATTTTTGATTTGAGTCTTTTGTTTTAATTTAAGTGGATTGAAGATGAATAGTAATGTCACATAGTGTAATATATGTCTTATTTAAGTCCAGTAAGAAAGCCGCCCCAGGCATTAAGATCATTACAGTGAAGGGTCACCTTATATATCCAGTCAAAGAGCAGAACAGGGAACGCACACTCACATGCACACACACGTACACACTGAAATAAAACACTATGATGCCATATTTGGTGCTAGAAAAGGGAATTGACCATATCTATGATGCAGACTGCAGTGAGACCTCTAGATTAATATCTGTAAACCACTCACACCACAGGCTGCAGTGCAACATCTTAGCAGCTATATTAACCTTAAACACCTTGTTATCAAGCTTGGCTATCCTAGCTCATGCTCCAAAATATCCCTGCAGTTCTATATCTGTAGTAAAATGCCCTGTTACAGTTTGCCTACAATGTAGAATTATAACCATAATGAATAATTGAGTTGAACTGAGACTAGTTCTCAGATGAACTGCTACTGTCAGCCTGTGGTCTTCCAAACCTTTAGATGAACCCGAACCACAGACTAGATCTAAAAAGAGCACTTAAGACTCACAACGTACTACTGAGAAATGCAAACATTGAGTAAGAGGAAACACTGAAACATGACGAGGGAACGTTATTTGTCCAGGGTCCACTGCTAAATCTGCAAGCCTCGCCGGTAGATTTGCTATTTTAAGGCAGCGTGCATATCAGTAAAGGAGATAAATAGCCTCACTGATCTTTGCCCTTATCAAGCAACCGTCCGACTGCCGATGAGGTAAAGGGCAGACATGAGAGATTTTCAACATACGTCCAGGGAGTTGAGCTCGTTTCTGCCTCTGGCAAACTGCAGGTCTCCCATGGCAACAGGTTTACTGCCCACTGTAGACCCAGGAGGCTGCTGAAGATGCTGTTGTTTCTTTTGTTGTTAATTTTTTTGTTTGTGTCGTGTTGTTTTTTTTACAATCGGAGTACACTGAATTTTTGTCTTAATGCACTGTGAAGCGAGGGAGCGGTTCTCTCGGCCTTTGAGGTCAGGGATGTGTGCTGTAGACGGCATCGTGATTGGATGTTTTTTGTATGGCAGGGAAAAAAAAAACACATATATGAAATATATGTAGAATGCATATGAAGAACTTCACCAGATCGTCATATCTGAATACTGAAGGAGGAGAAAGAGACTAGGTCGATGAAGAGGATCAATCAATTGAGGTCATGAGTTGAGATCAATTAGATTCTACTTACCTATTGTCTTGGAAAAGTGTTTTGTAATTAGAGGGTGGGATGTTGGGGGAGTGTTAGGTGTCCAGTAACAGATTAAAGAGACTGGAACAAATTCTAAATTCACTTTTCTATCGCAGCTGTGTCTTTTTCATAAACAGTTGAAAATGATAATGTACTGTACATCCAATGGGCAAATCCCTGGACAGATACTTAAGTCCAACAGCAGTCGAAGTGTGACGGAATGTAAAATGCCAAAAATGAGGAGGGGGTGCATTTGATTTATTGACATAAACCGCCTGGTGAGGGGAGGGAACTCCTCTAAGATAAAAAAAAACAACAACTTTTTTTTAGACCAATCCGACCCAAAATCCTCCACTGTGCTAACGAATGTGTCACTCTCTGTTGGAGCGCCAGTGAGGGTTTATCTCCACAGCTTGGTAAGGAGGCTTCTTTACTCCCATCTAACACCATCCACACTCTCCTCACCCTCCCTCCCACCCGTCCTCAGTCCTCCAGTGCACTCCCATCCTGACACCCCCTCTCCTCCTACCACATTGCTCCATGGGTGACTATGTCTGGTGTTACGATCAATGCATGTCTGCTGCTTGCCCTGACAAACACCACAGATTGAGTCTTTCTTTTCTTTGCCTCCTCGGGCGGCTGAGGCTCGGAGACGCCCTGATGCGCCATCATCAGAAAACGACCACACCTGCAGAAGAAGTTGTAGTTGAGGCTAGCAGGGCACACTGCACAAACACTCTTATCTGTAGTTTGGATCAGCGTGTTTTATTTTATGAAGAGAAGCATTATTGATTTGGAATACCTTGCTGCACAAACACAAAACATATATCACACATATCGTAGGGAATATTTTGTCATTGATGGGGTTTGACTGGATTTATGTTTGATATTTTGTGGCAAAAACCTCATAAGACCATAGGAAGATAGTGTGCGTTTGTTCCACTGTACAACCGCACTGTGCTGTAGGCAGTCAGTAACCGTAAATAAGTGGTTACTGCTTGATTTATCATTTATCAAGCAAAAATGGCAAACATTTGCTGATTGCAGCTTCGGACTGTTGGCTAAACTAAACAAGCAATTTCTAGACTGTTCTGGGAACCTCTGACAGGCATTTTTCACTATTTTCTGACATTTTATAGACTAAACAAATATTCAGTTAAACAAAATTAAGATTAATTATTATTTACAGCCTTAGTTGTGTCAGGTTTTTCAGACGAACCTGTTTGTATTCTATGGAAAGCCAAAGAGTGCAGATTCTTTACCATAACCACAGCTGGTTTAGTATGTTGTCCAATCAATTCAGTATGTTGTTGCCTGGAAACCCTCAAGTTTCATCACTGACTTACTTTGGATGCAGCCCAGTGCGTTTACAGTGGAAAAATTGCATTGAAATTCCTGTTGTAGGTGCCAACTGAGTTGATTAATACGGAACAGATTTCTTTTTCATTAATTCAACCTTAGAAAGATCTTTTTTGGTTTGTCTTTTACACAGCGGCCAATCTCTTTAGTTTTCTTAATGTTAGGGGATCGAGATAAAATGTGATTGAGTACTGGAAGCAATACACGTAGTGGCATGTTGTCTTGTCCTGTCCTTTATCCTCTGTCTGCCGTAGGAGCTTTTGGATTTACCTGTAGATGTTGAATAGGTTTACATGAGTAAATTTTTTTAATTTGTGGAAAATGCTGCTATTTAATAATAACTGATGTACTAAAAATACAAGGTTAAAACATATCGAAATCTGTCCTTTAGCTGGAGAGGCTAGTCTCAAGTGGCAGTGTAATACACGCTCTGTTATAAGCTGACGATAAGTTAATAATAGTGTAATTCTAACCTGAACAAGTTAAATCTGTGCCAAAATAGGTCTTTACAGAGTGAAACTGTAAATGTGTTGATTTAAACCGCATTAGATAAGAGGAGACATACTTTTATATTAAGAAAATGTGAAAAGTGCCAAATGAACCATATTTATAATTTACATAGGAAGGGAGTAGTCCACGTCACGGTTTATAAGAACTAGGTAGGCTAACGGTCAAAGCGTCTCAGTATCGCAGTTTGTTTAAGCCCTCTCTGTTCCTGCCACAAGAGGAGGGACCGCCATGTTAGCCAAGTGTTAGCCAGTCCTCTGGGAACTACACTTCCCAGAATGCAACAGCACTATGACTCTGGGGCTAAACAAATCAATATAGCGATAGGTTAGCATAATTATGCTATAAAAAAAAATGTGACTTGATAGCATTCTTAAATACAGCCTTTTATAGTTACAATGAAAATGTATTTTGTGGAAATAGATGTTATCTTTTTTGCACGTCTATATTGCATGATATCAAAGTGAAGCGTGGACAAAAAAAAAAGGAAAAAATCAAAGAAACAAAAAAGAAGCGACAAAAAAAAATTAGGGCAGTGTGTGTCATTCATTTTTCGGAGACAAATCTTTGCATGCCGATAAGGGTAGAGCATTTTGATATTGTTTTACACGCGTTCAAATGTTTGTTGTCTTTCGATGCGACCGCGTTGAATCCTGGTCCACCGGCCATAGGTGAACAAAATGTTTGATTTTGACGTCACAACAGAATGAGTATTTTGTCGTTAAGTTGTCTAACCATCGTCAAAAGGATACAAATAAAACTCTCGAACAAACCTAAGACTATTTTGCTACTTGCTGAGCGAGCTTGTACTAAAAATGTCTCAGTTGCTGCCTAACTTTAGGAAGAAGAAAAAATCATTTCAAATAAAGACTGAGATTGTCCATGAATGTACTCACCTCTGCATAAGTTTGCATATCACTCCTCTGACCATTGACGTGCAGTAGAGGCTTACGTGTGTTTTCGTGTTTTTGTACTCTAACATTACTAACCCTCGACGCACTGTGTCGAGCTCTCAGTATAACTCTGTTGTCTGTCCTTTTACCCCCCCNCTCTGAGCTCTGGCTTGTCTTGTCATTGATATGCACCTTATTGACCTCAAATATGACATGGAGCATCTCTGGCCCCACCCAGTGTGTTTCTATGGGGTTGGGAGAGATTTGTAAAGAGAGTGTGAGAAAGAGAGGTGAAAACTCCCTTCCCTCACCTACAAATCCCAAAAATAAACACACACACACACACAAGTCTGTCTGCTGCACTCTTGGTCTCCCTCGGGTGCCTCGCTGCAGAATTTGGGACAGATTGTGTTTTCACTTCCTTAATATGCAATCCAAGGCTCTGATCTTTGGGAGAGAAACAACACTGAACATTGCCAGTGTGTTTTCAAAGTGGTAATGTTTTGAATCCTAATCCCACCCTCTCTCTCTCCCTCTCTCTCTCTATTTTCCAGTTAAGTCCAATTAGATGCTTTATTGGCTTCAGTGTCAAAGGAAAGAAAAAGATAAATTTTGCCAAAGTCTGTCCACCTCTCTCACTCTGTCATTCCTTATTATGCAACCACAAACCAGAAGTATTTTCAGTGTGGTCATGTTTTGTATCCTGACAGATGTTGTCATGGGAGATGGACCGCTTCCTACAAAACTCCCCAAAAAGAAAAAAAAAAAAATTCAAAATTTGCATTTCTGCTCCGAACGACATGTTTGCACTAAACTTTCTGCTGTTACTGTGCATGGCAGGCCGAGCTGAGGTGGGGGTCAGTGTGCGAGACTACTGTAGATGTGTAGCCTTACTGTAGGTGTTTATTCAGCAGTGTATTTAGATGTGCATGCTCCTCTCTCTCCCTCTCTCTGAGTTTGTCTGCTTTAGGCCAGCTCCGTGCTCGTGGTGTCTGTGTTGCGACGTAGTCGGCTAGTCATGTTTTTTTTCTCTCTTTGTTTATTGTGATGTGTAGAGGAATGCAAACTTAACTCTCACCTGCTCGCCAGGTGACCTCATTGCTTCTCAGTGGGTGTGGCTCTTCGACATAGTCCTCAGCTCTTGTTTATTGCCCCTCCCCTCCACCGCCACCGCCCCACCCACCTCCACAAACTCAAACCCACTCTCACCCACACCCACCACTGACCCACCCTCTAAGACATATTATGGGACCCCGCTCTCCCCCTTTTCCACCCCCTTCCTCCCCCAACTCGGGCCCCATCAAAGCACCAGCAACTGTAGACTGCATTTTTCATATCACTGTTTTTCTGTTCCTTCTTCTCGTTCTCTGTTGATTTTTTTCCTGGTTTTGATTTGCACTGTATGCTCTGTCTAACCTAGACCAGTTTTAACAAAATGCCATTTCTGTGTGTAGCCTGTTTACCCCTCCCACACACACATACATACACACACACACACACACACACACACTCTCTTCCATGCCCTCTTTTTTGCACTTTCACTGCCCACTCCTCCTCCTTGCCCAAACATACACACACTTTCCTCCTCCGCCTCCCACGAGTCTCTTCTCTCGAGTGCCAAAATAGAACAGAGAGGAAAAAAAACAAAACAAAAAAAGACAACAACAACAACAACTACCATTCCAAGCGTTTCTTTGAGTTGTTCTTGTGTGTCGGACATCCATCCTGGAAGCACCCATGAAGCCAGCATGCTCCGCCCTCATAACATGATGTCGCTCATGACGCCTCAACTGAACAGCACCTTGCCCCCCACCACCACCACTCCTCCTCCTCCTCCTCACCACCCCCCACAGAGCTAAACCCGACAAGGATTAACCCCTCTGCAGGTTGGCTACCTACCTACTGTCCTGCCTCTCAACCTACCTAAAAAAGCCCTACCGCTCATGCCAGCTGCTTTCCTAATTCTGTCATCTCTTCAGCCTGTGGGACTTCATTGATTGTGTGCCATAGTGTTGGGGGCACCTTTCACTCTCCTCACCTCCCCCTCTTTCTACCCCCCCTCACCTTTTCTCTCTCTCTATCCCCCCCTCCCTCTCTCGCTCTCGCTCCATTTGATTTTTCTCGATGGGAAAGATTCAAAAACTCCATTTTCTAATGATGATTTTTTTTGTTGTCGTTTAACATCCAAACCACGCACGCCGACACACGCACCGCCCCCGCGCGGTGGTGTGGGGAGTGTTTACGCACCGTCAGCTGCGCAGCCATCCTCTGTCTTCTTGAACTTTTTGAACTTTCACCCCCTCATGAACTTTATTGACCTTCTTCCTCCTCCTCCTACCCCCCTTCTGTGTTCATCCAACTGTTTGGACGATAACTCTCCATTCCATCCCCAAAAACCTCTCTGAGACTGTGCAATGCTAGCTGATATGATTGGATTTTTTTGTTTGTTTGTTTGTTGCTCATCATTGGGGACAATTCTCTGAGATATAAGTCGAAAAAGAACAAAAAAAAAAAA